>CALNHX010001797.1:0-205389 GCA_940337035.1 Agriotes lineatus | reverse complement strand
CCTCATACCATCGATGTAATGCAACTGGCAGAAGATAAGAATGATGTGGTGGAAATCAGCACCGACAACACATTAGAGGAAAGAACTGATGGTGATAATCCTAATTTACGAGATCTCAAAAAGCGAAGGCGAAATGCAAACATTGATTATATCAAAGCAAAAAAGGCTTACTTTGAACTGAAGGAGAAAGAATGGGAAAAAAGAAGAGAAGATAAAAGACAGGAAAATGAAAAGAGAAGAGAACTTCTGGCAAAAAGACTACAATTAGAAGAACAGAAAATAAAAATTCTTCAAGAAATGTTACTTCAACGTAAAACGTCCGGCTAATCTTAATTTAATTTAATTCGGTTGTTTTTAAGATTACTGTCATTGCGATAAAATCATTCTTATTTTATCATAGACTAATGTTATAACCTGCAAGGGGAATGTTGTCCCTGAAACGACTTTGCTTAAATAAGAATGTTTTTATCACAACGACCCTACAAACAAAAACAACCGAAGTAAAGGAATTTTATTGTTTTAAGACTCAATTTTATTTATTTTAATAGTTTGAAAGAGTTATGTTCAAGTTCAATAAATGTTTTTATAGTTTACATTTGTTTTATTGTCTATCGCTACAGCATGATAAGAGTTTGATTGATTTTCACTTACAAGTTCGTCACATCTTTTCTCTCTAATGACGAACGAACAGATGAAAATCAATCAGACTCTACATACACTTACAAAAAAAAATATTAAACATTAAATTAAACACTTCCTGTCTTCTGTCGTACTGCACTGGTTCAAATTCATTTTGATCATTAAACAATACATCAGCAGAATTATCACACACTTCTTCAATAGCAGTATCATCATTTTGCAAAATGCACACATTATGTAGCACACATGAAGCCACTACACACTGGACAATAAACTGTACATTTCTATTGTGAAATTGCAACAGCCGTCGAAACCGACCTTTTAAAAGGCCTACTGCATTTTCAACTACTATTCTGGTAGAAGAATGTTTGTAGTTGAACTCTCTTTGTTCTTCTGTTAAAAACCCGTTGTCTTTAAATGGGGTGACTAACCATTATAAATTCGGATATGCTGAATCGCCTAAAATAAATATATCCTGATGATCCAAGAATCCAGTCTGACAAATATCATATATTCTGGATTTTTTTAGAACACGCGCATCATGAACCGAATCCGCTTCACCACAAAACACATCTATTAATTGCTTTCTGTCATTACATATAATCTGAAGTACGATGCTGTGATCACATTTCCTATTACAGTATGTGTAAGCGTCTTTAGAAGGACTGTTTATACAAATATGAGTTCCATCAATGGCTCCCACTATCCTATTTATTCCTTGCTTTTCACGAAAGCCTGTAACTATCAACTCAGAGTTTTCAGCATCTGGCCACTTAATAAAACTGGTACTAACAGACACCAAATAATTAATAATTACAGATATTATTGTATGGGATGTTCCTCTTGCCACATCAAATCTGTCAGATATTTGGCGAAATGTCTCTATATTAGCCAAATACCAAACTGTCATTAACACTGCTTTCTCTGCTGACACTTTTTTTCGCCCAAAATTGTGACTTGATAGAATCTTTGACTCGGTTACTTTTTGAACGAAATAATAACAACTTCTGCGGTTCATTTTAAAGTGCGACTGAAACTGTTTATCATCAAATAAATGAACTACAGAGGCAATATAGTTTTTACATCGAACGTGAACTCTAGGTTCGTCTGACTCCACCGAAGAATCAGTGGTGTCCATCGAACTGGTGGAGGTAGAAGAAAAATCAAGGTCTTGGAACTTCCTTCTTCGAATATCGAGTCCTAAATATAAATTACATTAATGTATAGTTACAGCATAAATATACTTGAAAATAAGGACTTACCAAAACCATATTCTCTAAATTGATATTCATTATAAAATAACAAACTCATTCATTTGTTTGTATGACTTTAAAAACTGAGGTTATGTTCATGTTATGTATGTAAAAGTTTGACCTTCAATCAGATGTTTCTGGATGTTTTATTTGTGAGCCAAATAACTCGGAAAAACTTAGCTCAGTTATCATGCATTGCTGCTCTGAGCGTAGTGTAAAAATAATACATTTATTATAAAGAGCTCTAAATAGTTCATACAATTCTCGATTGTTTTCGAGAGTGTGAAAATTAGGTAAAAGTGATTTGGCAGTATGGCGCTTGGTAGATTCGCATCCATGTTGTTTACATGATCGTCAAAGGCTCGTGTTTGTTTTCGTTTTCATAAAAGTAGCAACAAATATTCGTTTTAGTTTGAAGAAAATTTACAGGTCTGTGGATAAAAGTGGTAATAAAATGAACATATTTATAATTTTCTTAAACGATTGCAGCTTTACGTCATGACTTAAAAATACGAAGGGCGGATTACGGCCGAGCAAAAAATATAATAATTACTTTTATGAATGATCATCCAGACTTCGCTAAAGGAAAACTTCTGGAAATACAAGAGCGGGATATGAAAAATTCTTTGTGGGAAGTGCTGGCGGAACAGTTAAACTCTTGCGGAGGTCTCCAGAAAACATCGGTGAAGTGGCAAAGGGTTGGTATAAAACTAAACTGTAGACAGTAGAGTGTATTATTACTGTATCTGTAAACAACTACAATTATATTGAAATTGATGTGCTGTAGGTGTGGACTGATCTTAAAAACAAGACGAAGAAAAAGGTAAGTGAAATCAAGCGGTTGAGACAAAGAACCGTTGGAGGGCCACAATCAGCCCTCAAGTTAAGTGATGCTGAAAAAAATCATTGGACTGTTGACAGAGGAAGCTGTTAGTGGTATACAATCACTGGATGGTGTTCCTCTTGATTCTGATGAACCCGCAACCAAGAAAATTAAACTAACAGAAAATGAACCGGACTGCTTAGTAGTGGAACATGGATATACGAAAGTAATAATGCGTCATAATATATTCAACAATCTAATAAGTATTTATATTTCAGTTGGATACTTGTGATGCTCCAGCTCCATCCGATCAAGTCTCAATGATGTCGGATCAGATTTTACTTTTTTCGGGTGAAGCATCTGTAATGTCCGGACATTCATCATTTGGATTGGAACAAACATCAACTCCATTAAGTAAGTGAACAATTTAAATTTTTTGGGTCATAATTTTGATTTTCTAATGATTAACAGAAAAATCAAGGAAGAGGCGTCCGAGAACTACGGCTGCTGAAGCTGCCGAAAGTTTTAAAACTATAGGCGAAAGTTTGAATAACAAACTCGATAACATCACAGGAAAATTGGACGAAATGCTTCAAGTGGAAGCTGACAAATTCATTGCTTGAACAATTAATAAATAAAAACCAATAATTTTTATAAGTTTAATGTTAAAATTAAAATTTACATTACTTATGTTTAGGAGTTAGTAGTTTTAATAAGTATTAAATATTAAAAATGTTCGTTAATATATTGTCTTCTTCTTTCCTGACCTATTCGTCGAAACTGTACATCACGTTCATTACCATTTGCCATCTGGGGTTGTGGCAAGTCCTCCAAATCTATTTCATCCCACATTGGCTCTGGATCATCTACACGGTAGTGTAATGCTATGTTATGAAGAACTGCACATGATATGACAATTCTAGCTGCAACATGGGGAGAACAGTGAAGTGTTCGATCTCGTAAAAGACATCTAAATCGTCCTTTCAGTAGGCCAATACATCTCTCAACAAGACTCCGGCACAGTACAAAAGTTGTGTTGTAATGGACTTTCTGCTGGGTTACTGCATTACGAAAAGGGACTATCAACCATGGCAAACAGGGATACCCTGAATCTCCTAAAATAAACGAATTGATATCACCTTGTAATGCTTTTTGAAATATGCATACCCATTACTCTTGTTTCCGTATCTCCATTTTCATAATTAGCCCGCATGGCTTGCCCAATCCTGCTTGTTCTCCATATGTAAGCATCATGCGTGCTGCCAGGCCAGCGAGCTACCATATTAAAAATTCGTGAAGTGGCGTCAGATACCTAATTTTGTTAATAGTATTAAATAATGCACTTTAAGAGTTGCAGAATTCCAAATTAACTTACAATTTGGCAGTTCAAACTGTGGTATCCCTTTCGGTTGACATAAATATGTTCGTTATCTCGGGGGGTCACAGTTGCCACATGTGTGCCATCTACTACACCAATCACATGTGGCATCTCATGCTGATCGGTAAATCTGAAAAGTTATGAGTACTTGAACGGGGGCCATGAATTTCATATAAATCGTTATGATTATACAATGTATTTAAATGTTTCTGGAAGCAGATTCTAACTCATTATCGAAAATATTTCGAGTAGAATTCTGTCAGAATCCACCATTTTTGATAGAAAAGCGACACCTATCCATCTGTTGGAATTTGCTTGAACATAGGGTATGACGTCATAACTTTTCTAGATAGAAAACTTATTTTCAACTTCGAAATACTTGTTGAATATACAAATTCGAGTCGAATTGTTTATGTTTTTGACAGACGTCAACATAAATAGTGAAATTTATTTATCGAAGAAATTATTGTTACTGTTAGGTAAGCAACTCTCTTATGTATTATTAACCACCTATTATTTTAATATATTTGAAAATTACTTAATAGTTTGATTATTTTTAGGTTAGTCATATTTATAAATTATGGCACTGTTATATGCACAGCTTCTACTAGTGGAACAGTTAGAAAACGAAGAGGATAGGAATCAACCAAGAATTTTCCGAAGAATGGTTCGAGACATGCAAGACCCTTTCAGAGTACCTAATTCTGAATTTAGAAAATTTTTTCGATTAAATAAGGAACATGTTTAGATTTAATCGAAGCCTTATCTCCACATTTCACAGATCCGGTTATTGCTTCAAAATTACCTAAAAGGCTTACGGGTAATTATTTAATAGATTGAAGTAGGTACATGTATGTATGTATATCTGCTACAGGTGCTAGCAACAATTCACTTCCTTGCTACTGGTAGCTATCAGTGAAGCTCGGGAAGCAATAATTTAGTATGTATGAGCCAACCCATGGTATCAAGATGTCTACGAGAGGTAACAACAGAAATAGTAATTTATTATACAAGACGATAAAGTTAAATTTTATCCACGAGTGAATCGTTTAACGTCGAGACGAAGTCGAGACGTTAATGATTCAAGAGTGGATAGAAATAACTTTATCGTCGTGTATAATACAATATTTTTTTCTATAGCAAGAACTTTAACAATTTCAAAAGAAAATAATGACAGTCAATCACATTTAAAAATGTCAGTAGCTAGATTGGGTTGCTACGATAATACGAAGCTGTCATATTTAATTTAAACAAAAGTTAGAAAATTAAATTACTTTATCTATCCTTGATGTTAAAGTGCTACTTTATCTACCCTTGCTGTTAAAGTAAAACTTGACCTTTTGTTTTGAGTTGATAAAAGCACACTTTAACATGTGCTATAGAAAAAAGTATATTTTGTCCAGCAGGAAGAGGCAGGATGTTATAAGGAATAGGTAGTAGCAACATGAAATTAAGTTCTAATAGTTTCGAGGAGCCATAGGTTCTCGTTCAGTATAATTTCTGCATATTTTCTCGTTCTCCAAGTTTTTAAATAAACAAAGAGCACCAAATAAAACTATCACAAACGAAGTTGACAATAGTAATGTAATGTAAGGTTATGTCGTTAAAAACAAACTAAAGCCAACCGATGTATTGCCAACCTTGTTACATTCCAATTTTAGTAGCTTATTCGCGCCTGGAATTAGGCAACTTAACGTGCGTTTAGCTTAGCTTTTTACCCGCATTTGTAGTGTGCAATTTTTAAGTCGATATCTTGACCATTAGGGGGCGCATTCATCTGACGCGCTGGCGACGATTTTTGGATTCGATCGCTTTATTGGTCGATATTGACGTGATAAATTCTCCCATTGGTCGTGTTGGAAGGCACGCTCATTTTTATCGATTTTTGGAAAACAAGCGAATTGACTGCGTGCGATGTGTTCTTTTTGCCGTTAAGCGTCCATTTTGATGTATTGTAAAACGCTCGTTTTGTGCGATGGTGGGCTTCCAGCCGCTCTTTGTTCATTTATTTATTTAACGTAGTGCTCCTTTGTGTCAGAAGTCTCCCTGGATGCGTTTTCCTGGGTATGTAGCATAGTTCGTTAAGTGGAAATTCCTAAAACGAAGCTTCTTGTATAGGGGACTTTTACCTTGGGCGGCGTCGTTTTGCCGACTCGAATTTCCTTGCAAGCGCCACTCTGAAGGAGGCGACTTGCCTGTCCCGATGCTGCAGTGGATTTCAAGTTAGTTCTCTCCGTGCCAAATTTGGGGCCATGCGGACTTTTCACCTGTAGAACACCGCCCCTAATGCTGTGGAAAGGAGTCTCTACTTCGTTGAGGTTTGAACACCGCCCCTAATGCTGTGGAATCTGTTACTAATTGTCATCAATGATTTAGTTTAATTTGCTGCCGAGTTTAGAAAGCAGCTGATTTGTTATGTTAATGCATTGTTTGGAATTATTTGTTTAATGCATTGTTTGGAATTATTTGTTTAATGCATTGTTTGGAATTATTGGTGTTAATGCATTGTTTGGAATTATTTGGGAATTGCCCTGTCATTTAATTACCTTAAATTAAAAGCGACCAGCGCAACCGTTTGTAACTCGTTGCATTTCGATTAATCATTTTGGTAGTAATATGTAGTTATTTGCTACGACCATTTCGTACAGTTTAAACCGTAGGGATTAGCTTAATAAATAAACATTTAAAGTTCACATTTTCTGTCAAAAACTGTGTTTGGCTTTATGAAAAGGATCTCTCCTTATCATTTGATTTTGATAATTAATAATTGAACATTTAAATACTCATTTATGGCATTACAGTAACTTGAACGTAGTATTACACACGACCGGCTCAATTGATTAGCTAGCCAAGTTGGCTTCTGGAAGTACATATACACAGATCTGTTTAACGGTACAAATACCAGGTGTAGATCGCGTTAAAGATAGAGCCACGAATGCTTAGGGCTCCTTTTTCATGACGTGTGCAGAAGCAGCGTTTAAGGACCATTTGTTTTTGATTCCAACTTTACATAATCACTCATTTTATTGAATTTTAATTACTTTAATTAAAAGTTGGGTCCTAATTAAGGTCAAAAATTTGAATTGTCATTTAAAATGTACTTATGCTAAATAGGGATTTATGCTAATTTTCTTTTTATGGATCGTATACTTGTATGTTTTAATTAGCTGGTTCGCATACCATTTACCCATATGTACAGGTTGTGTCGTATATTTTGGTACCGTGGTGGTCATTATATGTGTATTAATGTACTCTGACTTTTATTTGCTACTGCATCGAGTCTCTGCTTTCTTGTATAAGCAATTTAGGTTCGCCGTTACTCGTTTCATCTGGGAGTAATTAAACTGAAGCTAGACAACGGCGTAGCGCCCATTCAGGATCCTGAAATTACAGGTAATTCGTTCTTCGGAACCCACTCCCATCTTCGGCTGAGAGGCCGCGAGCGTAAACTCCCATGCTACCCCTTTTTGGTTGCAGAGATTCCTAAGCAGGTATTAGTGCAGAGGGACATTGTGTTGTATTGTATTCATTAGTTGTTAGTTGTGGGATTGTATTAGCTTAGTATAGAAATAAGGGGTAATAACCTGTGCGATAAAATCACTAAAAAAGCATTTAACACTGTGTTAATTAACATAAGGATACATTTTTTTCTGCAACCGGATCAGAATTGACGTGACGTTAACTTAACATCGGTGTTAGCTGACATCGATGTTAACTTTCCTTTCTGCAACCGGCCCTATGCTTAATTGGAAAATAAAGTTAAGTTTTTAAAAACTTGTTTTCCTGGATGCAAAACTAAACTCGCACCATTAGGGTAGTTACACGTGTAGAATATGCAATCCTCAGATAAGATAAGCGCTTCTTACAGCCTTATCGTATCTTACGTGTCATTGGCAGATTTTGCTGGCAATTATGTGATTGAGAAATAATCAGTTGCATTTTCGCTAACTTAAGACAATCATCGCTTAAGTAATAGTGATATTGTAATTACGCGTATGTAGGTTAAATAAATATTTTTAAAAACTTATTTTTTTGCCTACAACACGTCACTGGCGCAGTGTTGGCGGATTTTCGGAAGTCAAGACAAAAATCGCCTGTACTTGTGTATTAACATTTTATCCGAAACACTCGCATCCCAAGTTCTACGGGCCTCTAACATCGAGACAGCCAAGCAGACAGCACCCCGGGCTCTGGAAGACAGCATCGCGGAAGGAGACCTGAAAAAATCACGGAACGACCCTCCAACATCGAGGAAGTGGACCAACATCATCCACGGGCTCTGGAAGATAGCATCGCAGAAGAAAACCTTAACAGCCCCCAGGACAACCCTCCAACATCGAGGAAGTTGGCCAGGTGTCACCCCCGGGCTCTGGAGGACAACATTGCTGAAGGAGACCCCCAAACAATTTGGAAGGCCCTCCGAACATTGAGTACACCTATACCAGATCTCCACATTCAGGACCACTGAGGCGGCACTCTGAAATTCGAAAATCCGACGCCGCAGGTTCACCTAGAACAACGCACCAGACAAGCATCGCTGGGACACCTGTTGCCGCATTGCGAAAACCATGAAACTCGCACACATCAAGTTTTCAAATGTAAGCAAATTTTAATCTTGCAGCTGCTTTAAGTATTTTACATTTACGCTTTACGCTTAAATAAACTAACATTAGCTCATTTTGGAGCATAATAAATTAATTTGTTACATAAAAATCAATACTTCGACATAAGACAACTAATAACATAATTTGATTCATAACAGATTCTCAGGAGAATTGCTTTCGTTATTAGAGATTGCACCTTAAAATAAATATATAAAAATCACCAGCCCCGTTTCGCCAGAAACAATAATATTACGACGTTACAATTAGAATAAACATAATTTGTGTAAAATCCTTAATACGGATTTATTTAAGAATTTTGTGACTAACAATTTATGTCAGTCGACGAATTAGTAGAACAAATAGATAGGCTGCTTATTTCTGAAAACAATCCTGCTCGACAAAACGTAGCAATGGCCGATCAACCTCAGTCATTACCAATTTTCCCACCTGGATTTCATCTTAGTCTTTTGAATAACATCGGAGAATATGACGATAACCCTACAACTTTGGTTAAATGGATCAAATAAACAGGAATAATTATTGACCAATTTTTATCACCGGATAATCGAGCATACGTCGACCACCTTTTAATATCGACGGCACTATCAAGATTGACGGGAGTCACAGAAGCAGTCACTTTAGGCCAAAATATAACCATTTTGAAAGAACTTAAGGATAAATTAAAAACCAGCTACAGTGACAACCGTTCCGAAGACGCAAGAATTAACGAATTTATACCAAAGAAACGAAGATGCATTAGAATTCTATGACAAATGCATGCCTCTAAAGAAATCTTTACTTTCACATTTAATTACGAGCGAAGCCAATCCTGAAGTTATTCGAATACAAACCGACATGTATACAAGTTTAGAAATTAATTTTTTATTGGTTTGAAGGCAGATTTAAGCCTCTACATTAGATCAAGAAATCCTAAAACCATCGAGACATTAAGCAATATACGCCACCACCTACTCAACGTTTACCAGCTACACCACCAGCGCAATTTTCAGAGTTTCCACGACAACCAATTAATATTCTGTTACATTCCAATTTTAGAAGCTTATTCGCGCCTGGAATTAGGCAACCTAACGTGCTAAACGCTTAGCTTTTTACCCGCATTTGTAGTGTGCAATTTTTAAGTCGATATCTTGACCATTAGGGGGCGCATTCATCTGACGCGCTGGCGACGATTTTTGGATTCGATCGCTTTATTGGTCGATATTGACGTGATAAATTCTCCCATTGGTCGTGTTGAAAGGCACGCTCATTTTTATCGATTTTTGGAAAACAAGCGAATTGACTGCGTGCGATGTGTTCTTTTTGCCGTTAAGCGTCCATTTTGATGTATTGTAAAACGCTCCTTTTGTGCGATGGTGGGCTTCCAGCCGCTCTTTGTTCATTTATTTATTTAACGTAGTGCTCCTTTGTGTCAGAAGTCTCCCTGGATGCGTTGTCCTGGGGGACTTTTACCTTGGGCGGCGTCGTTTTGCCGACTCGAATTTCCTTGCAAGCGCCACTCTGAAGGAGGCGACTCGCCTGTCGCTATGCTGCAGTGGATTTCAAGTTAGTTCTCTCCGTGCCAAATTTGGGGCCATGCGGACTTTTCACCTGTAGAATACCGCCCCTAATGCTGTGGAAAGGAGTCTCTACTTCGTTGAGGTTTGAACACCGCCCCTAATGCCGTGGAAAGGAGTCTCTACTTCGTTGAAGTTTGAACACCGCCCCTAATGCTGGGGAAAGGAGTCTCTACTTCGTTGAGGTTTGAACACCGCCCCTAATGCTGTGGAAAGGAGTCTCTACTTCGTTGAGGTTTGAACACCGCCCCTAATGCTGTGGAATCAGTTACTAATTGTCATCAATGATTTAATTTAATTTGCTGCCGAGTTTAGAAAGCAGCTGATTTGTTATGTTAATGCATTGTTTGGAATTATTTGTTTAATGCATTGTTTGGAATTATAGGTGTTAATGCATTGTTTGGAATTATTTGGGAATTGCCCTGTCATTTAATTACCTTAAATTAAAAGCGACCAGCGCAACCGTTTGTAACTCGTTGCATTTCGATTAATCATTTTGGTAGTAATACGTAGTTATTTGTTACGACCATGTCGTACAGTTTAAACCGTAGGGATTAGCTTAATAAATAAACATTTAAAGTTCACATTTTCTGTCAAAAACTGTGTTTGGCTTTATGAAAAGGATCTCTCCTTATCATTTGATTTAGATAATTAATAATTGAACATTTAAATACTCAGTTATGGTATTACAGTAACTTGAACGTAGTAATACACACGACCGGCTCAATTGATTAGCCAAGTTGGCTTCTGGAAGTACATATACACAGATCTGTTTAACGGTACAAATACCAGGTGTAGATCGCGTTAAAGTAGAGCCACGAATGCTTAGGGCTCCTTTTTCATGACGTGTGCAGAAGCAGCGTTTAAGGACCATTTGTTTCTGATTCCAACTTTACATAATCGCTCATTTTATTGAATTTTAATTTCATTAATTAAAAGTTGGGTCCTAATTAAGGTCAAAAATTTGAATTGTCATTTAAAATGTACTTATGCTAAATAGGGCTTTATGCTCATTTTCTTTTTATGGATCGTATACTTGTATGTTTTAATTAGCTGGTTCGCATACCATTTACCCATATGTACAGGTTGTGTCGTATATTTTGGTACCGTGGTGGTCATTATATGTGTATTAATGTACTCTGACTTTTATTTGCTACTGCATCGAGTCTCTGCTTTCTTGTATAAGCAATTTAGGTTCGCCGTTACTCGTTTCATCTGGGAGTAATTAAACTGAAGCTAGACAACGGCGTGGCGCCTATTCCGGATCCTGAAATTACAGGTAATTCGTTCTTCGGAACCCACTCCCATCTTCGGCTGAGAGGCCGCGAGCGTAAACTCCCATGCTACCCCTTTTTGGTTGCAGAGATTCCTAAGCAGGTATTAGTGCAGAGGGACATTGTGTTGTATTGTATTCATTAGTTGTTAGTTGTGGGATTGTATTAGCTTAGTATAGAAATAAGGGGTAATAATTCATACAAAGGTGAATCCTCGCCAATTGAATGTATTTAAATCCACAGCAACAGTACCAAAAGAAAAACCCACGCGAATGGAAATATCGACTATACATAGAAGGCCAACCAACATCAAAAATCGCTCTTCTCTGAATCAATCAAATTACATCGGCCAATGAAATCAACCACGAAATTTCATCTCAACGGAATTATTTTATACACACGAAAACGGATGCTCCGAACCTCCAAGAAACTTCGATTATTACGAAGACGGATATGACGAGGAAGAATGTCAAGCATTCGAATTAGAAAACGAATATACCAGGAAATCGAAGAGGTTAAAGATACCGTAAATTTTCCAGTACTCCTCTACAACCATGACAACCCCATACTTCCATATATACAAATACCTGAAGCGAACTATAAATTAATGATTGAAACAGGAGGGGCAAGAACATTAATTAAAGCTGAATTTATGTTTCAGCACTTTCCTGAAGATGTTGAAAAACCATTTGAAATTGCAACATCACGTGGTAAGACCTATCACAACGAAGTAGCCAATATTCCTATACGGTCGATGTTCAACGAAGAAGGAACTCACGAAGTTTACCTTTATAATTTTCATGAAAATTATGTAGGACTTATTGGAAGCGAAATTGGAGCAAATATCAATTATTGAAATTAGTGTGTAGAAAGCGGATAAAGCAAAAATTATTTTTCTCTTACCAAATAAATTAAATACATCCATTTCTAAGAAAAATCTAAATCAAAATGTATTCACCCAAAAAGAAAATGTAACATCTGCAGTAAAAATCCCACCAAGAACTGAAATGAAGATTCCACTGTTAAATGCCTCCAATGGTCTGAAAATTTGTTAAAGGCAAGATTATGGACATGATATATCAATTCCAAATACTGTTGTAAGGGTTCATAATAATTACTTTTTTCTCCAACCACACGAATAAGACGCCATATTGTCGAATAATTTTGTATAAAAAGTAAGTCATTTCGGGATGTTCACCAATTACCTTGGCAACCGTACACTTTTCGATTCATATTTGCACTAGTACAAAAATGGTCGCAAGATAGGGTTTTACATGGTAAATTTTAAATAAAAAACAAACGCTTCGGCAATATTCGGCAATCGCCGTCGTTATTGTTTAATTTTCCCGTATAGTTTTTGTTTATTTGCGCCATGACAGTTCTACAATATAACCTACAATGTTTGATTCTAAATAATAAGTCATATTACCGAATTTATGAGTAGTTGGAGAAAAAATAGTATGTTTCATTCGTGCAAAAAATGCGTTTTCGGGACGCGTAAGACTCGCCGGACTCCGCTGCGCGTCGTCCGGCGATCTGTCTTACTTGTCCCGAAATCATGCATTTTTTGTACTAATGAAACAAATAACTATTTTCTACAGCCGTCAAAAAACGTGACACTTATGCATCGCTATAGATACGCGAAGTTTAACTTTTTTAACACGTGAAAAATAGTATATTATTATATGAGCGATTATGACAGCCATTATTTACGAAGATGACATTTGCGCCACAAGCCGAAGGCGCGTGGCGCAAATCATCTGAGTGAATAATGGCCATAATCGCGGATATAATACGATATTTTATCTACTCCTATGCAATAGGAGCCTTGTGTTCATATTTCAGAATTATGACATTTGTGACAGCTGTTAACTTCAAAAGTCATTTAATAATAAGAATGAATTTTGTGATTGGCTACAACTTATTGAATAATGAAAATAGAATTTTCTGATTGGTTGCAATTTGCAAACTATTGAATAATGAAAATAGAATTTTATGATTGGCTGCCGTGAATTATGAATCATAATTCATGGCCATTGTGCAGTAGGAGTAGATAAATAATATTTCTTCACGGCCAGCAGCGAAAAAACGGTTTTGGAACACCATTTCCTTAGTTACAACACATATAGAACGTTACGTACATAATAATATTACTTTACTTATTTGCTATATACGTATGATTTTGTTGCAGAGAATCTTTTATTCTTTTTTTGACGGCTGTAGAAAAAACGTTGTTTGTATTTCGTGGCAAAATTCGTGTTTTTATGGCGCGTTTGAATGACTTTTCTGCCTCAACCTAACGGTCTCGGCGAAAATTGACATTCTCACGCGCCATAACAAAACACTCATTTCCGCACTTAATACAAAAATTACTATTTTGCACTTTCGGGACTAAAGTTGGCACTTTAGTCACTTATTTCAGGGACTAAAGTAAAAATGTTACCGTAACTATGGTAAATTTATGTACACACGAGGTTAGTAGGTTAGGTTTTGTTTGTCATTTAACACACACTGACGCAAAACTTAACCTTCAAGTTTCGAATTTGACATAGACTGACAATACAATTCAGTACTGCCAACTGATTCAGGCTATCCAGGGCCTGCTGCAATTCAGTTGTTAAAAAATTGTAATTGGCAGTTTCCAAATTGACAGATTAAAATTTTTTGAAATGTTTGATGATAATGTTCCCAAAAGTGCAAAAAATAGCGTAGGTATATCACACGGGACTAAAGTGCCTAAATCCCTTGAGTGATTATTTCCTCGTGGGATTTAATGATGCACTTTAGTCCCTCATGATATAATATACTATTATCTACAACTGCTGTAATATATGTACATTTTATACTTATAAAGGCATGTAAAATGTTGCTCATATTACACGCTCATATTACCACCGTACATACATCAAACAAGTAGAGACACTCATGCCAAATGTTGAAACCTGTCTAGAGTGCCTGGGACAGTAACTCGGGGGTTATTTCTAAGCTTGACTATCAGATGGCAGCACAAAATTCTACCAATCAGAGCCAGTTACTAGCTTTGCTACCAATCATATGTGATAAAGTAGTGGCGCCATCTGTTAGTACCATCGGAAAGTACCCCCTAGGAGCCGTTCAAGGTCATCCAAATCGGTATTTTGACATCAAAGGAACCGACGGTGAGTGTCTCTATTGTTTGATTTAAGTACGCTGATATTACTATGAAACTGTAAATACAGTACAGTCTCGCTATTCTGGACACACGTTTATCCGGACACCCCAATACTACGACACCTAAAAATTCCGGATATTTTACCTCTGCAATCCGATAAAATTCAAAACACGTGCAAAACCATTTGCGTATCAATCCGCCCTCTTGAATGTCAGCATACTTCCAGTCTGCATTTACACAAAACATGTTTTTTATTTAGTCTATCCTGAGTCACAGGAGTAGATGCAGGTGTACCTTTGCTATTTAACAAATTGCTCTATCGTGTTAGTCCACATAAATCATGGCTCCAAATAAACGGCAGCATAAAACTAAATGTTATAAGAAAAATGCAAAATTTTAGACCATCTTGAAAAAGGATTTAGTGTAAAAAATGTAGTAGATGCTTTTTATATTCCTCGATCTAACGTATACGATATTAAACACAACAAAACGATAATACCGCAGGTCGTTTCTACTTCGTATGGAATAGGTATGAAATAACATATATACATTAAAATGGTATGAATGTACAATTATGTAATAAAAAACTTTGTTATAGTAAAAAAGAGAGTTATCCGTAGCGCTGTAAATCCAGAAATGGAAAAAGCTGTGTATAATTGGTTTTTGCAACAGCGAAATCGACATGCTCACATGCTCCCATTTCATCGGAAATTATGCTTGCAAAAGTAAGAGTCTTTTACCAGCAAATTAACGGAAAAAAGATTTTGTAGCTAGATTAGGTTGGCTTGAAAAATTCAAATTTTGCATGGTATTCCCTCATTAAAAATCTGCGGAGAATGAATTTCAAGTGATGTCACCGCTATAAATCCATTTAAAGAGAAATTCGCAAAGACAGTTCGGGAAATGGATTTAGATAAAGAGCAGGTTTATAATGCGCTGCTTTCTGGAGGCTTTTACCAGGAATAACATGGGTTCATGAAAAAGAACAATCAGCTCTACGCAGAAAAAATGTCGAAAGATCGTGTAACCTTTATGCCGTGTTGTAACGCTACAGAAACACAGAAACTTCCTCTTTTGGTTAAAGGAAAGTTTCGTAATCCAAGGGCTGTTAAAAATGTTCAACCTCCAGTACTATATCGAACAACTAATAGGGGATGAATGAACAGAATTGCCTGGAAACTGTCCAGGTTTCCTTTACTTGCGCTGATTATGTCCCTAGCGTTCTGAGTACACGGTTGAGACTGCAACCGTGTTTTAAGACAATGTAGTCAGGTCACTCAGAGGGACGATAACATTTGGTAACTACCCTGAAGTGCAGCCTCACACTTCAAAATTTTAGGCTTGGAAGGGTAGCACCTCGATGTGAATGAATGAAAAAGTAAATGCCGATTGTTTTTATTATAAAAATATAGCTCTATTTATGCAAATATATTTGCTTAGAAACTACTAAAATTACATTATATCAAAGTGCAAAGTGTTTATTCTTACTGCGTCGCTATAAAGTATCATAACTTCATAACAACCGTCAGCGCTTAAGCAAGTTCATTTCCGCAATATCTGCATTTATGTTACAGTGGACTCCTATTACTAGGTCGTTCATTAAGCAAGGTTGCTGACTTGCAGTTGTGACATTTAAACTTCCTGAATGAAAGTATGTGAAATTAAATTGCATTTTTAAGCCTATGAACTGTACGTCTTAAATTTGAAAATGAAATTTAAGTCGAGATTAAACATATTGCCAAACTCCAGATTAAGAATGTCAAAGAAAGGAGAATGTTTCCGTCAATACTCTACTTATAAATACACATATTGAACTGTTTCTTGAATTTTGAAATGGAATATAAACCTATTTAATTCGATATTAAACAATGGATGACAAAAACATTATTTATGAACTGGTGTAAGAACAGTTTTATTACAAGTGTTAAAAGGTTTTTAGAACAAGTCAATAGACCTCTTAAAGCATTGCTGCTGCTTGATAATGCACCTTCCCATCCAACTGAAGAAGAAATCAATTCATTAGATCAAAACTTTAAAATTTTATTCTTACCTCCCAATTGTACAGCGCTTTTACAGCTCATGGACCAAAACTTGATTCATAACATCAAAGTTTCCTACAGAAAACATTTGCTCACATACATCATCTCACAAGACGAGGATATTTTAAAACGCCTGACAAACTTTAATCTAAAAGATGCTACCATTTTCTTGGATCAAGCATGGCAGTCGATGAGTGAGAAAAATATTCAGAGAAGTTGGTCAGCTTTATGGCCAAAGATGAAGTGGAATGACGAAGACACAATGGCACTCTGTGAACTGAAAAAAAGTTTGAAGTTAGATTCTGTATATGCTGATATGAAAGAAATAAAACAATCATTGGATACTATACAACCGTCAAATAAATTAACTGATGAACAAATAACCGAGTGGGCATTGGGCCAAAACGAAGACATCGAGGACTGTAACGAACAAGATTTAATTGGAGGGGCAACTAATGATATAAATAAAAAAGATGAATCTGATGAGGATGTTGAAGAGATTGTGACAAACATATCTAAAATAAAACACGGAGATGTCATGAAAGCGTTTTCTCTATGCGTACAATGGACGGAAGAAAATGATTTCTCTTTCCCGGACTTGCTAATATTAAAAAGATTTAAAAAAATGCAAGTAGTAAAATGATTAAAAAATCAACTCAGTTAGCATTGATTCTTTTAAAAAAAATATATAATTTTTCGTTGAACGTCTGTATGTAATATTTTATTGTTATTTGTTTTAAACATTACGTATACATAATATCGAGGGCTTCATGCAAGAAGGGCGTATGAACAATTTTGGCCAATTTGGGATTTATACATCTTTGAATACTTTCGAAGCCACTCCATATTTTGCTAAAAGGGCCAATAGAAAACGTAGAACTTTAGAAATTTGAAAGGCGTATCGTTCACTTTTCCATTGCACGTTATGTAAAATGGGCGTATGTACAACATACGCCCCTGTTTCTTTGGAGCTAACAGGGCGCATAAACATAGCCAGCTGTAGCCAACAACATAACCTCAAAAGTGAGTTGTCAAGTCTTCTGTGTCAGATGCGTACAATAGTGCTTTCGTTGCGAAATAAATTTGTTCTGTGGTGCTTTCGTAGTGTCTGTCATGAGTAGCAGAATCGAGAAAATATTCCACCTCCTTCAGAATGCTCAGCCAGTTCGTGCAAACGAAAAAATTGGTAAATTTATTATGTATAGGTTAGGTGCTAGGTATCCCAAAATTTGTATTTTTATTCATATAGCAGAGAAGTTCAAATTAAAACGTCTTCTGACGACGTTACATCAAAAATTAAAGGACTAAATGGTACGTTTCGTTATGCACTTGTAAAAATGTTAAATGCCTATGTAACAATTACCTTTAGATGATCTTAATCGAAGTTCGAGTACACGTAAAGCAATCATCAACGATAGCAGCCAATCAGAAGTTATACCTTCAACCAGGAAACCACCTGGTAAGAAAAATTGTGCAATTTAAAAATTGTTAAGCGCTAGCTTATCTATGTACTCGTGTAAAATTGGATATTTTACTTTTTTTTCTCTTTGCAGCAATTAACTATGCTGATCTTGAAATTTTCGACTACCCAGATCCTGACTATACCGCAGGATCAGGATCAAATTCAGAACAAAGTGAAGGACTCGAAGCGGTACCACTCACACAATGTACAAATACAGAAGGTGATGACTTACTACATGTAGTAAAAGAAAATCTCCCAATTGCTGGAAAATGACTGTTCGAAAACAGCTACGAAATTTGGGACAAGAGTATTTAACCGTAAAAGGTCAAATTAAACACGTAAAACAGATAAAGCCGCCATGTGTAAATTGTACACTAAAATGTCGCACTTTACTAACCGAAGAAGCCAGAACCGAAATATTTAAAGAATTTTGCGAACTTGGAGATGTGCATAGAAAAAGGGCTTTTGTAAGTAAGCATGTCAAACAATCTGAGGATAAGACGTCCGGAAAAGAAAATTCCCTTAGAAAATATTCCCAAACCTACCCATTTAGCTGCAAGTAGAACATTTACAGAGTATGTAACATTTTCTTCTTGAATACGCTGGTTGTATCCGAAAAATGTGTGCGTGTGGCATGTAGTAAAGCTAGTCCATCATCAATCGCAATGTCAAGCCCTGATCATCAAGGTAAAAGTCAGGCAATTAACAAATTTGGAAGAAACGCGTGCAGTTGTAGAAGCCCATATCGATTCATTTCCCAGAATGCCAGCTCACTGGTCTCGAAAAGATAGTACGAAAGAATATCTAGAAGCAATACTAAACAAGTAAAGCATGTACGATCTTTATGTACAACATTGCACAGAACTCAAAGTGAAACCGGTTAGTCAAACCTTTTATAGGGAAGTGCTTATAAGTAAGAATATAGCATTCTGTACGCCGCGCAAAGATCAGTGTTGGTGTCACGATTATGAACTACGAACTGAAAATGAAAAGATAGATAGAAAAGATGAATATTTGCTTCATCAGCGCAGAAAAAATGGTGCAAACGAAGCCAAAGAATTTGATAACATACTTGCAAAAGAAAACATCGATGTTGTAACAGCAAATTTTGACTTAGAAGCCGTCCTATACTCACCTTTGCATCATGCAAACCCAGTATTTTACAAAAGAAAATTGGCTCTTTTTAACTTAACTGTTTATGAGGTAGCAAACAATCAAGGACACTGTTTTATCTGGGATGAAGTAAATGGAGGAAGATGATCTAACGAGATTGCGACCTGCGTTAACAAATTTATAATGGGATTACCACCTACTACAAAGAAACTTATCATATATTCAGACTCTTTCCCAGGACAGAATAAAAATGCAATTGTGGCATGCATGTTACAACACACTCTTAATTACCACCCTACATTAGAGAGTATTGAGATGAAGTATCTGGAGCCGGGACACACTCACATGGAGTGTGACGCCATACATGCTACAATTGAAAGAGCCAGTGAATATGCAAAAGTATATTGGCCTAATGACTGGCAAACCATTATTAGTTTGGCAAAACGAAGAGGATATCGACATACAGTTAATAGCTTGAACTTTACTGACTTTACTGACTACATGCTGATGAAAGATACCATTATGACAAATAGAAACAAGGCTGTTGATAAGTCTATTTTAAACTGGCAAGAGGTAAAGTGCTTTCTTTTCAAGAAAGATAATCCGACGGGCCTGTTTTGTAAAATGGAGTACTGGGATGAATACAAAAAGCTGCACACCAATATAAAACGAGGTCGCCCATGCACTGTCATAGTAGAAGTTAGAAAAGCATACAATGCTCTACTTCCAATAACTGACTTAAAGTACAATAATTTAATCGATCTATGCAAAGATTTTACTATGCCTGCTGAATACCATGAATATTACAAAAAACTACCATACACTCCGAAACCTAAAAATAATAATACGCGTAGGATCAATAAACGTAAACAAGATTGTGTGCCTGACGATCCTAGCTCCTTGGATGATGACACCATTATCCTACAGGCTATGCGTGCAAAAATGGTAAAGAGGAAGTTACATAGAAATTAAGTTATGTATTTATTATTTAATCCTTCTGTTTGTGTAACCCTAATATTTAAGTGTTGACTATTGTTTCCGTAGAATAGATGAACTGACAGTATTTACAACAGCCATTTCATTCTTAAAGTTGTCCATCTATCAATTGGAGACTAAGCAATGCAACGTGGAACAGAAGCCTACAAATTATTTCCAAAATGGTCATGATGATACACAGGCATGTAGTATAATACTCCTTAGAATTTTGACTAAAAAGAACACTTGCAGCATGCTAAAAGGGCGTATAAACAAAGGAGGACTATCACTGGAAGAAGTAAGAAAGAGGACTAAACTAACCAAAGAGGTAGGAGGAAGAAGGATAGAGGTTGAACAACAGAAAAGATACAACAGCTTAAATAAATATGAAATATATCGAAACATAGTGCAATATAACAGATTACCCGAATACCTGATTAGAAAAGGAAACAAAAACTCACAGAGTATAATAGCAAGATTCAGATGTGGAAATGAAGAGTTAAGTAAAATAAAATGGCTACAGAGAGAAGAAAAGAAATGTAGAATATGTCATAGAAGCGAGGAAACTATTATACACTTAATTTACAACTGTGAGGGCATGGGAAATAACCCGTTGGGCGTATATAGGATACTAGGAGAAGACGGTGCTGGACTGGAATGGATGAAGAAAGTTTTGGAAGAAAGGGAAAACCAATAGAAAGGGCTGGAAAATAAATGTGGAAAGTGTTTACATTATATATTGAGATATTTAGTTAAGAAGTAAATAATTGTCAAAATAAGCAAGTCAGCAACTTAAACATTTGTATGCATAAACAAATTAAATAAATATATAACAAAGGCAACTTCTGGGGACAGTTTTACAATATCCGACATTTGGGCTTTGAAAAAGATCTGCAACAGACTGCTGAATCTATAAAAATCAAATTAGTCCCCTACACGTAGAATTTTCTAAATGTTTTTTGTTAATACTGAAAACTTTACTTTTTGTTGATACGCCCTTCTTGCATGAAGCCCTCAATATGTATCTATGGTAAAATAAATGATATTTAAAGCGAATACAAAATACCTCTTTAGTCCAGAAACCTCATTAATTCAACATTGCTCAGAACGATATGTGTCGGATTAGCGAGCAGACAACAACTAAAGGAGACCAGACAGCTATATGGGACTAACAGAGATAGGCATAAATATTTAAGTACGTCATTCAAAACGAACTAAAAATGTCTACAGTGCCTTTATACAAGACAGTGTGGCCATTGGGATGTCTCCGCCGCTATTGGTCGACGCGAATATCCGCCATTAACAGGCAAAATATTTAGTTACTTCTAAGTTGTTTTCAAAGAGGTTGGTAGAATCTGTTCATTTGGTTACGGAAGAAAATAAAACCTTTCAAATCTGACAATTGTAAATTGTCAGTGTCAAATAGTTCATTAGCGACGCAACCGGCTGAAATTTTATCATCTTTTTCCCTGAAAAACTAATATTCTGCACAGTATTTAAATGTGACAATTTAGAATTATGCTATTGTTGTAATAGCACAAGATGCGTTCGACTTGGAATATATGATAAAGACATTACATCGGTGCTACGATGAATGGGACTTTAGCATAAGTTTAGAGAAAACGGAGTATTTAGTAATCAACTCGGAAGCACAATATGAAGTCTTAATAAATGAAGATGTCGCAGTAAAACAAGTAGAAAGGTTTAAATACCTCGGTGCTATAATACAATCGATGAAAAAGGTTTGGGAACAGAAGAGATCAGAACTCGAATAGTACAAAGTAAGAACATAGTGGGATGCTTGAAATCAATTTGATGGGATGATAGACTCTAACAAAAACAAAAAAAACGAATAAGTGAAGTAATGGTAGAGTCGGTGCTATGTTATGGCAGTGAGGTATGGACTGTATAATAATAAACAGTACTTTATTCAACAGGCTAAAGCCCAATTACAGAACAAAGAAAAGTATAGCAAAGACATTAATACAAAAAAAAATAATAATCAATTGACTACAAGTAGTACAAGTAAATTAAATTAATAGGTTAGATCAATAAAATGAATTCATGGATTACGAGTACATTCTTAAGATTAAATTAATAGCTCTGTGGTGCAAGACATTTCCACAGTAAAGTTTGATTTACATTCAAGTGAAATATGTCCAGAGATCTATAGAAAGTGAATTATAAGATTGACACATTGCAACAACTGGAGATTTCAATTGACAATTGGTTCTGGGGTTTCCATAGAAAAAATGATTCCGTTTGACGAGTTATTATGTTAGGAACATGCAGATTTAAATGTGAAAGTAATGTTGGACAAAAAACTATACCATTTACTATTTTAAATACGAATATCAGAACATTATGCTTCCGTCTAACATTAAGCGAATAACAGTTTGATAATGTCAGTAAATTTTCATAGTCGGAGTCGTACACTCTTCCATTTATTAGATAATGACAATATTTCAGAAATTTCTTTTGAATTGACTCAATATCATGCTTTTGATAATTATAAAATGGATTCCAGATAATTACATTGTATTCAAGTTTTGATCTAATAATGCTATTAAAAAGTTTATTTGAAATCGGCAGTGAAGTACAGTTACGGACATCTCAAAGTGCACGGTTTTTTGTTACTATGGTTATTTTTGCGATTTTTCTGCTTATTAAATGGGGGTTTTTCCAGTGGCGTTGCTTGTGGTTATAAGAATAGGTATTACTTTTTTAATGTTTGTATTTTAGCAAAGTTTCAGAAGTAATCAAACTATATAATAATATGTATTTAATAAATATGTATCAGTATTCAATTGCTACTACGCTTTGCAGTTTGTTTCGCATAGAGTTGACCAATGTTTCCATATTGTATCCTTCTCTCAGTTCCTTCCAAGCATTTCTTATTCTTTCCCATAATTCATCGGTTTTGTTTGGTGCAAAATCCCTGGTATACATTTTTTTAGTTAAATAGCCCCAAACATTTTCGATGGAATTCAAGTCCGGACTTCTTGCAGGCCATGGTAATAAATTGATATTATTCTCATCAAACCATCAATGAACAACCCCTGCTGTATGCACAGGACAGTTATCCTGTGAAAATAATGTTATCAATTACGTTAACATAAACAAAATTAATTAATTAGGTAATATCTCGCCTGTTGAAAAGTAAATTGATTAGGAAAGACCTCTCTTACAGATGGCAGCATCACATTTTGCAAAATGTTGCGATAATTTTCAGCATTCAGTCGACCATTAATTCTATAGCATGCCCCAGATCCGTGAGCATTGATCCATCTCCATACGTTTACAGAGAATCGTCCACTACTCCTTAAGGGTTGAACATAATATTGCTCCTCAAATCTTGAATTTTGTGGTCTACACACCCTTAATCGTCAATTGGTAAATGATTGAAATATCTTTTCACCTGAAAAAACAGTTGTGTTCCAAAATTCGTTGATCTCATTCAAATAGTCGGTTGCAAATTCTTTGTTCTCTGGTGTTAAAAAAAAACTTTTCTTGCAGAAGTCTCTGCTGTCAACGATTTTTAATTTTGAAAGTGCAGCTCTTGCTCACATGCAAATCTGTTGCGACTCGACTCAGCGACCAGTTCTCGTCCAGTTTTGCGATAGCTCGTATTTTCTCTGCTTCTGACAAATGTCTGGGAATTTTCCGAGTTTTCAGTTCTATGACAGTTGATGACAAACGTAAACGTCAAAACTCGACGTCTATGATTAGAATATCGTATTACAAGCTAAAAATCTGCCGTGCACTTTGAGTTGGCCGCAACGGTACGCCGAAATCGTCATTAAAATACGAGAAATCGGCAGTGAAGTAATCCATTGTTTTACGACTTTTGTGTAGGTGGCGAGGCGATAGATAAACGTCAATGGAGCGAACATAACCTACAAAATTTGGTTAAAATGTTGTAATTTCACGATTTCTCGATTTCAAATAAAACATAGTGTACACCTCGGCACTGAAGATATTTTAGAAATGTGTACGTGGTTGATGTTCTATTATTAGAAAACAAGATGGTGACCTCACTTTACACAATGTGGTGGTAATTGAAGCTGCAACAGTAAACGTTCAGGAAGCCAAATTAGAAACTTTTGTAAGTGCATAGGTAGCTGGTCATAATTCATAATACTCAAAGGTACTTTAATTGTGAACAATTAATAAGATGCGCAGCCATGATTCTTTAATGTATTCTAATGAACTAGTACAGAAGAATTATGGGGCGACGGACTGGGTTACTTACTTAAAATCGTAACAATATTACTAGAATATTTTGAAGATTATTTTAAGAGCAGCAAGTCGTATGTAGGTTTTAGCAAAGAGAATATTATACTCTTTGGTTTTAGAAAGCATCATTAGCATGTAGCGAAAATACTGAAACATTCAGTGCCAGAATGCCTTAACGAAGAAGATGCGACTTATCAGCACAAATTGTTTTCAATGCGGCACTTCTTTACTGTAACTGTACACTGAGAAAGCAGGATATGAAAGCGTATAAAGAACGTGTTGTTACACTGGTATGAAATAGTGTAATTAGGGATGAGACTGTGATCGCATTCACTGCTACTTTTCACTGATATCGGGAAATCATTTCATTAACTGTTACTCCGGCCACTCGGTAGCAGTGAAAAAATCACCGTTTATGGTTCGTGGCAGCGCCAGCGCCAGCGGTGGCGGTAGCAATCGCGTTACTTCACCGTTCCATGAAAGCGGCATCTTGACATGAATAGCAGTAGCAGTAGTTATACTGCAGAATCCTGAATCATAATCACAAGCAACTATCAAAACTTACCCGCGCTTTTAGTCTAGTCAACAAAACCTCAAAATATATTAAGGTTAGGGTTGACCAATTGGGTGCGGTGTTGTTTTGTTTTCTTGCTGACGTTTTGTTACTTTTTCTGGTAAGTTAATGTGCATTATTGGAAGTGTACAGGGCTCCATTACCGTTCATTGTATTTGTTAGGACGATGGCTACTGCCAAAATTAGGAAGAAAACTAGTGATATATGGCTGCATTTTGAGGGAAGTGATAATGAAAACAAACTAGCAAAGTGCCGATATTGCTTCCAAAATTTCAGCTTTAAGACATCAGTTAGTAATTTGCGAAAATATCTGTCACTGAAACATATCGGGGTAGCAATTTCTTCATCAAATGAAAACAGGGCACTCGATCGCAATGTAGATATTATTCCAAATTTAACTGTTTGTATTCAACCTACAAATAATGCATCTGTAGACAATGCTCCTTCAGCAATACCAGCTTTTTCCGAAACTGACACATCTTCCAAAAGCACCGTTCAACGGGTTCCCACCAAGGTCGTACAACTGCAGCAAACTTCCTTAGGTCATTTGTTAAAGAAGAAGGTTTCACTGTCTGAAAAGAGACGGTACGACGAACTCCTCATGGATCTTTTCATCAAGGATTATCAGCCATTTTCACTAGTCGAGGATGATGGGTTTAGAAGGTTGATAAATGCGCTAGCCCCGCAGTATAATATATACCAGGACGAAAATACCTATCCACCTCACTACTAGATTCAATGTACAACACATGTTATGAATCAACGAGAGATGAAATTCGCAAAGTGAAAAAAGCCTGCTTAACAACAGATCATTGGACTTCCGCCGCAAACCAAAATTATGTGGGCATCACGGTACATTTTATTGATAAGGATTTTAAAATGCGTTCGAAATTATTGAATTGCGTGAAATTTGAAGGTCCTCACACAGCGATTGAAATTGCCGCTGAATTAAAGCGTACAGTCACAATGGAAATGTTGGACAAAATATTGATTGTTGTAACCGACAATGCCTCTAATGTTACAAATGCAGTAACAGATGTGTTAAAGTGAAAGTATTATGAATGCTTCGCGCATACGTTAAATTTAGTCGTTCAAGACGCTTTAAAATCACAAAATACAATAATTGAAAAAATAAAAACGATTGTAAACCATTTTAAAAGAAGTCCGCAGGCAACTGAAAAGTTGCTTAAGTGTCAGCAACAGCTAGGGAGTAAAGAACTGTTAAGAGTGATCCAGAATGTGGAAACACGTTGGATATCAACCTTCTACATGATCAACCGACTTATATCCATTCAAGAAGCAATAAGAAGTACTGTAGCTAATTTAAATGCAGTAAAGATAAAAACGCTATCTGAAGAGGAATGGAGAGTCTGTGAACAAATATGCACATTATTGCAACCTTTTGAGAAGGCAACTTCAGAAATAAGCGGCGAATACTATTTAACTGGAAGCATGATAAGTCATGGCAGAGGGGTTGGTATCTGTAACTAAACAGACAGTTGAATTGAAGTATTGCGAAAATGTCAAGGATTTTACTCAGCTTTTATTACTGACTGGCATGGAAAATCGTTTTCGTGACCTAGAACGCAGTAAAGCAATCACTACGTGCACTGTTTTAGATCCTCGGTTTAAGCTCCACGTTTTTGAAAATGAAGCCAAAGCACAAGACATTAAAAAACATGTAATAAGCTTAGTGACAGCAATTATTAACGCAAAGGCGCCAGCAACAGAAGATACCTCTCAGCAAGAAACAGAGGCTGAAGTTAATCAAGCTACTAAAGAATTGTCTTACTGGTCAAATTTTGATAACAAAGTAGCAAAACTGCTCCCAAAGGGAACAGCAACTACTCAAGCCACAATAGAGGTTGATAAGTACTGCAATGAAACCGCAATTGGCAGGAAAGAGGATTCATTGCTGTGGTGGAGCTAAAGAGTGTTTTTTTAGAGGGATACAACTTTAAATTGAAATAAAACACAGAAAGATGTTTTTAATATCCATGAAATTGGCTTTATCTGAAAGATAATTTTATGACAATTATGTTTGAATATGATTTCGGACATGTGACGGCCGCGGCTGGCGTGTACATGACGTAATCTGTAGGTCCAATTTTCACACACTCTTCGCAGTAAATCAGGCTGTATTTTGGCAATAACGCGTCGAATGTTGGCTTCCAAGTGCTCAATTGTTTCCGGTTTATCGATGTAGACATGCGACTTTACATATCCTCAAAGAAAATAATCTAATGGCGTCAAATCGCACGAAAGAGGTGGCCAGTTAAAAATCCATTTCGTGGATCTGTTAACTGGCACTTGAAAGCCAAAATTCGACGCGTTATTGCTGAAATGAAATACAGCCTGATTTACTGCGAAAAGAGTGTGTGAAAATTGGACCTTCAGATTACGTCATGTATACGCCAATCGCGGCGGTCACATGCCCGAAATCATATTCAAACATAATTGTTATAAAATTATCTTTCAAATAAAGCCAATTTCATGGATATTAAAAACATCTTTCTGTGTTTTATTTCAATTTAAAGTTGTATCCCTCTAAAAAACACCCTTTACAACCAAAAGTTTTACCCAAATTTGGCCGAATTAGCTAAAAAGCGGCTATGTATGGTCGCCACAAGTGTGCCTTGTGAACGTCTATTTTCCAAAGCTAGTCTTATAATCAGTGATAGAAGAACTCGGCTAACAGATAGTAAAGTCAACAAATTATTGTTTCTTAATGCAAACAGAAAGTAGATTTGTTGTGTTAATATTGTATTCATAATCAAAGTTTATTTTCCTTATTAAGAACATATATGTATTTATTTCAAATTATTACCTATTTAGTTACCGTTCAGAATTATACGTTTTTTAGATTTATTATGTTAGTATTTATAGTTAAAGTTTATGTTCGTTATCAAGAAGAGCATGTATTTATATTAAAATGTTATTTATTTACTGTTCAGAATTATACGTTTTATTTTCTTTCAAGGTATC
The DNA here is from genome assembly GCA_940337035.1 of Agriotes lineatus. Taxonomy (NCBI): domain Eukaryota; kingdom Metazoa; phylum Arthropoda; class Insecta; order Coleoptera; family Elateridae; genus Agriotes; species Agriotes lineatus. The sequence continues at coordinate 177,309 of CALNHX010001797.1, read as the reverse complement.
TTCCTTTTTGTCTAATTTCATGCTACTAAAATTTCGAATTTAATATTGCTTTTTAACCACAGCGTAATAATAACAGCAACATAGCACTAACCATAAAAGGTATACGCGCAATCATACTTTGCAGTTTAGCAGTTAGTCAATTACGCAGTTTAGCAGGCCGGGTCCGGAACTAGTCACAGATCACCTTCCAAGCGTTCTGTATACAGAGTTAAAATTTAGCTGCTAACATTAGCAGCTACTTTTAAGTAGCAGTAGCAGCGATCACCGATATTAAGAAATCACCGTTTAGCACATCCCTAAAGCAGCGTTTTCCTCCACATTCGCCAGTCGCTGACGACTGCGACCGAGTAGCCGCGATCAATCCGTTGAGACATCTAGAATGCATTTAAAGCAGCGTTTTCCTCCACATTCGCCAATCGCCGACGACTAACACCGAGTAGCCGCGACCAATTCGTTACTACATCTACAATGCATTTAAGCCAGTGATGTCAGATCGTGGGATTTTTCCCATGCCATGGGATTTTTTGACGATTTTTTTTGCAATGGGAAAACGGGGAGTTTTGGACGAATTTATTTGTAATATGGGAAAAATAGGCTGAAATAAAAAACACGGAATTTTATGTAGATACGTTTTACGATATAAATTATAATTTATTAAATCAAGGTAGGCGTCGTAATTTATCATGGCTAACTAAAATTTATATAGCAAAGCTATCACGGCTATTCCATATGTGTCACTTTCATTGTTGTAAAATGTTCTTGTGACAATTGCCAACGCGTCTGGTTTTTGGCGCCATCAGGTGGTGAAATAGAGCACCTAAATGTGGTTCTGGTTGTTGTCTTTACTACAGATAATTTTTAGGTTATAAACGGTTTTAAAATAAATGTTTGTAATACCTACAAAAATTGAATTTGGATAATTTAAGTCTGCACGATCTTGAATTTTAACTGTTAAATGTGCCAGTAATTCGACATCTTCGTTTTCAGTTATGCTTGATGTAGTTGGAAATGCTGCAGAACTGGTGAAGTTACTATAATGTGCAATTTTTGAGGAAGGCAAAGTCTTCATAATACCACAGCGTAATAGCTGACGAAGAGCATGCCCAGCAATTCGAGCATCTGTTGCGTCATTTGAACTAACTTTCTATCGCATGTGTGAAATCATTGCCTCCACTGCATCCGAACTAAATGAACCTGTTAATACATAGTAAAAACCAGTTTCTTGAAGTAAAAATGTGATGTATAATGATGTACTTTTAGCAGTCAATTTCAAGACGTGAGCCTTATATTGTATAAACCTTGCAAGTTGAAACCTTTCGAGAGCATTTTCGCAGGAATGTAACAAAATCATAAATTAGTTACAGCTAGGCGTTTGACCAAATCTCTAGGAGAACTTGTAACTTGCCCTTCAGGCCCCAAATGTTATTTGCAATTTTTCATCTAAGCTAATTATTGTTACCCTTAGGTAAGTCATTCGCTCTAATATTAAGTATTGTCCTAACATTAATCATTTTTAGCCTTTTAATAATGTTACGTCTGATGATGACAATTTGTCGAAACTAGTCACGTACACACATTATATCCTATTCAACCGTTTGTAAGCAAATAAATTCGTGGGAAAGATTTCAAGTCCTTCATTTATTATTAAATCCAACCCCACTTTAAGCAGCAATGGATCAACTTCTATTCACCCAAATATTTCTTTGTAAGAAGTTCTAAGAGGTGTGCTGTTCTTAATGAAATTCAAGAGTATTTTGAATTTAAAAAAAATAAAATATTAAAACTGTCCACAACAGGATGGTTATTATGCTTGTGTTTAAAATTTGATGGCTATTTCATGCAAAATTAGATTCCCTACATGATAGAAGTGAACTACTGATGATTACCAAACATAACCTAAAATTATTTATGTATTATAAATAATACTCAATTTGTTAAATAAATAAGAGCAATAATTATCAGTTAATAGTAACAACGGAATAACACAAAATGAGTAAAAGTCGAGTCTGGACATTTTTTGAAATTATTTCAACCGACGAAACCAAAGCTGCTTGCTCCATTTGCAGCGATATAATATCAAGAGGTGGAACAGGAAAACAAGCTTCAACAACTCCACTTTTTAATCACTGAAAATATAAACATGCCGAAGAATATAAGAAACTTCAGGAAGAAAAACAAAATGTCAGCGAAAGTGCTTCTCAGAAAATCGCAACAGAAAAACAATTAACAATAAGTGAAAGTTTCAAACAATGTGGCAAATCGGCCAAGTGGAGTGCAAGTGATGCAAAATCGATTAAAATTACAGAAGCAATCGGAGAAATTATTGCTTTAGACAACCAGCCATTTTCGATGGTTGCCGACTTAGGTTTTGTTAACCTTTTAAATACAGTACAACCCAAGTATAACATACCTGGGAGGGTATATTTTCCAGAAACAGTTATACCTAAGTTGTATCAAAAATGCAGGGATATTATTTTTTCCCATATACAAGCTGCTACTATAATATCTTTGACATCTGATCTGTGGACATGCGAGATAACCAAGGAAAGTTTTATTAGTTGTACTGCCCATTGGGTAGACGAAGAATTTGTTCTTAAGCATGCCGTACTAAATACAAAACAATTTGTAGGGAGTCATACTGGGGAAAGCTTTGGAATGATTTGAAAAGAAATGTTGGCAGATTAGAAAATGGACCATAATAAAATTTTGCTATTAATAAGAGATAATGGGCCTAATATAAAAAAAGATGCTAGAGAAGCTGGTTTTCAAAGTGAAGGTTGTTTTATTCACACCCTTCAACTTGTAATAGAAGATTCAATATTAACTAAGCGGGCAGTTACAGATATGATAGCTGTAAGTACACGAATTGTCACGCATTTCAATCACTCTCCACAAGCATATTTTAAATTGCATAATATTCAGCAAGAAATTAAATTACCCAAACAAAAGTTAATACAGGACGTGTCAACTCGATGGAATTCGACATATTATATGCTTCAACGTTTATTTTCTCAAAAAATGGCAGTGACTTTATACTTGAGTGATAATGAGGCACTTACATCACCTACGCCAAATCAATGGAATCTAATGGAAACTGTTCTTAATTTACTACAACCATTTGAGGAAGTTACTAAGAACATAAGTTCGAATGAAGCATTATTAAGTGAAGGTATCCCAACCGTAGCTACCATCCAAAGATTTTTAAGTGCATCTAAAAATAATTTACTTTTTGGAGTGGGTTCAACTAAAGATGTAATAATTGACAATTTAAGTGACAGATTTAAAGAATTAAAATCCAATAAAAATTTCTTAGTTCCGACTTTTATAGACCCCAGATTCAACACAGCTTTTTTTAACAATATGGATGTAGATACAAATTCAATCATTAAGGAGATAGAAAAGCAAATAATGGAGGAAATAGAGTATAACACAAATGCTGTTTTGGAGGTAAACACAGTTCCGGAAAATACCAAAGATGCCAGTAGCGAAGAGGACAATTTGCCATTAGCGAAAGTACGACAGCCAAAAGCAAAATTACGAAAATTAAATGCCCATAAATCTATATGGGACTGTTTCACTGAAATTGCAGAGTCTTCCAACAATAAAAGTGCAACTAGTAGTAGTACCCCAATAGATGAAATTAAAAAGGAACTAAGTACCTACAAAGACGAACCAATTATTAACAGAAAAGAATCGCCTTTTATCTGGTGGAAAAAGAACCAGAAAAAATTCCCTCTTCTTCAAAAAATTGCAAAAAAGTATTTATGTACTCCAGCTAGCAGTGTCTACAGTGAGCGCCTATTCTCAGAGACTGGAAACGATTTCGAAAAAAAGAGAAATCGTCTCAAACCAGAAAAAGTTGAACAATTAATTTTTTTTGCACCACAATTTAAGATTGTTTAACGTTCAATAGAAAACAATATTTCTACCTTTACTTATAGATACCATTACTTTTATAAGAGTTCCGTTTCGTGTTTAAGCTTTGTTAAAGCATTTTTACTATTTATCGTTTATTTTTACTTACAAGAGTTCATTTTCGTTCTCAAGCTTTTTGTAAACATGTAACAAACATACTTATGCTTTTCCACATAATAAAAATGTCTATTATCTGTTTTTAGTTATAAGAGTAGTTTTATAAAAGTTTGTAGTCCTTTTGAAGTTTTTTAACATTTTATAGACTTGTGTTTTTCTTTACATAATAAAAAACGTCTAATACATTTAACTTGCTTCATTTTATAAATTTCTACAGTTAATAGTGGCTTTAGTAAATAATTAATATCCGGCCGGATACAAGCTAAAATGCGGCCTTACCGGATATCCGGCAAAAGCGGCCAGATAGCCGGATAACCGAATAACCGGATACTATCCGTGACATCCCTAATAATTTTAATGCTTTATTTCAATCTAGTAATGTGTTAATACACACCCTAAGTGAATCGTCCCTACACTACTGAAGCAGATTGCCCAAAACTTTATCAAACCAGAATATTTAGATAAAGATGACTTCACCAAACGAAACTTTAATAACCCACATTATTTTTTGGACTACAATGATATTTTTGTAGGACCGGATTGCAGTGAATTGTTAAACACTCTGCCCTCAGACAATGAGAAACAAAAATTTTTAGCCAACTGTTTAAAATTTTATATAAGAGCAGTTTGTGAAATGCAAGCAAACTACCATTAGACAATATTTTTAAACAATTTATATTTTTAATACCAAAAAAATGCCTTAACCCAATCCTTTAGACAAACAAATCCTAATATAAAAAACATTTGTTCAAAAAATTTTGAAAATTACAATGTATACGATAGCAGGAAAGCACTAATTGAATGGCGTTTAATGCCTACAGGCATCACAAAAGATACAAAAACAAATCTCAATGTAATTAATAATATAGATAAATTTTAGCATGAAACATCTGTGTTAAAAAATGGAGACGGAACTGTATTGTTTAAAAACATATCTGGTTTAGCAAAACTAGTTTTAGCTTTACCACATAGTAATGCAGAAGCAGAAAGAATATTTTCCGTAGTTACCGATGTTAAAACAAAAAAACGCAATCGAATTGGGCATGCTGCACTAAATGCAATATGCGTAATTCGCTCTAGTTTACACGGTACAAATGTTGATTGTGTTAATTATGCAGTCGAGTCAAAGCATCTCAACCTACATAACAGTAAAAACTTATATACCCTTAAGTAAGAGTTTGGAAGCGAGATCAGTATTTACCTATACATTTATTATGTACAAAAGTTGATTCATTATTATATGATTTATTTATCATTTATTTAATGTACTACCTACCATTCTTTATATTTTATATATCGCTCTCAGTTTACTACCATTATAATACTTTATTATAAAATTTATTGTGTATGATAATCCTTACTGTTCATGTCGAATGAAATATTATGTATTTATTTACAGAATTTTGAATTTTAGTTAATAAACATTGATCTCGGTTTTAATATTAATTTTGTGTTCGTTATGGAAGTGTATAATATGACAAAACAAGAATATTAATGAATGTGGGAAAAAATATTGGGTTATGGGAATTTTAATCAAACATGGCGGGAATTTTTATAAGCGCCATCTGACAACACTGATTTAAGCCGGTCTGTTTTCCTAGCTGCTACTAATTCGTTGCTACCAAAATCCGTTCGCCGGTCGCCAGTCGCTTGACATGTTTTTGAGCAGACAAGCGACTTATTTGTCGACGAATTTGAATGTTTTTGCATCGTGTTTGTGAAGTATTGTTTTTAAATAATACATTTTAACTTGGTGAAGTCAGAAAAATATAACTATAAAACTAGCAACATTAAATTTATTGTTTTTCTATTAATATTCATTTTATAAACTGCGGCTAGTCGCGAGCGAAGAGCAGTAAACCGCTGCGGGAGGAAAACAGGCAGACATCCTGACGAATTGGTCGCGGCTTTAAGCAGCGTTTTCCTCCACATTCGCTAGTCGCCGAAGACTACGACCGAGTAGCCGCGACAGATTCGTCAGGATGTGTGCCTGTTTTCCTCCCGCAGCGGTTTACTGCACTTTGCTCGCGACTAGCTGCAGTTTATAAAATTAATATTGATAAAAAAACAATAGGCAGTTTGCGCAACGGTATTTTTCGTTATAATTATAAGGTATTTTTCGTTATAATACAGCATAAGCGAGAATTTTGAAGTTAGTGTTTGCGCAATTTTAAACGTTGTGGTAATTTAATTTATACAGGTCTGATCATAGTTGCTTTCTTTCAAAGAGTCACGTCAAAAGCATCTGACACGTTAATAATTATACGTGTCAATAGTATTTCTAACTAAAAATATGTCTGAGTTGGAAATATTCGCAGTCTTCGATGACAAAACTTTAGAAGACTATATTATATACAATTCTGTAGAAGTTGCGCTTCAAGAGCAGAAGGAATTATACTCGACGATTCAATTCGATGTAGGTAACATTCCTGCCAAAAATTTTAGATTTATGTTTCGATTTGAGAAAGAAGATATAATAACCTTGCACAAGGCTTTACAAATGCCCCAAAAATTTGAAACAACAGATCGTCATGTAGTAGGAGGTACGCCTAATCTAAGTTGTTATAACTAGTATATGACTAAACTAACTTACTAATTTTAGGAATTGAAGGCTTGTGTCTTTTCTTAAGACGATTTTCGTACCCAAACAGGTTGAAGGAATTGCAAAATACATTTGGCCTTCATTATTCTAGTCTCAGTAAATTATTAAGTGTGGTGTGCCAGTTTATTGTTGACAAATGGGGCAAACTTCTACTTAATTTGAGAGAAAATAAGTGGTTTACAAATGAATTTCAAAAAGAAATAGCTTCCATAGTGCAAGACAAAGGAGCTCCATTAGCGAACTGCATAGGTTTTATAGATGGTACTGCAAGACAGATATGTAGGCCTGTAAAATACCAAAGAGAAATGTATAGTGGCCATAAAAGATTTCATTGTTTAAAATTTCAAAATGTTACTCTCCCGAATGGTATTATTGTGCATATGAGTTTACCGTTTTGTGGCAGGAGACATGATGCATTTCTTTTACGTGAAACTGAAATTTTGGAACAGCTAAAACTTCATTGCAATGGCTTCTGTTTATATGGCGATGAAGGTTACCCATTGAAACCTCAACTTATAAGGCCATATTCTAGTATTCACTTAAGCGAAGAGCAAAAGGAATTCAATCTAAAAATGGCAAAATTACGTGAATGTGTTGAGTGGAGTTTTGGAAAGATTGTTCAACAGTTTGCGTTTGTTGATTTTAGTAAAAACCAAAAGTTATTTCTTCAACCTGTTGGACAGTTTTATTCTGCTGCGACTCTCTTGACTAATGCACATACTTGTTTCTATGGGAGTGAAACATCAACATATTTTAATGTAGAATCTCCCAACGTTTTTGAATATTTTAAGTAAATTAATGTTAAATTTAAAAAAAAGTTTATTTGTTGGTTTTTGAAAAATACATGACAAGGCTAAGTACCTACGTGAAAAATAAATTATTTTTATTGGTTTGCTTTTTCGAATAATTTGGAATTTAGAATAGCGGTGAGAAGTTTTGTAGTGGTTTCTTGCATCTCGCTTTGAAATTGTTGTAGTTGTATACTCGCTTTAAATTTTTCTTTTTCAAATTCTAAAACTGCTTTTTTATGTTCTAGTTCTTCTTTTTGAAAATTAAGCATTTCTTTATGCTGCGTGTGTTTTAAATTGGCTTCTTTTAGTTTTAATTCATTTTCAGTTCGATTTTTTTCTGCGAGGTATTGAAATACACCATTATTTTCGCCTTTTCTGGTTTTTCTTGCCCGTGTAGTGCATTTTCTTTTTACAGTAGCACTTTGTTCGTTGGCGCCAATAGTAATGTTAGTTTGTTCATTAAATACAGAAGTAGATACACCTACGGGTTCACTGTCGTCTACTGTAACTGGTTCGCTGTTTTCTTCTGTATTATAAATTTGCATAGCAGCCCAAGCATCAGTAGAAAGTGGAGGTATATCATCATTTACCTCGTCAACACCTACTTCGCTATTCATAAATTCGAAGGAGGTCTTCATTGCTGCGTCCCGTATTTGTTTAGCCAATTCTGAATCCTCCAATTTACGCTTCTTTACGTTATTGTTTGGTCGTCTTCCTTTATCAATTTGTACTTGTAAATTGCTGTAATTATCCCAAACTTGCATTAATTGTTTCATGGCATCTCCCCATGATGAATTCAGTCTCTCTTTTCCGCTTTCCGTGGCTTCTTCGGAATCATACTTCTTAAATTTACGTACTTGCTCAAGCAAATGCTCTTTTAACGTTCTTAAGCTGCACGCTTCAAATCTAAAACATTTAACAGACGTCATTACTTAATAACTTACGCTCTTACTTCACCTTCATGTACCTACTATTTTAAATAATGCTTACCTCATTCGATCATCATAGCATAAAACGTCATGCAAGTTCTTCCATAATGCATCTTCATTTGGTTGGAGATCTTCGCATAATAGATTAAAGAGTTCTTTTATTGCTTTAATTCTTTCTTTCTCGGTGAAACGAAATCGCGTTTTTTTAGTTATTAAGTTATTGCTGTTATCGCCAGCAGAACACATTTTAAATTTAAAAATGCTTTATATAGTTTGACAAGTTCTCTGCAACGTTTTTCATACGAAAAAAGCTGTCAACAAAATATTGTTATGCAAAACCATGGCAACGCATAAGGTTCGATGTTCTGATTGGTTGCATTATTTTCAAATACAACGTCGGAAAATGCCGTATACGGTATAGTTATAACGGATCCTTATACCTATAGCTATAAGGGGCTTTATTATAAGGTAAAATGACCCTTGCGCAAACTGCCTAATAATTTTAATGTTGCTAGTGTTATAGTTATATTTTCCTGACTTCACCAAGTTAAAATATATTATCTACACACAACACTTCACAAATACGATGCAAAAACATCCAAATTCGTCGACGAATAAGTCGCTTGTCTGCTCAAAAACATGTCAAGCGACTGACGACTAGCGACTGGTGAACGCAATTTGGTAGCAACGAATTAGTAGCAGCTAGGAAAACAGACCGGCTTAAATGCATTGTAGATGTCTCAAGGAATTGGTCGCGGCTACCAAGTAGCAGTCGTCAGCGACTGACGAATGTGGAGGAAAACGTTGCTTTAGGCCTTTATTACACTAGGCCGCCTGGCGGCGCAACCAGCTGCGCCACCGGCGACTCGTACAAGGCGACCGGTGGCGCGCGCTTCAGTTTTCTCGCCAGCCAAGTAGGCTGTGTTATTAGTATTCTGTTCTGCCTGTCAGTCTGACTGTTTTAATTTACGCGAATTTCTGTACTTCAGTATGTCTAGTGAACTGCAGATTGAAACTGAGGAAGAAAGTGTAAGTGGAAGTGTAGACAAGACAAGAGGAAAAAGCATGAAGCAGGAAGATACCCTGAAAGAGTGCCAGAAGTTATTGGACACAAAAGTGAATACCGAAGATTTCATTTTAGCAGTTGAACAACAATCCGCAATTTGGGACGCCAGTTCTGAAGCTTACAGTAATAAGCAAGTAAAACTGAATGCTTGGAACGAAATTATTTGTACAATTATACCGGACTTCGAGCAGCGGCGCTTGGTTGAGAGAAATAACCTCAGTAAGTAATTATACATTATATTATTCTAAAGAAAAGTCATTCTATAGTCATAAGTAATTACACAGTACCTAAGTAATCAAATATTATATTACTTTAGAGTAATGTAATTTAACAGAAAGTTTCATTATTACAAGTTCTAACTAAAACTGTCTTACTTTTTGTGAAGGTTTCTCTCCATCTGTCTATACTTTTGTGCCTTTCAAATAAAAAATTGCAGCTTAATAGCTTAACAATAATTTAGATTCTGTCCATTTGCCAAGGTACAGCTCCTGCTTCACTAACAAAATAGTCACAAAACTTGTCTCTGAGCTGTGTTGCTTTTTTTGTTGGTGGTCGGCAGTCTCCACTCCATTCATATAAACCTTCGACTGACAAGGTATCTTCAATTTTGAAACCGTCACGTTCTCTGACAAAATTATGTAAAACACAGCAAACTCGTATTATGGACTCACACAAAGGAAGGTCAACATTCAATGGTCGATGGAAAATTCTCCATTTATTGGCCAAGATTCCAAACGTACACTCTATATGCCTACGTGCTCTGCTGAGTCGGTAGTTGTATACACGTTTTTTTATGCTCAAACATTTACCTGCATAAGGTCTAAGTAGTTTAGTTGTCAAACCGAAACCTTCATCCCCAACAATCACAAAGGGCATAGGCTCATCGAAGCCCTGGAAAGAAGACTGAGCTTCAGGAATATTTAATGAGCCCTCATCAAGTTTTTTATTAAAGACACTATCCTTAAATACCGTGGAATCAGCAGATTTACCATATGCACCGACATCCACGAAAATAAATTTGTAGTTGGCGTCACACATAGCAAGTAGCGATATTGAGAAAAAGTTTTTGTAATTATAATACAACGAACCACTTCCCGTTGGCTTGATTACTCGTACATGTTTCCCATCAATGGCTCCAATGCAGTGTGGAAAGTTCGTTTTTTCGTAAAACTCAGCAGCCGTTTTCAGCCAAAAATCTGTAGTGAAGTCTGGAAAGCAGACTTGTCTAACGTTTTTCCAGATGGCATCTAAAACTTGTCTTACAAACACTGAGATTGTAGACTGGCTTATTCTGTATTGGAAATGAAGATCTTGCATCGAAGTTCCTGTTGCCAGATATCTGTAAAAACAAAAACAATTCAGCCAGTTTAACCCCTCTTCCCTCTTCCTCTATTGTAATTTTGTTTGTTTTTTTTTTCAGTGACACTCATTCAGAAGAAGTGGAAATCCATCCGATCATGCTACACCAGAGAACTTCTTCGGTTAAAGGGTGTCAAAACTGGTTCAGCTGCAACTAGGAGAAAACAGTACACGTATTTTGAACAACTACGTTTTCTTGAAACTGCAGTGAAAAAAACTACTACAAACGTGGACGAAGAAGACATCGTGAATGAAGAAGAAAATGAATCTTCAATTTCGTTTGATAGTGGGCCTACATGTAGTAACTCTCAAAATAAATCTAAAAAAAGAACCAGCAACGACCATGAGCTAATTGAAGTTCTAAAGAAAAAGATTGTATCGGAAGAGAAACATCGCACTTTCGATGAAACAGATGAGGATAAGTTGTTTCTCTTATCTATGTTAACTGAGATTCACAAAGTACCTGCTGAAAGAAAATTAAAACTTCGGGCAGATATGATTTCTCTCGTAGCAGCTGCCCAAACACCTGTACACTGTACACAACAAGGATGGCAGCAAGTGGGCTATACTGGACCCTCAAATCCTACGCCACCACCATCAATGGTACAGTATACTACGCAACCACACCCTATGCAAATACAGCCCATGCAACAACAGTATATGCAACAACGTCCGATGAATGAACATCATACACAGCAGCAAACAATGTCTCAGCCAGGACTAGTAAATCGACAACCAGAAATACATTTTTTCCAGACTCAGTTTCAACAACGCCTAGATGCAAACATGCCCTTACAATCTCCTCCAGCTGAAGCCACTTCAGTCACATCCAATGAAGATTCTGATAGTCAAATGAGTGAACCTTTGCTGTTCAATATATAGTATATAAAAACTCAAAATATATATATGTGAAACAATTAATAATTTTTTATTACTTTTTAGGAATAAACAATGTCCCTATTAGTTGGATTTTTTTATTCAATTTCCTTTTGACATAATAGAATAATTTACTTATTAATTTGCTAATTTACTTTAGGATAGTTTACTTACCTCAAAGTGACTACGAGTTTTTCTTCTGGTGTGATACACTTTCTCATTTTCGTATCTTTTCCGGTAATATCAGCCTTTATCAACGACAATAATTCAAAAAAAGACGATCTAGACATTCTTAAGTAATTAAAAAACTTATTGTCGTCTGCACACAGTTCATCAAAAAGAGTATAGTACAACCCTTTAGATTCTCTTAACGACAGAATAGGGTGTACATGCATCTTTCTCTTTCTACGCCTTCTTTTTTTCATTAATAAAAGTACAAGGAGGAGCATATATGTATACTTGTTGTCCGAATGTTCTCTCATCTCTGGTGCACACTAGACTGACCACGTGGTGACTATACCGAGTGGTGACGGGACTAGCTACGCCGCCTGGCGGCTCAGTGTAATAGGCCCGATACGATACATTCAGGCCTATTCCCTAACTTCAAATCGAATAGAAGTGAATCAAATCGAATAGAGGTAGGGCGATCGAATAGAAATGGTTTGCAATTCGTATTCCGTAACTCCGCTGGGCTTCGATCGTAGAAATAACCCAAGCCGCGTCGATAGAAATCGAACACGAATGTACGAGCTCGTCGAAGTTACTGAAAACCCATCGAAATTGCTGTGACACCTGCGCAGTGCTGCTGTCAGTACGACTTTCGCGGTTTTTATGAGTTTAGACAGTTGTTTTTGTTTTGCGTTTGAACATTTATTTACTTATGTTTATGAAATAAATAATGACAGCGAACGAGGTAAATGCAGGCATTTTTCTTGGAGGAGAAATTAAACGGTGAATTCAATAAATTATAAGTGTATATCACATTTAGTTAATCTATAAAATGTTTTTACTTTGTGAACCTGTACGAACTTTGTTTTAATTAATTTGATTTTGCAGGCAGCTGTTTCAGTTGGAACGACGTTCCATACGAGATAGGAGCAATCCCTTTAAAATTCCAGAAGGATTATTTATAAAATTATATCGGTTACCAACACATTTAGTTATCAGTCTTATAAAACACATTAGCGTGTTTTTGGTAGAACCACAAAGAATTACTGCTGTTCCAGATTATATTAAGGTCATTATAAAGTAGCAAAACATTCTGACAGAAAATCGTTAAAATTTATTCAGGCTAGTTTACATGCACGCGGGATGTTCGGCGTGATTATTTCCTAAATAAATAGATAAAATTCAGTTGGTGAAGCACTTTTAATAATCAGGCTAAAATTATTCACAAGAGATTAAATGTTGACACATTTTTAACAGGGGTTAAATTTTGACGTTTGAATTTTTGTCATTATTAAAATGACAGAAACCATAGTGATTACGCATTACTATGGATATAAAGGAATAAACACTTATAATACCATGAGTAGTCAAAGTTATGTCGACTATTTTTGCGGTGGTGTCACGAATGTCCATTGCCCTTTGGTACGATTAGGACTCGTGCTAGCGCACTCGTCCTAATCCCAAGTGCAATGGACATGAGTAGTGATACCACTGCAAAAATAATCTACTTAACTTTGACTAAGAATGGTATTCGAGGGACTATTTAATGAACCAAACTACTTTCTCAAATTAATTTTCGGTAAATGTAGCAAAAAATTACGCAATTTCTATAGTAACAGAACACTAATATTGAATTTTTCTAATAAAAATCACATTTGTTTAAAATAGTCACTTGAATACCTTCTAGGAAGATATATCCACTGATATTTTTTTGATTGGTTAAAAACGTCAGAATTCTGGATTTTCATTGGTCACTTTTTGACAGATGACAGGTGAATTGAATAGTCACTGTAATTTCTACCACCAACTGGAACTATTCATCCTCGTAACACTGCAAATAAATTGAAATAGCCGTTAGATTAGACCGTTGCTTCATCAGCTGTTTTTCTGTGGCGCATGTCGGACTCTGCTTTAAAGCTTATTATTGCTTGCTAATGCAGCGTTGCCAGATCTATGTAAACAGCCACCAATAGAAATCGTCTGAGCGTCAGTAACCGACTTCTATTACGGTTAGGGAATACCACTAATCGTAAACTGTAGGCGCAGTAGAAGTCGGTAATTTCGATTCATAAACATTCCGATCCGATTTGACCACTTCTATTCCATTCAAGGAAAGTTAGGGAATAGGCCTGAATGCCTTGCCATGACTCTCCGCCACCCGTGGCTGCCGACGTGGTCGCGGGGCACGGCAGCCAGTCAGCAGCCAGTTTGTGGCGACGCCACCGGCTGCGCTAATCTAATAGGCTTCATAACAATCAATGCCCAATGACATGCGACGTCACCGGTGGTGCAGCTGGTTGCGCCGCCCGGCGGCCTAGTGTAATAAAGGCCTTAAGGTGGGTTTCTACATGCATGGATTTAGTGGCGCCAGTAATAACTGGCGCGCCAGTAAAAAAAACTTGCGTGTGTAAACATCAACTTGCATACAAGATGCAACAGTGCATGCATGGACCAAAAAAGTCTGCAAGATTCTGAAATTTGCTTGCGCCAGTGGTGAGTCATGCACCAAGATAAATAAAATTTTGCATAATATGCATGTGTAAACATGAACTTGCAAGTCTGCTCGCCAATTGTCAGTTTATTATTTGATTCCGTGGAGGTAGTTACACACCAAAATATATTATTTGATCGTTGTGTTTGTGCTGTGAAAATGACCAAAAAGTGGACAGCCGAACTGACAATAAAATTTCTGGAGGGCTATGAAAACCATACGTGCTTATGGGATGTACATAGCCAAGCATATAAAAACAGAGATGATCGTGAAAGCGCTTATGAAAACCTTGCGCAACTAATGAATGTCCCTGGCTTTGGCACCGCCGATGTCAAGGCAAAAATACGTTCCATAAGAAACGCATATGCTTTGGAAATAGCAAAAATTAAGAAGAGTCGTCATTCGGGGGCAAGTGCAGACGAAGAATATAAACCAAAAGTAGCATGGTTTCCAACAGCGCACAGAATTCTACACCAAGTGGTTCAAATAAGAGAAACACAGTCATCAGGACTCGTAAGTACTTTTATTTCTAGTTATCTAGTATTTAATACATTCTAATGATGATTTATCATTTTCATTTGCCAAGGCACAGCCCCATCACCCATAAACCAATCAGCTAACTTATTTCTAAGTTCGGCAGCGTTCCTAGAGTGATTACGGGCGTCCGCAGCTGATCTCAAATCGCGTAAACCTCCATCTCGGACTTCTTGCCTCCAAAAACCTTCTACTATAGTCCCATTTTCAAAATCTTCCTCATCTACACATCCTCGATGTATGTAACCATCAGATGTTTGCCGCAACCAGTTATGCAGTGCACAAGCGGTTTTTACAAGGGTAACAGCTTTTTCGGGACATAAAGCAATCGGTTTCTCAAATATACGAAATTGAGAAACAAGTAAACCAAAAGCATTTTCCACGATACGTCGAGCGCGCGATAATCTGTAATTGAAAATTTTCTCTCTGAGCGTTAGGGGACCATGATGTGAGTAGGGTTTCAGTAAGTATTCTTTCAAGGGGAAAGCGTCGTCAGCCACAAATACTGTATCCTGAGGAATGTTCAGTGTATTATTTTCTATTGCACTCTTCAAACTGCATTTTGAAAATACACCTCCATCAGATGCTCTTCCGTTTGCACCTACATCTATATATTCAAAACAGTACTGATCGTCAACCAACGCAAACAGTATAATACTGAAGGTGCCTTTATAATTGTAAAATTCAGAGCCTGAATGGAAAGGACTCCGTAATACAATATGCTTTCCGTCCATAGCTCCTGCACAATTTGGGAAATTCCACCTTGTTGAAAATCCTTGTATAATCTTTTTCCATTCTTCTTCAGTGTTTGGCACCTGTAAATATAATGAATTTATCAGTTTGTTAATTGAAAATACATGAAGCTATTGAATATTTTTATTTATATATAAACCTTTTTAGGAAACAGAAACACAATCTGAATCCGGTGATTTTGTAGAGGATACGCAACCACCAGCTGTCAATGAGGTGTTACCTCCTTCCACGAGTAACTCCTCTGGGGCAATACAAGCAACCCCGAGGAGACTCACTGCGAAAACTGCAGTTCCAAAAAGAGCTATCGCAAGAACAAGGAAAGGTAGTACAGAGAAAGCTCTGGAGGAGCTGCAGGAAATTGCGCGGAAATTAGAAGAGAAGCCTACTAAGGACGACGACGACGACGAGTTTGACTGTTTTGGAAAATCAGTAGCATGCCAGCTGAAGAAGCTTCCAGAATCAGAGGCTCTTCGAACAATGGCATACATACAATCTTATCTCGTACAGCAACGGTTAAAATCAAATCTCGAGAAACCACCACAACAATCGTCTTCAGTAGCTTCACCCGCCTCATCAAGCAATTTCGAATATGCTACAACTCCAGATGCAAGCAGTTGTTACGGTTACAATTACTCAAGCAGTACAAATTCATACCATGGGGAAGAACCATCATCAGACATTCTTTCACAAGCACTTACCACTGTCCTTTATGATAATAGCAATGACAATAATTATTGAATTATTTGTAATGACTACAACTTTTCACTGTTAATTTTGTTAATTTTTTACTAGGAATAATAAAGTTTAATTTAGTAAAAGTAGATCTCCTTACCTTGATAAAATTTTTCAATGCTTCATAAATAGCTTCACAAACTTCAGGCACAAACTTTGATGTTGTACATTTTGGAACACGATACAAGTATTGCAGTGAAGCAAAAGAATCTCCAGATGCAAGATATCTTAATGTAATTTCTAATTTCAGTTTTGCAGATATCGCATCTCTCATGTGGGTATCCATTTTTTCAATACGTGGTGTTATACAGTCCAGTAGAATATCAAAATTTTCTTTTCTCATTCGAAGATGGTTCTTGTAGCTCAAAGGATCTTCCACTGAGAGTTCCGCTAGAAGTTTCGCAGAAGCACCTAAATTATGCCTACGACTAATCCATTTTTTTACCCAAATACGGCCTTTTCGTTTGTGACTTTTCTTTCTCTCTAACTCATGAATTTTTTTCTTTACTAACAACCTTGCCACTATTCTACATGCTTTGCGAATTTCGGTCGACATTTCCACTACAAAGTTCTCGAGACCTTTCACTGCCGAAAAACAGTTTACTTATGAAACTGGCGTGCCAGAAATTTGAATTTGTGTGCAATAATGTAAACCTTCACTGGCGTGCAAATAGGACTGGCATGCCAACTGGCGCCACTAAATCCATGCATGTGGAAACTTACTATTAAGCAAGTGCAAGCAAATGACTTTCAACATCATCGAATACAGTTCGACCCGTTCAAAGATATTGTTTTCAAATCAGCTAGAGATATAAAAACTCCAAGAGACGCCAGTTGCAGCAAATACCGGAGAAGAGGAAACAGCTCGGCTGCTCTTGCTATGGAAGAACACAAAAACGGTTTTAACCTAGAATGAAGAGACTACGGTAAGATTGCAAAAAAGATTTATTTATTTGGCATCTGTGGACTTGGCATGGCGTAGTGGCGAGATGTTTAGATGTATTCTGTCATATTTCTATGAAAAACACGTTAACACCGGAACCACTACGAGAGGAATCGAGTATAATACATGGCGTCAACCGAGGCGCTCGGAATATACAGGCCCATGATACTATAACCACAGAATAAAACAATTGTTTTATGCTGTGCTATAACTACACAAGATACGCTCGTTTAACATTCCATTTTCGTTCTATACTGCGCATGACGTAGGCGCGTGACAACTGGCATGCAATAGCCTGCTGCAGCGCGTGCTGCAGCGATAGTTATCCGATAATATATGTATTAATAAACCCATGATTTTAAATAAAGTATTGTAATAAAACAACCAATTTTTACCAAGTACAAAATAGATATTTATTAACACACAAAATATATATTATGTAAAGTAGCAATCTGTTAATGGGTAATTATGGGGAATAAAATAAATCATAATCAAAAGAGGTAAATATTAATAATAACTTGTCACTGGTTGATTAATAAAAATGTCACTTTGACAGAATTTTAGTTCACTTTTAACACTAAAAATGAATTACATCTAACACACTACTAAATAATATTAGATTTCTTAATTGAAGTAAGCCGTGTTAAAAAAAATTGCTTACAAAAAAGAAATATTATAGACAGTGTATTTTTATGTTACAATTTTTACAATTTTTCGATTTGTAATATTAGACTTTTCCTTAATTTGTAGGTTAAGAAACCTAATCCTAAAATACATTTTACATCTAAAAAATAAATGTTTAACATCATAACTTAGGTCAACATTACTAGCCTGCTCAATGTGTTCATGTAGATACTTCCGAGTAATTTTCAAAGATTCGTGATTTAAATTTTTAAAAATTCTGTGAAGACTTTTGCATTTTAATAAAAAGTCGTCGTGTGGTTTCATAAGGTCACCTTCCGAAAGATGATCAATCCAGGTAAATGACAAGCTTTTCGAAGAAGTTGCATATCCTAAATTTTCTGTTCTGCGAAATTTAAAAGCTATATAGCCCGCCAAATTCTCCAACCCATCCATTTCAATATGTGATAGATCATGACATAAATCATCTTCTAGAATTAAAGGTGAATTATTTAGATTATCGAAGAGCTGTACAGTTACAATTTTGGCATCATCTGTTTCAACAATATTGTGTTCATCATCACCGTCTAAAGTATTTTTTATACTGCCATTAATACTGTCTTTTAAAGTCTCAACACTTGCCAAATTGGGAGCATTACTAGAAATTTTTACATTTGCCGCTTCTGAAATTACATCTTCATTTCTTCCGAGTATATAATTTCTCAGGCGATATTTAAATTGTAAGGGTGTCGGATGATCATGCAATCCTCCAATTGCTCTAATTATGGAAAAAAAACTTCCAACGGATCTTGATTGAGGTGATATGTTAGAATGTATTTTATATGATAATCAGTTTTTAAATCTTCAAAAAGTAATTTTAGAGATTTAATAGAAACCGTAATCCCCTTTTGAAAGGGCAGCTTACATTTTTTCCCCATATTACTTGCGCTTGCCTCGTTTTGAACCGATACTTTAGCTTTAGTTTTGGAAATAATATTTTTGTTTGTTTTAACATTTAAGTTATTCATGAGATCCTCCATTTCACCCAAAATTTTATTCTGATCATCCAACGCAAGTCCGTACGCTTTAGTCCTATTGCGCGAGTCTGTTTCGGGAACCCTTGAATTAAATAAATCAAACCAATCGTTTGTAAGTTTAAACAACTCGGAACACTCTAACCAATTATTGTTAACATTTTTATACAAGCCCAGATGACCCATACGCGATATGGCCTTTGAAACTATATGCGAAAATAACTTTGTTGCCATTTTAACTTTTTGACGTTTTGCATTCTTTACTGTCAAATGGGTGGAATTAATTTTGTGAGCTATATTTAAATCAGACCTTCCTGATATTTGTAAAAGTTCTACAACTGGTTCTCTAGTTACTGATTTTTCTCTTATTATAAATCCAGAATCAAGGAAATGATTTCGTAGTAGCTTAATCATATGAGGGGCGTCTGCAAAAACATGAATTATTTTGTTTGTTACCGAATTGAGAAACCACGTTTGGTATTCAGATATACCCAATTCCTTCCATAATCCCCTGTTAGCACCTCCCAAATCACAATTAATGGCGTGTACAGGAAATTCACAGGCTTCAAGTGCCTCAATTATTTGAAATAATAAATCTTTCGTTACTTTAGAATCATAGTCATAATATATGGGCTGCTTCCAATTTCCGCAAATACCGCGAGCCATAATGACTTGCGCATAATTCGATGGTGGAATAGTTGTATCAGTCTTCCTGTCATAATCATACATTTTTTGTATTTTTACTTCATCAAATAAAATTATGCATGCTCGCCCCATTTTTGATAAGTTACAGTTTTTCATTAGCTTTAGAACCACATTTAATATGCCTAAAACAATATGTTATTATAAAATTGACAGGTTGGTTACTTTGAACATACCCGGTTGCACATCCTGCCCATCTTCTTAACGTAGACACTCCTGGTAATGGATGGCCCCTTTTTCGGAGCAATCTATAGGCTCGTGGCCCTGCAGCATGTTGTGAAATAGCAGCAGCAATATCCTCCACCGACCACCTCGTATATACTTGTGTATTACCGGAATTAAGTTTACGGATTTGGCCTTCTGTAAAAATTGTTCTTAAACATTTTCGGGTGTTTTTATTTTCCGTGTGTAATGTCTTATTTTCCTCTCGAAGTTTAATATTTTCAGCTTGAAGCAACTCCAGCTTGGATAAAATATCATCTTGCATGCTAGAAATAGTAATATATTATGATTTAATTCAAGTTTGTTATAGCGTGCCAGAAAAATTGCACCTTTCAGCCTGAGAGGCTTCATCTTTTTTCAGGTCGTGATTATTTTGGTCTTCTGGTTCTACTGCATCAATCTCCATATTTTCTGTGGTAGTTTCATTAACTTGCGTTGTTTTCAAACTAATAAATATATTATTTAAGAAGTAGTACCTATAGTATTATTAATGCTTAGATCGAAAAAAAAATTTACTTATCCAAATCTCTAAGCAAGTGCCTCTTTTTCATTCTATTATTTCGTTGACTTTTTAACTGTGAGCTAATACTAGATGCCGTCGTAGTGGAACACGGTAAATTTTTGGATGGTATTGCGTCTGGTTTGAGTTTCCATTTAATTTCAGGAAGATTTAAAAGTCGTTGTTGTAAGCAATAGTCATCCTCATTGAAATGCATGGAGCAGATCCTTGCTGTAGAGGTATTAAATTTATGAAGTTGCAAACACCTTCGAACCCAAATATCACAAATTTCTTTTTTCTTTGGAAACGAAAAATAGCGGCATTTTTTTCCAGAAATTATTGCCTTTTTATTGTTATTGTTCTTAGAATTTACTACCGCACACATAACCATATTTGTCACAATTAGCAAGATCCAAACTATTAACAGTATAACGTTGTACAATTTTCGCCTTATACGTTCACAGTACTACCGCCTTCTAGCGTTCCTAACTTTGTCACAGAACTACGTCAGCTGCTAGACAAGGATAGAACGCCACCTGCGCCTGAGCATATCTTGTGTAGTTATAGTATCATGATACAGGCCAGCAGCCATCCCCACCTTCCACTGTCTACGTCACGCACCCAGGCCGAGCGCCTCGACCAGGCAACTATTGCAGAAATGCAAATATTAATCTGATCGACTCGTAATCAGTCGAGGCGCTCGTAATGTTATTTATGAAATAATTATTATAAATGCATGTTTAAATTTGTTGAACTGTGGTTTTGAAATTGTCCAGGTGATGGTATAGGCATACGTTATTAAATTCAGTTATTAGAATAAGAAAAAAGCTGGTAAATATCTGATGATTGAGCAATCCATGAATATGATGCAATTATTGTTTCAGCGAATAGGTGAATCGGAAATGCCCAATAAATGTTGTGTTTCCGGCTGTAAAGTAGCAAGCAATTATAAAAGTTGTCATGAAAAAGTCTCAACGTTTTCTTTTCCAAAAGAAGAACACAGAAAAATACAATGGATTAGAAAAATACAATGGATTAGAAAAATTAACCGACATGATTATACTATCACAAAGAATTCATTTATTTGCGAGAAACATTTTGATGAGCTGTTCATAATTAGAAAAGATGAAGTCACTCAAAACGATGGAACAATTTTATGCGTAAACAGGAAAATCCCAAAACTTTCTGGTAATGCTTATCCATCAATTTTCGATGGGCAACCGTCTTACACGACTAAAAAAATTGCCCCAAAAAGAAAACCGCGGAAAGACGAGAGGGCGAGATCGATTAAGCAAAGAAAAATTTTGGTAGAAAAATCTGCAGAGGAGCAGGATACAATTAATAATTTTGAGGATATTAGAACTAATTTTGAACAACAAAAAATAAAGTTACCTACAGAATCAATTTTATCTTTTGATAAGTTTCTGTGTATTTATAAAACGGATTTACTACATGTAATACACCATTTAATATACCGTTTTAAAATATTTAATAACTTAAAAGCAGAAATCTGTTTTACAAACTGTCTCTTTGGGGATAAAAAGGTTAGATGGATCTTAGGATCCTCCTTAGTTTGTGACAGTTGGTCAAAAATGAAAATATTAATTTTATATTTAAGAAATTTACCTTATGTTTCAGAACAACATTCAGTAGAAATTTGTGTTGCACAAGCAATCGAATATTTAAAATTGCAGAAAAATCTAATTTAAACATTGATACAAGTTTAATAACCAAAATAAAATTAAAAAAAGAACAACTTTCTTTATTAGTTCAGAAAAAAGGGATTTATTCAACAGATACTCTAATTTGGTCATTCATGATGCATTTATCTTTCCCAGGTGGGTATCTAAGGATCCGAAATTCCAATGGAACAATGCCTAATCCTAAAACCGATCCTTAAAAACAACGAAATTTATAACAATTCACACCCTAACTTTTAAATCTAGCTTAACAATGAGTAGCGTCGAGTTGCATAATATGTCACACAGAACTGAAGGAAACACTATCTCGGCTTGGAAATATGCTAAAATAGTATACCGGGTGTCCGTTCTCAAAGTCGAACATAGGCGATTAACATTGTATTGAACGTTTTTGCCGATTCCTGCTCGCCAATTCAACTTACAGGGAAGGTAATGGTATCAATGGAAAGATAAAATTATTACGCATCAAATGATACCAATAATATATTCAAGATGCGATTTTTATTTTAAAATACTAATTTAAACTTGGGAATTTTTAATATGCCATGCCTTGCTTTTCAAGTTCGATAGCATTGTCAAAAAAATTGGTAATTAGTTGGCGTAAATCAGGTATTTTCTGTCAACGTCTGTTAAAATTATTTACAGAAAAATGAATTATTTCACACCCGGTATAATGATAATGAAGCATCCTTAAATAGTATATTGTATGTTAAGAGCTGAAAGTGCATTCCTGTAGCTTGCGCATGAATATTGCTGGTTGAGACGAAGTCGAAACCAGCAATCATGCAAAAGCGGCAAGCGCACTTTTAGCTCGAAACATACATACTATTTTTTCGACGACTGAGCATATTATTAAAGGAAAACATCAAATTTCGTTTTATCGCAAAAATTAATGACAATCAAGTTAACATTACTCGCGCAGTCTATATGACATGTGACGCGATTATTTCCACAAATGACGGGCGTTGTCAAGGAAACATTCGGACGTGGCTACCTATTTTGTTAACGCGGAAACCAAAACGCTCGGCGAGCGGCAAAAAGATGAAAACGCACGCTCAGCGGCAATGTCAACTTTCTGTTGTCAAATGACAGTGAGAAAAATCTACTTTCGATGTCAGTCGTCGAAATAAGATTTTGCACCACTGGATACTGAAAAGATCTGAACCCTTTAGTATGCCAATGCTAAGACTATATCAGAGAATACGATAATTTTTATCGAAACCATGGACAGAGCATTCAACATACTGCCAAAGAAAGATGCGAAGGCACATTTAACTAAACGTGAACATCAGATAGTCTTTACTCCATGGGTACAGCTATGCTTTTGTTTTATTATATAACCCATTATTGCTTAATGATGAAGAGAGGAAAGAATCTTGTAGGTACCTAAATTCCACAGACTCAGACTTACAACCCCAATGTGATTTAACCCATATCTTCCATTGTATAGACAAACCGACTTTGCCAATAACAGAAGACTTAGGGCCGGTTTATCAATCAGTAGTTAAAGTCCTTGTTAAGGTTAACTACAAGTTAAATGTTAAATTCAGTTTATCAATCGTTTGTTAGCGTTAACTGTCGGTTATATATAAGTTACCCGGAACTTATTTTAACAAGTGATTCAAGCTGTAGTTAACCTGTTGGGTATAATTAACCAACACTTGAAAAACTCCGAATGAACGCCTCAATTGCCGAAACACCAACTGTCATTGTAATATTTACAAAATAGCGTGAAAATTAAAAAAGTTAGGTAAACTGTGTGATTATTACGATTATTTATTATATATATATATTTCTATTAAATTTAAATAATGGTGGATTATGAAAAGAACATATTTTCTGATAGTAGCGACAGTGATGAAGACTTGCGAGATTTTATTAATATTTTGCACAGATGTCCGTACATTGTTCGTAACCGTCCAAATCACTTACAATTCTGGGATGACGCGGATTTTAAAAATCGATTTAGATTAAGCAAGGAAACTGTTCAAGCTATCCTAGAAAGAATTGGAACAATATGTCTACGTTTCTATGCCAGTGGCAACATGCTTATTTCGGAAGGAGATATTGCTGGAGTCCATAAATCATCGGTAGGTCACACAATTAGACGAGTAACGGCGGCAATATGTAGGTACTTTGCGACAAATGTATTGAGACTGCAAGAAAATAACGATGAGGCAATGGTAATTCAACAGGAATTTTATAGAATTGCTGCATTTCCTCGAGTGTTACTGGCGCTGGACTGAACTCATGTGCGAATTCAATCGCCTGGAGGCAACCAAGCAGAACAGTTCCGAAATAGAAAGGGATATTTTTCCTTGAATACTCAAGCAGCTTGTGACAGCAATTTAAAATTTAGGGACATAGTTACAAGATAGTTTGGAGCTGCACATGATAGCATGATTTTTAACAGCAGTTTTTTAAAGGCAAGGTTTGATGAAGGAATTTTTGGAAACGCATTAATTTTGGGCGATATATGTGTCACAGTATTAATAACTCTCTATTAAATCCAACAACACCTATGGAAATTACTTTCAATGAAGCACAAATACGCACAAGAAATGTTATTGAAAGGGCACAACACATAGCAGTCGAACAGAACGAAGAAGAAGTTTTGGTAAATGAAGAAGTGGCAGCTATAATCGATAAAGCAGTACCATTAGATCAACTCCATCAAAATGGAAATGGTGTTATAAGGAACGAACTTAATAATAACTACTCTGCTAGACTTGCTTAATTTTAGAACATCATTATTTATAAGGACTGTTATTCGATAAGTTATACTACACTTTGATTACTTCATTTTACATGTATTCCTATTTGTAGTTTTAGCAAATTAATGTGTTCATTTAACTAAAATAATACACCAATAATCTGATGTGTAATGGCTTTAATAAAATAGTAACTTATACAAATAATTAAAAATACTGTTCATTAATATATACATTGCCCTACAAATTTTTTAATTGCGCCAATTTAATTTGCAGTTCTGTTTTTCTAATTTCCAATTTTACATTTAAAATGTCGAACTCTACAGCTGCCTTCTTTTGTTTAATCTCAATGTCTATTTCAACGGATTTCATCTGCAACTGAATTAAATCAAGTTTTGATATCGACAATTTTGCTACTTTTTCATTTTTGGTTTCACACAATTTGCGTTTTTTGGTAGGTGCTGAAACCGTAATGGGACAAGTTGGCGCAGCCAACTGGGCGCGGCCATCTCGGCGCGGCCAACTTGGCGCGAGCCAACTTGGCGCAGGGACAACTTGGCGCAGGGCCAACTTGGCGCGAGCCAACTGGGCGCGAGCTAACTGGGCGCGAGACAAGCGGGAGCGAAATAATTTTGAAACGCGAATTTTTAAAGGAAGTACTTCTCTTTGCTTATCTGATGAGAATCTGCTGGATGTCAATCCTTATCTGCACAGAAATATTATTCTCTTAATATTTTCTACAAGAAGTGATTTATAGCTTTCTCGTAAAGCAGATTCGATGAAACATTGTACTTGCTTAGACAGGGCCATTTCTATCCTTTTATGATACGTTTTTTTACAAATAGCAGTTATAAATGAAAAGAAATTCCACAAAACAGAAAATAAAACAAATGTCAATTCCATATTTAGATAATATATCCTGATTTGTGTCCCCCGAACAAAATACCCCCCGGATAAAAACCTCAACATATTATGTGTACGGGATGTTCAATTTTCGATTTGATTAAATGGAAATATTCGTTATTAAAAAATTATTTGCACATTTTGAGGGCAACAAACAGAATAATTTCCGGGCTACAGGCTGAAAATGACAAATCCAACATTTCTATTCGACGTCTCAGTTCTTTTGTTTGGTCCTTTGTTTTCAAATATCATATGTTTTTACCTTTTCAAATATACAATGTGTCTCGTAGCGTATCAGATATATGAAAATTAATATTAGAAAATTATAAAAGGACCACCTATTACTGTGTACGCATTGAGGTATGCGACTGGTCAGAAATGTAAACAATTTAAAATTAATTTGTCCGTTTTTTGCCAGTAGAGTTTTTTACGGAGGTTTTTTTGTCCGGGGTTTCTTTGTCGAAAAATTAGTCCGAGGGGTTTTGTCCGGGTTTTTTTCGTTCTAGATTCAATAGTATAGACTTTTTTTTAAATAGTAATGTTAAGTAAAATTTAATTGTCATTGTAAATGTCATTTTGTAGCTTGCATTTTGTTTTCCTTGGTTTATTATATATATTTAAAAAATTGAAGGTCGATTATAATTTGAGGGTTAAACAAAAATATACAATTTCCATATCTTGGAAACAGAGAAAAAATTACAATTCCGTAATTTTATAGGTTCTATAATAACTTTACTGCTGGGTGATGATAGAAGTACACATTAAAGAAACTCTTCCATTAACCTTGTGGACTTCATCAGTCCGTTTTAGAAATGTCATTAGATGGGATTAAAATTACATGGAGATTATGTCATTGTCGTTACGGCTGATGGGCCAAACAACACAATACAAATTATGTTTATGCTGAACCACGGAAATGTGCACTTCTTATGGAACTGTAGAGCAACAACAAATTTGAGTATCCATCTACTAAAAAATATAAAATTTCCACGAATTGAAGATTATTGAAGTTACTAAAATACTAATCCGGAACTGTAAAGTGAATATGATTCTTGTTGAAAATTCTCACAATAACTGTGTTTTGTTTGTCGGCCCATACGTACAAACAAGGAATTCAATTGCTTTGAAGTATAGTATGATCAAAAATTATTTTTATCTAGTATGACCATGAAATACTTCCTAATTTATGAATGCAACTATAACACACTAAAAAGCAAATATCACGTTTGACATTTAAGTATAAATGTAGTTGCATTCATAAATTAGGAAGTATTCCATGCCATACTAGATGAAAGTAATTGTTGATCATACATTATTTACCTATTTAATATGATATATATTTATACTCTCGGCTTTTTTCCACGGCTTTTTATTCCGCCACCCAAATTTTTCATTGTTTCACTGTAGCTCGGTAACCAAAAGGTATACACTAATTACTACGTTTCCACTGTCGTGTTGCCCCATAATGTGCAAACGATATTTCTTTAGCTTGTAATAATACCGAGATTCTGATTTAATCGAAAATGGGACACCCTGCATAGTGATTATTATTAAAACATGAAGTAATCTAAGAATGTATTTAGAAAGCAGTGGTATTTGAAATACAAATAGTGTCATTTTAATTCATATTTACAAAGAAAGTTTCACTTGAGAAGTATTATGAGCAGTTAGTTGGAAATTTTCACTAATCGTTTTAGTTGTTCTTAAAGTATAATAATATGCAATGCTAATGACATGTTTATTACGCGGTTAATTACAATTTAGAAATAATTACAGATAACTAAAATTCTTATTGTTATTTGGAAATTTTCACTAATCTGTTCCATATCGATTGACATTATCCCAATACAATGTGTTCAAAATGCAAATGGCATAATTATTGCAGGACTTATTAGTACTTTTCAGATAAATACAGATACCTAAAGATCTCTGGAGTTAATCCATCTTCACATTTTGAAGTAATAACGTCAAAATGGAGCTTATTAAGTCACAACGTAATCGTGACAAGTTTTATGAAGATGGGTATGTGTACGTCTTTGATAGACTATCCTTGGACGAGCAAACGGAATTTTGGCGGTGTGAGCAAAAAAATCAGTGTAAAGCGCGAGTGCACGTAATAAATGGCAGGATTCTAAAAAGTATAAATGTGCATACTCACGATGCGTCGGCAGCCAAAGTAGAGGCTGATAAAATTGTTACCAAAATAAAGAAACGTGCTGTAGAAACACAAGAACCAACGTGCCAAGTGATTAGTGAATGTTCCCAAAATCTTAACCTGGCTTGCCAAGGAGCCCTTCCAAATCAAGGTGCTTTAAAGAAACTGGTCCGAAGACAACGCAAGGAAGTGAATCAAGCACCATCAAACCCAACAAGTCTAGAAGATCTTCAAATTCCGGAACGTTATAAAACGTATGAGTCTACACCTGGTAACGTAGAGAACTTTTTACTTGCCGATAGTGGTCCTGGACCACAAAGAATTTAAATTTTTGAAAGGCAAAGAAATTTGGAAATAATTCAAAACTGCGATGACTTTTTTGTGGATGGAACGTTTAGGATCGCCCCAAATTTGTTCCAACAAATTTATGTTTTATTGGCAAAGCGATATGGGGGAGTGCATCCTATTTTTTATGCTCTTCTACCAAATAAGTCCAGGTCAACTTACGATAAGTTTTGTGAGACTATAAAAGCATTAGCGCCTACACTGAATCCAAAGTCAATTTCATGCGACTTTGAATTGGCTGCTTTTAAAAGCATGCAGAATCTATTTCCAGAAGCAGATATTCGAGGATGTTTTTTCCACTTAGCAAAAAACATGAAAAAACATCTCTGGGAAGCGGATTTAATTAACCGCTACAATAACGAGGCCGAATTTGCATTATCTGCAAAAACAATCATAGCGTTGGCCTTTGTCCCAATGCAAGATATGCAGAACGCATTAAATGCGTTGGCTGATAACTTGCCTGACGATTTGCAACCAATATTAGATTGGTTTGAAGACAATTATATCGGTCGTTTGAATCGAAGGGGAAATGAACGGCGGCAACCTATGTTCCCACATGAGATGTGGAACATGTATAATAGAGTTTTGGGTTTACAAGACCGCACCAAGAATCACGCCGAAGCGGCTCACCGCCGTTTGTAGTTGGAGCTTGGTGTAGATCACCCTACAATATGGAAATTAATTGACGGTCTACGCAAAGTCCAGGCTAATCGTGACCTATATTACGAACACCTCGTTGCAGGTCATGCTCCACCTCAAAAACTAAAAAAAGTACAGGGATGCCGATGCGCGCATTTTAACAATCGTTAGGGATTATGAAAACAGGGATGTGGTAGAATATTTGCGAGGTATTGCTCACAACTATCAAATGAACCAGTAGCAATTTTATTTTGGTTGTGAGTAGTATTCATATCATATTTTGTAAATAATTTGTTATTATGTATATTTTGTAAATAATTTGTTATTATGTTTTATAAATAATTTGTTGTTATATTTTGTGGATAATTTGTAATTATTGTGTAAATATTATGTAAGGTACTAAAATTAAAAACGTATAGTTCCTAATATATGAAGGCAACTATATGTTAGTTGAAAGTCAAATGTCAATTTTGACATTTAAGTATAAACATAGTTGCATTAATAAATTAGGAATCATACGTTTTTAATTTCGCTGCCTGCTCGATAACGACAGTTGTCGGACACACATTAGTTTGAAAATACTTTTGTGAACATGTACATATTTTACAATTTTACTATTATTATTGTTATTATGAAAATATTAAGACACGCAATAAAACAAAAAAAAATAAAAATAATTAAAAAAATAATAAATAAAAAACCAACTATATTTAAAATGACAAGGCTGGTATTTTAAATACAGCCGCTTTTTAACTACATTTTGAGGTGACGTACATTAGAATAGTCAATTTATTATGTATTTAAAGCGTTCTGTATTAAATCATCTAATTATGCATATTTATACACACATGGACCGGCAACGATGCGTTGGTGGAAGATATGAGGGTTACATGAAATTTACCTTCGGTCCTCCATAAAATCTCTCATTTTTGAAAGTAATAGTAGCATTTCGCATTCTAAATGCAAAAATATCTATTTTCCTGAATAACTTTTCGTGTGCAAAATAGTTGCTACTATACAAGGCGCTTAAAATTTGCAGATTTAATAAGTTCGGATCTTTTTTTTTTTAATTAGAATATTCCTCTTTAATGAACATACTTCTGGTATCTTAACTTCATACCATTAAGTTTAGCCGTTCTTCAAATATTCGACTTGTAACATAAAAAACATTTAAGGCCGTTCACATGCTTTACGGAGAGGAAAAACAAGCAAACACCGTCAAATGTTAAATTTAAACAACTGAACTATCCGAATACTCGTATAACTTACGGCTTAGATAATAAATATCCAGTCATTGTTAATAAAAGAAATAGTAAACATGAAACAAACGAGAAATTCAGGAATAAATACCAAAAGATAGCAGACCAAAAGACAAGAACGAATACATGAAAATCCTATAAGTAATTTCCTTAAATATTAAAACATTTCTCCTCATAATATCTGGGAATTAAAACTGTACAGAGTCCTTAACATTTGCAAAATTAATCTTTTAGATTTTTTAAAAGACCTTTAATGAGCTTTCTTCTAATATTGCATTTCATACCCCTAAGTTCAACCGTTTTTAGATTGAATTTTCTCCTACATTATTCGATTTTTCGTGTTTGTTACTTCCCTTGTCAGCGGTGGCTGGGTTTTCAATTTCCAAACCTGGTTTTTTGTTTTGCTCAGAGTGTTTAAATTTGTATCTGCCAAAGTTTGTTTGTTTGTTGTCCCTTTAAAGACATCTTAAAAAGCTTAAATTGTTTGTTTATGTTCAATCTAATTCTGAAAAACGGTTGAATTTAGATCTATAACGAAGGCTATCAGATGAAATCTCATAAATATAAAAATAGTGTGCCATTGTAAAAACAATTCAAAATTATTAAATTTGCAAATCTTGAGAGCGCTGCATAGCATTAATACTCAGAGATACTATTTTACACTAAAAAAAGTAATTCAGAAAAATTATTTTTGGCAACGTTCATTCAATTGTTTTCTGTTACAGCAACCGCCCAAAATTCAGCATTTTTGCATAAAATCGTTAATATCTCCAAAAGAGGTGACGTAAGACCCATACACATTTATATTAAAATAATTAGCATTTTGGCGCAACACCTTTAAGCCACCCAAGTACAGACAATTTCGCAAAAAAAAAACTGGCTAGCTGCAATAAATTTCTTAGCCACTCTGTATAACCAAAACTATTTTAGCAATATGCAAAATCTTCGTACCTTCAACTTTTATATGAGCAAATTTTATGCAACTCTCGTAGTTCATGAAATATTTTCCAGCCCCTCAGAATTGCCGGACCCGGTATGCTTAGGTTTCGCGCCCAGTTGTCTCGCGCCAAGTTGGCTCGCGCCAAGTTGTCCCTGCGCCCAGTTGTCCCTGCGCCAAGTTGGCCGCGCCAAGTTGGCCGCGCCGAGATGGCCGCGCCGA
Source organism: Agriotes lineatus (assembly GCA_940337035.1). Classification (NCBI taxonomy): domain Eukaryota; kingdom Metazoa; phylum Arthropoda; class Insecta; order Coleoptera; family Elateridae; genus Agriotes; species Agriotes lineatus. The sequence goes on along the minus strand of CALNHX010001797.1, from coordinate 146,084 downwards.
GATGGCCGCGCCGAGATGGCCGCGCCGAGTTGGCTGCGCCCACTTGTCCTAGACCGTGCTGAAACAGTCAAAAAAATAATGCAAAGATTCAATTATTAACAAAAGCACGTACTTTGTAGTTTGGTCGACGAGTGTTTTTTTAATTGGCTCGGATTCCATTTTGCCCAATTGCTAGGGCCAGGTTCTGCAATCTCCGTTTGCAAAACAACGGTTAGCGGCACCGGATCAATGACTGGGTCCTCCAATTCGGCCTCGGTGTCATTTTCAGCGAATATAATTTCAATATCAGCGTTAGGTGAAATTTCCGTCACTGGTGTAGTTTCGCAAAGTGTTGCTGAAATGATATATATCAGAAAAACGGTAATTACAATCTGTCATAAATATTAAGTACTTACTTACGAATATGATCAGAGTCATTTCTTGAAGGAAGGCCTTCTATTGGCACTGACAGAATAGCCAGTAATTTTTCTTCGGTAGGAGTATACTCTGTTTTAACTTCTTTACCTCCACCAGTTTTGTATAATACTTGCTTGTTAGTGGTATATATTTTTTAAATTTCCTTCTTTAGCGCATGGTACTTTGTAAGGATTTAATCGGGCGGGGACAGTGTGGCGAAAGGCTGTTAAATTTCTCTGCGAGTGTTTCCCACTCATTTTCTTTTTCTTTCTATGTAGTTGCATCGTGATTTAAGTTCACATTGCTTTTTCAAAAATGGAGTGGTCGAACGATCTCGTTATTCAATTAATTGAAAAATATCGGGAAAGGCCGTATTTATGGGACCCAAAAGATAAGAATTATAAACTGAAATCAAAGAAAAGTGATGGATGGAAGGAGATTGGAGATTTTTTTAGTTTTGAGGCAGGAGAAGCAAAGAAAAAAATGGATTCTTTGCTGTCTTCCTTTCGAAGGGAACGTCAGAGACAAGTCAAATCAGGAGCTGGAGCAGATGAGGTCTACAACTCATCATGGTGCGCTTTTAAAAGTATGCTGTTCCTTATGGACAAATTTACGCCGAGAAATAGGCGAAGTACACATGAAGCTGATGTAAGTACTTAAAAATGATTAAGTAGGAAAAATGAATAATAATTATCTCAAACTAATAGTAGTTTGTATACCAAGGCATTGAAGTTTAGCTTTTTATCACGAATGTGGATTTAGTTGCCGAGGCCCGTAGGGCCAAGGCAAATAAACCACATGAGAGATAAAAAGAAACTTCAGTGCCGAGGAGTACATTATGTTTTATTTGAAATCGAGAAACCGTGAAATTACAACATTTTAACCAACATTTGTAGGTTAGTTAACATCGGTTGACGTTTATCTGTCGCCTCGCCACCTATAAAAAAGTCGTAACACAATGGATTACTTCACTGCCGATTTCTCGCATTTTAATGTGACGATTTCGAGGTACTTCACTGCCGATTTCAAATAAAATATTATTTTTATTGTGAATAGTTGTTATTAGACACTACATTAAGCAGTATATCATAGAAAATTGTTTAAGTACATTCACGCATATGACTCTTGCCACTCCACAGCCCCTTCTGCTGAAAAGTAGTCAGCAAATTCCCTCCTGATTAATTCACAATTTGCCGCAGGTTTTCTGCCTATTCTTTTAATTGGCAAAAATGAATTTGATCTTTCATCTGCATTTCGCCAAGATCCTGGAATCAAACGTCCTTCTTTTTCATAGTCAAAAGTTCCATTAGGAGTGTAATGATTTCGAGCTGCTACTTTTTCGTAAAAAATTATGTAAATAAACACATGCTAGCACAACACTTGTTGAGCTTCCTGGTTGAAGAAGTAATGGCTTTCGCAAAACTCTAAACACTGCTGACATAATACCAAAAGCGTTCTCTACAACGCGGCGTGCTCTTGATAACCTATAATTGAACATTCTTTTAATCGATCCTTTTTCCTGTGTCCCAGAATAAGGTTTCAGTATATGCTCTTGTAGGGGAAAGGCATCATCTGCTACAAATACATATGGTACTACTTTTCGTCTGTTTACAAGAACTTCATCCTGGGGCAGATTTAGTTCATTGTCTTGTAGTTTTTTGTTTAATACAGTGTGTCTAAAAACACCTCCATCTGAAATTCTGCCTTGGCATCCCACATCAGCGTAAAGGAAACAGTAATCGGCATCCACAAGTCCCATCAAAACGATACTAAATGTAGACTTATAATTAAAAAACTCAGTTTCGCTGTTGATTGGTGCTTACGCAATGTTTGCCATCAATTGAACCGACACAGTGAGGAAAGTTCCAACATTCTTCAACACTTTTTGCAACAGCTGACCACTCCTCTGGTGTAGAAGGCATCTAAAATCAACAAAATGGTTCTAAAAATCATTGAAATAAAATATTAATGTGAATGTTTGCAATTACAACTAAACAACATGTAGAAAATATACAAATATCTATATATATCCCAGAGTTTGTTCTACTTTGTAAGGCATTTGTTAAATATAGCTATGAATACATTTTACAGGAAAAGGAAATTAGTCTGGACGATGATGAAAGTGAAGATTTAAGTTCAGTTGTGAATTATGAAAAACCAGTAGTAGTTTCAGAAAATGATGAAATAATAGCAGTACCTTCCACATCCAATGAAAAGGCACAGGAATTTAAATCTCCTAGAAAACCTGTATTGGAAAAAAGGAAGGCTGCGCCGGATCCTAGGGTAGATGCAGCTTACAAACTATTAGAACAAACTGTTTCCACGCGTACCCCTAGAGACCAAAGTTATATTTTTGGAGAACATGTTGCTGCAAAACATAGAAAATACAGCGACTACACGAAAAGCATTATGGAGCATTTAATTTCCAACATTCTTTTTGATGCAGGTATGGGAAAGTACAATCAACCTAATACGGGACTATTGTCTGTGAGTGTGCCATCAGCATTTCCATTACACCACTCTCAGCAATCTTCAGGGTATTCACAACCTTTACAAGCGCCAAATTTGGGAAATAATAATATCCAGAACAGGCAATCCAATTCGTCATTGTCACCGGAGTCTGCTGTCACAGTCCATTTTGTCATCACAGACGTACAATTCTCCGCGGTTTTTAGTTCGTTCAGAAAGTTTCTCTCAAAACCTGTCACACAATTTTGAAAATAGCGAGGAAGAAGGAACGAGGACAACCGAGGAAGAGATAGAGAGAAGCAGTGGATAAAGAAATAAAGGAAAGATAATTGGATGAAAACTGTAGTGATATAGAAATATGGAAATTGAACATTCAAAGACAGCGAAGAATGTTTTAAAAACCGATTTAATATAATTAGTAGAATTAGTAGCGTATAGAGAGAGTTTTGTTTTTTGGATTTTGTTATTTTCTATTACTGCTGCATTATGAAAAGAAAGTTGAAAATATATTATTTATTTGGTCTTACCTTTACATAATCGAACAATGATTCAATTATAGCTGCACAGGCGTGTGGTACTACGGCCGAGATCTTAGATTTTGAAATCTTAAAGAGATACATTAAACTAGTGTAGGAATCTCCTGTTGCCAAAAATCGTAGTGTCACGGCCAGTCTTTCTTGCACAGGAATAGCTTCACGAAAATCGTATTCTTTTTTGAAATTTTGGGAGCAATCATATTCAACAGAAATTCAAAATCGGCTGCCCGGATTCTAGTTCTATCCTTAAGTTGCTCATTAAATCTGTGCCATTATATATTTCTCTACTTCTAAATAAGGATATCCACCAGCGTCTTCTTCTTCTTCGTTTTCTTTCAGTAAGTTCACTAATTACTATGAATGCTGCACTTGCAATGACAACGTCAACGTCTGACCATCCAAATCTGGTTTTTTATTTTTAAGGTTATATGTCAAATTTGTTTATTTCTATGCACTCTTTGTGTAAATATATATAATGCATCAAACAATCCTATGTTAATTACCAGGTCTGTATTAGTAAAAAGAATGCGAAAGTTACATGTTAACCTGTTTCTTGTAAAGCTTTGCAAACAAAAAATTCAAAATAAATAGAAACTAGAAGTAATTGAACAGGTTAGAAGTAAAAGGGCCCAGTTACCTATATTGTCAAACGTGACTACAGCAAATATATGTTTATTTTAGAGAAAGGCATTTAAGTGGTAAATTTTTTTGCTTCTCCTGTAAAATTAAAAATCTGCATTTGGGCCGTTCTTCTAACCTGTTCAATTGTAACTAATAAGATTGACCCTTATCTAAATCACGAAACATAATGCAAAATGAGCAACTATTGTGGTATAATCAATGAATATCTACTAACAATAAAATATTATTTAAGAATAAACAAGAATAAATTCAATTAGTATCGTCAGTGGCATAGAAACTGCCACTGTCATCACTGCTATCTCCTAAAGATATTATTGTTTTTAATTAAGCAACTATTGTTTTCTTCATCAATCACATGTCTTATACAGCTTTTCCATAAATCTTTCCCTATGAAAGTAACTTCTTGCCTGATTAGCTCAATAACTTTAGCACTAAGAGAAGGATTTGTGTTTTTTTTTCGTATGTTTTGTTTTAATTGGCTCCAAATATGTTCAATTGGGTTGAATATACAAAAGTAGGGCGGCCACCGTAGAACTATATGTCCGTGTTTTGCAGCTATATCCTCAACTTCATAATTTTTTTGAAATGTTTTTGTTTTTAGTATATCTAAAAGAGCTTTCTTTGTACTTTTTTCAGAGATAGTAAGATTGTACAGTTTAAAAAATATATTATATCTTCCTTTTTCGTGGAACTCGTTGGGATTTTGATTAGCTGGCGTGAGTGCTAACTTGCGTTATCCATAACAATAACGTAGTTCTTTTCTAAATTAGGAATTAGTTGCTCAGAAAACCATTTTTCGAATAATTCCGAGTTCATATCTTGGTGATAATCCCCCGAAGTTTTTTGAATTTGTTTGGCAGATAAAAGAAGCCCATTATTAACCCATCCATTATCACCACCAGCATGAACAATTATAATCCTCTTGCCTCTGGCAACAGGAACATTCAAGAAGAATTTTTTTGAATCATCTGCCCATCCTCTATTGATGGTGTCGTGAGTATCATACCATGTTTCGTCCAAATAGATTATATTTCTCTTTTCAGCTCTAAATGCTCTAATTTTTTCAATATATTGTACTTTGAGTATTTGAATGCGTTCACTTTCTAGTATCGCTTGTCTCCTGTCTAACTTTTTATATGTAAAACCATTACTAATTAAAAACCTTCTTAATGTTTCTTTACAAAAATGCAAATGTTCTAGCTCATTCATTATTTTACCTTTTAATAAGTCCAGTGTTACTACTTCATTTTTGCTGTACATTCCGTATATGATTCTTTTAATTACTTCCGTATCACAATCTCCAAATTTGGGCGATATCTTCTTTTCAATTCTGGTATCAGACACATTAGCGCTTTGTGCAAGTATTATAATTTTTCGGACGGTTGAATATGGCCTTTTTGTTAACCGCGCTGTTTCCTTTAAAGCAAATTGAACACCATCTTCTGTTAACGTATTATACACGTTCACAATTATTTGTTTAGCAGTATGACTTAATCGCACAACGGGTCTCTTACTTCGATCTGGTTCCTCATTCTCTAAAACTTCTTCCATACGAAAGTCATTATCAGCTTCTAGAACGGATTGTGGAGGCTGCCACATTTTCAAATTAAACGTCAATTCTGAATAAAATTGAAATTACTATTGTTAATATGAATTATTATTAACCATGTTTTTCTAGTAACCATAACGAAAATTATAAGGGAAGCAAGTAAAAGGAGGGAAATATGCCCCGAATTCTGCAGCTTAGCCCATTTTTTAACCAATACGGACCTGATAATTAACGTACGGTTGCTTGATGCTTTATATACATTTCCACAAAGAGTTCAAAGAAATAGACAAATTTGACATATAACCTTAAAAATAAAAAACCAGATTTGGATGGTCAGACTATATTATTGTTCAATAATAATATAAACAAAAATACGCGAACGATACCGAACCGAAAAGAATGTGAGAATTCGCTTTCAGTGTAAACGAATAAGCGAACTCGTACGCCAAATAGCAAAATCTCCGAACGTTCGTTCACATTCGTCTGTTCGCCTTCGTTCGCATTCGTTCGCTGTATCTAAACGCACCTTTAGGTTTAATAATGGATAATTTGGCATTATTTAAATCGGCAAACCATCCTATACAATAATCTCTAGTGATAACATTAATTTGAGAAAATGTCAATGATCGACATGGATGAAAGCAATATAACTTATAAATAATATGTAAACTTTATTCATTTACTGATCAAACTGGACAGTTTAACCATTTAAATACTAATAACTGTTCAATAAAATAAATCACAAAAATGTATGGTCGTATCGAAATCTATCTACGTCCAAAGAGCTGCACTGAGTAGTAAATTGCAGTAAAATATATCCAAAATAAATTTTATAAATATAGGTATATTTTCTGCTATTTATAAAATAAACGTAGTACGAAATCGTTGCTTAAATGAAATTATTGTTGTGTTGAGATTACTTGCAGAACACAGAATTTATTCCTATTCCTAGCCCTTCAACCACACATAACCAAAATTAATTGGAGCTCAAATTTAACATCTTCTGTTAGCTCCCAAATGCTAAATGTCCGCCTCCTAGTTCTGTATCTGATTTGGATGATATGGAAGAAGCCCAATATGAAAGTAAAATGTTCATTTAATGTTTATTAAGTACAAATACTTACATAATTATTTGATAAGATTACAAAACAGTTATCCCCAAATGCTAAATATCCTGCCTCCTAGTTCTGTATCTGATTTGGATGATATGGAAGAAGCTCAACATGAAAGTAAAGTGATAATTTCATGTTTATTAAATAAATAAATACAAATATTTACATAATTATTTTATAATAATAATAATAATAATATACCTTTATTGCCCAACAGGAAACCCTATTTACAGGACAAATAACGAAATATAACTATAATTAATCATTACTTAAAGCGCTCTAATGCCACACTTCGTATATGATTCAGGCCAGAAAAATGTATATCACATACCGAACCAATATGATTACAGTTACAGCACATCGTATAAATCGGTGACTTTATCATTATATTCGTGTTGGGAGTGGAACAATAAAAAAATGTATGGTGTCTAGATTGGACCCTAGGAACTTGAAAGTGTATTGCCTCCAGCAATGATGGGAAATCAATTCCATTATGCAATCATTTGTACAAAAACACTACTGAAGCAGTTTTCCGTCTGGTATCAAGACTATGAAAATTAAAATTGTTTAACTAATAGTCCTGAGCAATTCCTTGGGGCGGATAATGTCCAATCTCTTTGAAGAAAGGGAACTTTAAAAATCTTCTCTGTACTCGTTCTAAATGGTGCTCCTGAACTGCGTAAATGGGATACCAGATTAGCGAACCATACTCAAGCCTTGACCGAACATAGGAACAATAAAGAGTTTTTAGAGCATTGATATTAGTAAATGTTTTACAATTACGTATGACAAATCCCAGCATTTTCAATGCTGACGCAGCTATATTGTCAATATGACCGATAAAATTGAGACTGGTATCAAAAGATATACCCAAATCTGTGATGCACTGAGATCGGAGTAGAGAAGTGTTGTTTTCTTAGTATATGTCATAGTTTTGTATTTTGAACCATTTAGATGGAGATTGTTAGATATACACCAGTGTTCGAGTATGTTTAATTGTTCTTGTAAGTCTAAACAGTCCTCAATGCTACTAATTTTTAAGTCATGGGCAAAGAATAACTTTTGGTTGAAAATTTGAAGAGCAAGATCATTAATATATAAAATAAAGAGCAACGGTCCTAGATTAGAACCTTGGGGCACTCTAGACGTAGCCAGAAATACATTTGAGTCGTACCTATTGTAGGAGACATAAATAAGATGCGAATAAGTCTTGTAGTGATGTACTGAATCCAAACCAAGAAAGCTTTTGCAACAGTGAGTTATGATCAATACGATCGAAGTCCTTTGAAAAATCCGTGTAAATCGTATCTACTTGACCACGGGAGTCTAATACTTCCGATAAATATTGCGTGAAGCATGCTAAATTGGATACAGTTGACTTTTTTTCCATAAAACCGTGGTGAGATTGGGATATGTGGCTTTTAACACATGAGTAGACACGATTATACAAGATAATTTCAAAGACCTTTGCAAAATTACATAACAAAGCTATTGGACGATAATTTTCGATGTTGCTGGGGTCACCACTTTTTAGAATAGGGCATATTTTGGCGATTTTCCATATATCTGGAAATATATTCAATCTTAGAGATAAGTTAAAAGTGATTTGTAGAGGAAGAGCAAGCGTCTGAGCACAGTCTTTAACAAACAATGAAAGTATTCAATGCTCCTGATGTCAGTTTATTGCTAAGTTTTTTTATAGCGGCGATGACTTCCTCGCAAGAGACCAAACTCATATTTATGCATTCGCCTACATCAACAAAATCAGGAAGATAATTAGCATCATTAGTATGTGGCAAGAACACATCGCTAAAAAACTGACTAAACCCATTTACAATATCGGAAGGATTGTCATATTCGAAATTACCTCGTTGCATTTTACCTGGTATTCTACTAGCTTGTTTTTTCGATTGGATATATGACCAAAATCGATGAGAATCTGATGCAATAGATTGTTGCACTTTTAGTAAATAGTTATTATAGGCTACTTTAATTGGTCTTTTACAATGCACCTAAGTCTTTTAAATTCCCTCAAATGATATTCTGAGTTCGCCAGTTTGTACTTGCGATGGTGTTTGGACTTAAGCACAATATTATTTATAATATCGACATTATACCAAAAGGGATACTTATTGTAAGATTTTTTCTTATATAAGGGAATATGTTGATCGAAGATACTATAAATTTTATCATTTTATTAGATTACAAAACAGTATCTCCTTCCGAATCCTGTCCCACTCTTGTTCCAATATCTAAATTTAATAAAATAAGAAAAAAATTAGCAGATTCTATCCGCAAATTTGATGTGTTACGGAAAGAAAATGAAAAATTAAGGTCCGAAAATAATCTGTTAAAAGAAAATTTAAATTTGCTTTTGAATCGTGACCAATTAATATCTTTGGGAAGGTGCTCAATGAGAGGTTTTAAATGGTCTGATGAGACCATGATGAAAGCGTATAGATTAAGGTTAACATGTGGCGCTGCAGGTTACGATGTAATGAGGGAAATTGGACAACCCCTGCCCAGTCAACTTACCCTACAAAGAAGAATTGAACATTTAAAGTTTTCTCCGGGGCTACTTCGTGAAGTGTTAACGGCTATGAAAACTAAAGTCGATTTGATGGTAGATGAACACCCAAAATTATATTTTGATCCTAGCACTGGTTTGGTTCTGGGAAGGCCAACACTACCATCATCAGATAGTCAATTTGCGGAAATTGCTACAAACAGTTTGGTTTATATGTTAGCTGGTGTTACAACCAGGTGGAAGCAAGTTGTTGGTTGCCAGTTCACAGGAAAATCATTTAACGCTAATTCGGTTAAAGAGGACATTGAAACTACTATTACAGAAGCAGAGTTTATGGGTCTTAAGGTAGATTGAGTAGTTAGTGATATGGGAGGTCAAAATCAAGCTCTATGGAGATTGTACAACATCCGCACCGGTAGATATTCGGTCATACAGAATTGCTCAAAACATCCATGCGATGCATCCCGTAAATTGTATATCAATCCAGATCCTCCCCATATATTTAAAAATTTGAGAGACCATTTAACGAACGGTCAAAAAATTATCATTCGACCTTTCGTTCAAAAATACTCGTTGCCAACAAATGTGGTTGATATAGAACATATCCGAGCGCTAATCAGAATTGATTCTAAAGACCTAAAACTTGCCCCATATTTAACCGAAAGCTGTACTAAACCATCACATTATGATAAAATGAAAGTCGACCTGGCATCGAGACTTTTCAGCAGACTTGGAAGTACTAAGCCGAAACAAGTCTTTTGGGGAAGCAAGTTATTGCAAACGCATGGTTCTGTGAAACAGTGCACAAATGGTTTAAATTTGTGACTAACCGTACCAGAACTTTGGCTTTAGGTACAGATAATTCTAGAAAATACATCGATGCAATACATTTTCTGAGAGAAATCGTAGAGTTATTTCAAACTATGAAAATTGGACCCCCAAATATATGGAAACTTATTCAAACTGGAGTCCTTTTAGCAACAACCAATGCAATAGAACTAGCAAATTTTTATATAAATGAAAAAAAAAATTAATTGTGTTTGTTTAGGGCGCTTCACACGACGCTTTAGAGAATTTATTTTCTATGATTCGTTTTATAAATCCCATTCCGAGTCTAAAATATTTTAAAATTGCTTTAAGAATTATTTCTGTTGCTCAATTTTTTAAACCAAACAGGCGTGGCAGTTATGAAATTGATGACTCTAACTACCTAACAGATTTTTTAAACACATGTTAAGACTCCCGATTCTCGTTAAAAATCTATGTACAATTCCGCATTCTTCTCCCGCGTATTGCAGCGTAATTTAAGCCATCGGGCATATTTCCCTAATTATCTAACTGTTTGACGCACTTGCAGGCCAGGCACCGACATCTGTCGCATAAAGTATCTTAAATAAGGCATTTGCTTCAATATAGAGGCGAACGCTGTAACGCATGATCATAGCATAAACCCCGCTAAGTGGACTTAACAAATCGCTGGCAGATGGAGTTTGCGTTCAGTTTAAATCTAAAAGGCGAAGCCGGGAATATCAGGTTTCGGCGACGGCCAGACGCGCGTAAGGCACGGGGGAAGCCCCGCGCTTTGTTGCACGTTACATTTTGGGCGATGCAATTCAGCACTTCGAACAATAGATTCTTTATGCACCTGAGTGACGATGGAAAGTTTTACGCATGACGCAATGATAAAAATTAACGCTGCGTCCAGCGCGTTCCCTCCCAAGAGAGTCGAAATTAAGCTTCGCTATCGCACGGATGTGCAAGTTAACTTAAGAACAAAGAACAACCCCTTTAGTTCTTAGGGGCGTGTTGTACCCTCGGACTTGTGTGCAGTTACAAGTGTTTTTCGTCCCTTAAAGTTTCAAATACCGGTGTGTACATTTCCTCGCTGATTATCAGCGACAGGAACGAACACAAAGCATCAATATACAGGGTGAGCAGTTGTGAGTTATCGTTTGGCTCCACCCTGCTACTTCTCTGAAAGATCTTACCGCCACAATTCCCCGAGTAAGCTGGTAAACCGTCCCTATCTGCCTATCAACCCCTGCCGCATCTAAGCTGTTATCGCAACCCTCTTCTGTACGAGAGCATCGTCAGAGCGTTGAATCTCCAGGTCGAGATCTCCCGGCATCAGCACACAACCCAGTTGCTTGGAGCCCTAGCGATGACGTAAGGTGTTGTACTAGTATTAATAAACAGTGAATTGCGTATAATACAGTGGCGTGCGAAGCTCCGGAACTCTCCAGTTGTCGTATATGTTATTTGTGGGCCGTATGCTAACTGCCCGACCCGTTATTTACTGTCAAGCATTGCAAATATAAGCCTTCAGCATAAGTTTATGGGAGCCTGGCTCCGGGAATGGTAGTGAGCCATTTGGAAAATTAAATAAGCGTATTCCGGGACCTAGGTGACCATTATTTTCAGCGGATGTGCCGCTCCCTGGGCCTTCAGCCCTTATTGTGTTGTATTTGTTTACTAACCCCAATTTGTAGCATTTGCTACCTGAACACTTGCCTTCGGGCCTGTAACTAGTATGGTAATAGATTACCCATTTTTAATTTACGTATTGCTTTTCATTTCAATTATTTGTGCATTATTGTGACCGACGAGAATTGAGTTTCTTGCGGCGTTGTGTATGTATTCCTTTGTACAGGGCTTAAGCAACTGGAGAAAGGACACCAAAAAGGTAGGTGTAAAAGCCAGTGCCGTGGGAACACCCCCTTGGAGTACGACGCAACGCTACTGCGATTGGTTTTCGACTTTTGACCGGTCGTCAGTTATCTATCAATTTTAACATCTTCCAAAGGTCGTGGCGCCCCTTAACTTTGTCTTAATAACCCAATATCGACACCCCGTCGTGGCACCTGTGAACCCCCCTCGCGACTGAGTTCTGGCCGAAGCATTTGAGCTGTGGGGTACGCGCAGGGGCGAACACTGCTACGAGCATCCCATGGGGTCTTAATGAGCAAATTATCGTGTAACACACAAAAGATGTCACACAAATCGAAAGTGAGCAAATTCCTTTGATTGAAGACTTCGGGGATGATATAAATGTTCATGAGATGCAAAGTTTATATTATTTAACAGGAAGGACAGTCCACCAGCTCCTAAAAAGCACCAATTTGAAATGCGGAATATGTTTAAAAGCAATTACAACAACTCACGATGATCCAGCAATAGTTGTTTATAAGAGATTAACAGAATTAAAGGCGCTGTCAGAAAAAATAATTTACCCTACACGGTACCTACTACACTTGTATGCCATAATTATGTAATCATTCACAACTATTATCTTCGTTCTTTGCAGAGACGTGTTTGAATTGCTTTTAAATGCAGAACATTTCAGAAAATTCGAGAGTTGCTTAATTAATGGAGAAACAAAACTAAATCTTCTCAGCAATAATTTTCTTAATTCGAATGCTGCCAGTTTGCCTTCGTGTCACAACAGCACCAGTAAACTTGTATTTTAAGTCAAAGATTTACTTCCTCTTAAGGACAGTAAACATTGAATACGGGCAACAAAATTATTCTTCAAGGTGTGAGAGCAAAAGCGTATGTATGCGTCGAGCTGTAAAAAATATCCACTAAATTTTATATGAATATAAATATACATATTTACTTTTTACTCAATCCTGCACTGAAGAATGTAAATTCACTTTTGATTATCGCTGATAATGCCCTACTGGCTTCAAAGCTTAACTTCTCAATAGCTTTCGCTAAAACAGTTTAAAATTTAATTCCCAACGTCGCCAGCTCATAATAAAACTCCAAGAATACCTACAACTATGACCACGCACTCCTACATTTTCGAATATCAAATTGACCATTATTGCTGTTAATACTTTCACTGTACTATCTTTATCATTTCCTTTTATTTACGACCGATCAACGGTGAAGTCTATAAAGTATTAATTTTGACATCTGTCACTTTACACTTTATAATTAATGAGCATTAACATTGGTAGTGTCACTACAAATTCCCTAAATTCTACTAAAAATCCACAAAAGTTTGTCTCACTCTCACTTTCTTACAATGTTCTGTCCTTTTTAATTTGGGGGAACAAAATCTTGGAATGGAATGGCAGTACCTTTATATGTATTTAGTGACCTTAAACATATGTCTAAACATATGTAAGGTTACTAAACCATATCTTTGTTATAAGGTACCGCCAACTGTCCAAACATATATCTTTTGTCTCTTTTAATTTGGGGTAAAGCTATCAATTGTCTCACTCTCACTTTCTTACAATGTTCTGTCCTTTTTAATTTGGGGGAACAAAATCTTGGAATGAAATGGCGGTACCTTTATGTATTTAGTGACCTTAAAACATGTACAGTGCCTTTATATAGACAGTGGCGACAATGGGGTGTCCTACTTTTGATTGGCTCCATAGATCACATGGTTTTAGCCGCCATGTTTAGGCTAAATCACCTGTGATTCGTGTTATACTTTTGGCAGTACTGAAGTGTATTGTCAGTCAATGTCAAATTCGAGGGTGGTAGGTTAGGTTTTGTTTGTTATTTGGCACAGACTGACGCAAATCTTAACCTGCAAATCTCCGTCTTCAGTACTGCCAAACGGAAAACACGTTATCACAGTCGACCCTGATTACGGATTTAAATGAACACCCGTTAGAAATTTGCCTAAATATGGCGGCGGCTTAGTTCTATTGTCGCCACTGTCTATATAAAGGCACTGTAAACATATGGGTATTAGTGCGCCATCTATTGATCTCCATCGCAAATTCGCAATTGGCGAAAACTGCATTGCTGGTATAGGTTAAGTATTATCACAAAAACTACTTTCTGTGAATGATTTCGTTTTTTATCTAAATTTTTGTAAAAAGTGAGACTACTCCGTTTTTTTGGTCAAATGTGTTATTCACAGTTGTGCTAGATGGGTCAAAACGGATAATTGCCACCATGCAAGGATGGCTATTGTAGCCACTCACAAAGGATGGCAAGATTCTGTGCAAGACTGCCTCGAGATAAACTGCAACTTATCATAGGAATACTTTCTGGTCACTGCAGACTGAACAAACACATGCATAGGATGGGCGTAGTTATTGGCCCAACCTGTTTGGGAACCTTGTTCGGGGATTTCTGTTCTCAAGTGAGGTGAGTATACTTGTTTTACATAGTTTATTGTTTACTTTGTCAACCGGGTATGGTTTTGCGGCGAAACCAGTGTGCGTGTACTAAAGTTCAATTTTTTTTTCTTTAGAATGGAAAAATGAATTAATTTGTCGAAACTCACCTCCGATGTTTGATGAAATTCCTACTGATGGAGAGTCAGTAATAAGCGAAAACGAGTAAGAAGAGGAAGAAATAATTGAAGACATCGTTGAAAATAATGAAACTACCGAAGCGATTGCCCAGGAAACTATTTTGAGTGACGACGATTTGGAATTTGGGAGCGACATAGATGACGATCCAGACGATCTAGAAGACAATATACCACTTATCCACTGTTACGTGCAGAATGCGCCGCCTGCCATAATTTCGGATTTGAACGCTATTTTCCCGCGCGTTGCGCATTGGCGTCTGGCCGTGTCTTCTGGCGATAGCTTTTATCTGGAAAAACCATTGGCAGGCCGGGACTCGCTGAGTTCTTCTTCGCCAGCTTTCGAAGCGAACAGTTCGCTAATACTGCTATTCACTAGTTCGGGGATGCTTATTTAGGGCTATTTGGTTGGTTTGGATATGTGGAGTTAGGAATGCCCTCACGTTGCGTGGGTTGAAGCCCCCCGAACATATTTAAGGACGTTGGTTTCCTTCGCTACGGCGGATGTATCGGTGTTAGCACACTCGAGCTGTTCTTTTCTGCGCCCAAAAACCATCTGGGGTGAGTAACTATTTCACGCGAGGAAGCCTGTCCGTGCGTGTTCTATTAGAACCTTTGTTTTCCCTCTTACAGCAAGTCGTACTAGGCAACATTTCGTCATAGAGCCGTACTTGGCGAAAATTGCGTTTTCGCTCTGAAGTCGCTGGACCTGTTGGCCACGTGCAGCAAAGTTAGCGCGGCGATCTGTCGAGCCTCCACGGGCCCGCTTCCCCTTGGAGCCGGCGCACAGTTAGGGCACAAGAGGGTACCGTATTGTGGGGGTAATTAGCCCCGAGGTTTGGCCTTTCGACCCGTGGGAGCGGCGCTGTTATTGCCGGCCAAATTGGCCCCCGACGACCGCGAAACGTTCTCTGTCGACGTCGAATTACGATCGCAGCGACGTCCAGAATCAGAGCTCCAAGTCCGTCGCGGCGAGCAGCTGGCGAGGTTGCCCATTTTAACATGTTGCAACCCCTATGTTCTGTCGAAACTGTAAGTACATTTAGTGCATGTGATATTTAATTAGGGCGGTCCTCATCTTTCATTTCATGCTAGATTTAAGTTAGTCAATGTAAAAGACATATATATTGTATTATGCATGAAATTAAACGATTTTAAATTATCTTTATAAGAGTTGTGTTAGCTACGGTTCGTTTGCCTTATTGAAGCTATCTTTCAGGAAGTATTGTGTGCTAGGTATAGAGTTTATAATTTCTCCATAGTTCACCGGGGTGGAATTGTCGTACCTTAAAAAAAATTGTTGGCGCTCTGGGCTTTTTATATTTAATTAAAACTCTACGGGCCGGTTGCAGAAAGCAATGTTAAGTCTGGTGTTAGCTAACGCGACGTCAAAGTGAACAAAAACAAATCAAATCTCAAATCCTTATGGTAACTAATACATTAGTAAACAAAATTTGATGCGATTTTGTTCACGTTGACGCGACGTTAGCTAACACCAGACTTAACATTGCTTTCTGCAACCGGCCCTACAAGTATTATTCTTGCTGTCATTCATCCCGCGGCCCTATTACCGATTGAGCCGGCGGCCGGCAAATTGCACCCAAGTGTACCTAATGTGTTATTTGATGCTGCTTTGAAAGATTGCCCAGAATCTTAGATCTAAAAGGCCTAACACCACTTTGCCAACTGTAAAAAACAAGAAATTGGTCCGAAACTCAATCATTTTTAGAAACTAACTAGTCCCAGCTCTGAAGTACCACTTGATGTCACAAAACCTATAGATTTCTTCTTGCTTCTTTTTGGCAATGCGATTCGTCTGGTTATAGAACAAACAAACTTGCATGCCACCCGGGAAAAACAGAAATTTTATTCCGAGCAGGAAAGGAAAATTTTTATTGCGGTAAATTTAGTCATGCGTATAAAAAATTTCCCTCTTTTCGCGACTATTGGTCTTCGCGTCCAGAACTGCGTGATGATTTCATAGCATCAAAAATAGGCGTAAACCGGTTTGGCTCCGTGCTGACTAGCCTCCATTGCAATGACAATGCAACAATGGCAGAAAAAGGAGAGCCCGGTTTTGATAAACTGTTCAAAATCTACTGAACTACTGAAGAAAAAGTTCCAGAAATATTATCGCCCATCAAAAGAAGTGTGAGTCGATGAGAACATGGTGAAGTTTAAAGGCCGAATGGATTTCAAGCAGTATATGCCAATGAAGTCCGTGAAAAGGGGGTTCAAAATTTGGACATGCGCCGATAAAGAAGGTTATCTAGGTAATTTTGAAATCTATACAGGAAAGCATACAGATAAACCTGAGACAGGTTTGGGTGAACGGGTAGTGCTTGACATGACTAAAGGTCTCGAAGGAAAAGGACATCACGCTTACTTTGACAACTATTTCACAACAACTGACCTTTTACTTTCTTTACAAGAAAATCAAATTTACACGTGTGGAACGGTACGCGCAAACAGAAAGAATCTTTCCACTGGATTGAAAGGCGATAAGGAAATGAATCCAGGAGATTTCGATTGGGCAGTTTATAGAGGCAAAGTATCTTGTATCAAATGGAAAGATAAAAGAACTATTCAGCTACTCCTACTATACATTCTCCTATAGATAAAACTAAAGTGAATAAAAGGGAGAAAGATGGAAGTATGGCTGAAGTCAATTGCCCTAAAGCAATTAATTATAGACTACCGAACGTGTATGGGTGGACTTGACAAAGCTGCTATGATGAAATATTACTACGCCATCAATCGGAAATCCCGAAAATGGTACCACCCTCTATTTTGTCATTTTCTCGATACATCGGTACTCATATATCATTTTCAAACGAAGGACCAATAGTGCTATGAGCCATAAGATTTTCCGATGTGAAGTATTACTTAGTTTGATTGGGGCTTCCGTTTCAAGAAGCCCTTGTGGAAGGCTATCTTCTACTGAAAAAGTTGTATCCATATTCAAGCCCTATGTGGCAGTAGATCAATGACGTGATTAAGCAAAACATCTACCTGTGCACGGAAAATCAAGACGTTGTTCTCAGTGTAGTACGGCCAAAAAACCTCATCGAATCAGATGGAGTTGCATACACTGTAAAGTCGGGTTGTATGTGCTGGCAGAAAGAAACGGTTTTCTAACATATAAATAATCTATGTAATCTTTAGATTTTGTATAACCTGAAACAAAGTACATTTTTTTTATGCATAAGAATTTGATTAGGTATGTCATTTGTGTTCACTGTTACTTGCTTTGTGGTTTCATAACGTACCCGCTTACAAAAGTTAAAAGAAACAATTTTTTGCAAAAAGGAAAACACCAATCACTACTACCTGAAGAGCAGAAGCTGCGGAAGCTGGATTCCAGCTTACAACAGCATTGAGGTGTTCAGAGAAATTGAATTGGCGGCCTGCTCGATCATTGAAATCTGCAATCCATTCCGTCTTAGCTGGAAACTCCAACGGCAGAACCACCACGTAACCGCAGAAGAAACAGGAAACCCGTCCGGCAGGTGACTTCAATGTTGGGGTAGCCGCGAGACCAGTCCAACCAGAGATTTCAACGCAAGAATAGCCGCGAAACCCGCTCGGCCGAAGAGTTCAACGCTGGATCAGACGCGAAACCCGCCCAGCCAGAGAGTTCAACATGGAAACAAGTACGAAACCCGAACTGGCAGCATCAAGCTCCTGAGTTCTGTATCTACCCATATCTTACTGTTATAGAACCTCGAACCACCATAGAGCACTTAAGAGAGAACCTCCCAGTTACCTATCTATAAGTGTCCGAACGAGTGGATTTTATCCCAATTAAATTGACGGCAGG
Organism: Agriotes lineatus; assembly: GCA_940337035.1. Lineage (NCBI taxonomy): Eukaryota > Metazoa > Arthropoda > Insecta > Coleoptera > Elateridae > Agriotes > Agriotes lineatus. The sequence continues at coordinate 127,752 of CALNHX010001797.1, read as the reverse complement.
TGAGAGATTCCACCATGCCTACACTCAACCCTGCAACAGCCGAAGAGTTTGTGTGCCCCTGCGATACGAAGTACAAGACTCGCAAGAGCCTTCGCCAGCACCAGAGGCTTCGCTGCGAGGCCCCGCAAACATTGGACGACACTGAATGCCCACTTTGCCAAAGAAGGTTCAACAGCTTCGGAGAGATGCGACAACACCAGCGACTGGCCCACCTTGTTGAGTATAACCAGGAGCTGGAAGGGGATGCCTCCACATCCAAAGTCAGGACCTGGACCCAACTCGAGATTCTGTCGTTGGCTCAAGAAGAAGCTAGATACACCGGCCGAAATATTATCATCGATATGGCCAAAGTCTTCGACAGAAAGATCGACAACGTAAAGTTCCAGAGGAAGCAGCCTCAATACAAGACCTGCTGGCCCAGTTAAAAGCCGATTATGCTGAGGCCGATATCATTCCCGAATCAGAACCTGAACCAGACACGACCATTGACGAAAAGGACCAGTCCCATATGAGCACCAGCACAGAATCTTGTGCTAGGAATAATACACCCCTGCTCTATGAAACAAGGGCTATAGACAGTGACGAAAACGAACCATTCAGCAGCGTTCCAAACGAAAGCATTATTACAAACGACCATCCCATAGCTTCTCCCGCTACACCTACTGAACTTCCAGAAGACCCGGAGCCCTTGCCAGTGACAGCTGTCCCTGATAATAACCAGCTTTACAAAACATAAAGACGGCCCATAATTAAAATTGGAAATAAAATCGAAATTCGTGCTTCAAAGGGTTAAAGTTCCAATGTGTAGCAATATCTGCATTTAATACTTTTTCCTACGACTGCTTCTAAAATCAAGCTTTCTGCCTTGTTGACGTACGTCAAAAATTGATTGTTTTGAATCAGTTCATCGCGGCAGCCGACATATGTAAGTATATAATCGTGAATCGTAATACATAGCAACATACATAAATTTTATATAAGCTTTCATGATTATATACCTAAGTCGGCTAGTGATCAGCTATTTGAAAACGTCAAAGTTGACAGCTGTAACTGTGAATTTGATTTAAACCGTTTTTCGCGATTTAAAGTTACTTGTGCTTTATTTTGTGTATTGTCGGTGTTTAAGTGTCAAGAAAAATAAGAAATGGGCGATAAAATATCCAATCCTGATGTAAAAATTTGCACGTCGCTGGAAATTTTAGAAATGGCAAAAAACACCAGTTTAAACCTATTTTCAAAAATTTTACAGTCGTAGGAAAAATTTTGTATGCAACACGAGCGAAAAATGCATTAGGCGTTCGTTCGAGTTTTTTCGGACCTCGCTTCGCTTGGCCCGAAACTTTCGAACTCACGCCTAATGCATAATTTTTCGCTCTAAGTGCATAAATAACTATTATAGGTAGCTGCTAATTATTTTGCGAGTTATTATGTATTTTACAGTTTTTGGTATATTTTTTGTTTAAATAAATTATTGTGACAATTTAACTGGTGTCATTGTCAACCAATGGCATTCTTGAATTTGAAAATAAACTACCAATCGAACGGTTATTTTACTGACAATAATTCGAGGAGCTTTATTTCAGCGAAAATAATTCGAGGAGCTTTATTTCAGCGACAATTTTTTCTGTAACAATTATTGTAGTGACAATATTTCGAGGAGCTTTATTTCAGCGACAATTTTTTCTGTAACTATTTTTTAATGAAAAGCAACTTAGATTATAATTTTTTGTGTTAGAGATATTTTTATTGACCATTTTCAATAATTTAAAAGTTAAATTGTCAAGACGAATATGACTCTAGGTCGAAATATTGCAGACAATTTTTGCTCTTCAGATTGTCTCGTTTCTGTTGCTTTAGAAAATAACGACTCGTGCAAGCACTCGTCGTTATTTTCGTCGCCACAGAAACTCGTATCTGAATCGCAAAAATTATTGTCGGCAATATTTTGACCTCTCGTCCTATTATTACTGAATATAAGTATAACGTCAGTGTAATATTTTAAATGCATTTCCCGCTTACACGTCTGGATCCGTCGTGTGCCTGAGTCCGAGCGGCTCGGCCTGAGATTGTGACGTTAGCGCTTGAAGCTACTGACCTGTATATTCCGAGCGCCTAGGTTTAACTGATCGTAGTACGTTTGCGAGTGCTTGTGAAGTATTTTATAAATTCCTCTGTGAATGGCTAAATATTTACATATATGTATAAGGAATTAGACATATAGTGAAATAAACAGCTGTCCTTGAAGTTAGATATATTGGCTAAGAAAATAACTGCAGCCAATTTTCAATAAAACATCCACGCTTTTAAGTGGTCAAACTAAACAGTATCTTCACAAAAGAATATCACAACAAAATATAAAAACAAACAAATTTTCGTAGTAAAAACTCAAATTGTACGAATTCGGAACGCATTCTTCCGATTGTTTTTACGGTTGGCAGCATTGAACGTCACTGTCAGCGTGCGATTAGTCGCAGTGGGTGGATCCTTGCTGATTGAAGAAAAATTATTAAAAATATGTAAGTAGTAGTTTTGTATAATTTTAATAGCTTAAATAACTTCTAAACTACAGCGTTGAGTATCGCAAAGACATAAATTGTATGTAATTCACCGAAGCAGAAGTTTATTGACATATAACATCGATGTTTAGTGCAAATCATAACCTTGATGGCCATTGGTTTTTTGGCGGCATATTCTGCACGGGGTGTCATTGATCACCTATGCGGGGTTATTTTGATCATTGATCAATGTAACCCCATGAAGTAACCTCTTTTGAGTTACCCAGATCAATTACAGATTTTTAGTCTTCTTTTAACCAATATGTTTTTTTATTGTTTTAGTATTATTCCAAGAACACATAGAAAGCGTTTAGGCTCCCGAGAATATAGGAACTACACCGAAGAGCTTTTAAATCAGGCGGTAACAGAAGTGGTTGAAAACCGATAGTAACGTCTATCGGTTTTCAACCAGTATCTGTGGAGTATCTGAAAAGTATAATATTCCGTATGGAACATTACATAACAAGTATCATGGTAAATTTGACCAAAAAACCTGGAGCTCAACCAGTTTTCTCCGAAAGTGAAGAGACTGTGATATTAAAATCGGCAGCAAAAAGTGCGGAGTGGGGATTTCCCCTATCACTTCTAGACTTGCGGATATTCGCAAAAATGCGAAAGGTCAGTGGCTAAGTTCACAAACAATCTTCTTGAGTCGACTGAGCTTATTCGTTGCAGAAGAGACACAAAACTGAATACTCTCAACGAGTAGCTACAAATATCAAAGAAGCAAGAGCCGCTGTGTCTCGCGAATCGCTTGCTGAATATTTCGACAACATTGAAGAAGTCATTAAGGATTTCCCCCTGCTAACACCTTTAATTATGACGAATCCAATATAAGGGACGACCCGGGAAAGAAAATTTGCATATATAAGAGGGGAGTTAAGTACCTAGAAAAAACCATGAATTTTTCCTAAAGTACCACAACAGTAATGGCCTGTGGTTCAGCAGATGGTGTTCTTCTACCTCCATATATTATTTACAACAGTGTTCGTTTATATGACACATGGAAGGACAGAGCACCAGCTGGCCCGCCATCTTGTGACCAGCCTTGTTCGCAAGGTTCTCGGTTTAATCGAACGACTAGTGGCTGGATCGATGGTTCTACATTCAGAGACTGGTTCATAACAGCATTTTTATCTCACGTAAGAAATTACCCGGCCGGAAAGTCTTGCTAGGTGACAACCTTTCATCCCACTTAGAGTGTTAAGATTATGCAGCGAACATGATATAGATTTCGTTTGCCTAGTCCCAAACTCAACTCATTGACTCAACCACTTGACGTGGCTTTCTTCCGACCCATGAAGTCAGCTTGGCGACAAACATTAACAACTTGTAAAATTCAAAATCCACTACTAGCAACTGTCCCAAAAGATACCTTTCCATACCTTCTGACCAAAGCGTTGAACAAAATGGATCAGGTGATACTGAAACCTAATGCCCCTTAGTTGAACATCAGTTCTAGAATAAAACACAACATGATGAGTGGATTTTGTGGAACTGGCGTTCATCCTTTCAATAAGAATAAAGTTTTGGATCGACTGCCCAGGGAAGATAAAGTCAGTAAGCAAGAAGTTGAACGCACATTGAACTTTTTTGAAAGAGTCATGATATGGTAATAGCGCTAATCAACCTGCTCGAAATAAGAAGCGATTAGATATCGTACCTCGCAAGAGCATTGCTACTAGAGATGGCAATGTGATAACTTCTTTGCCTCAACGGGGAACAAGTAGTCAAGATTATAATGATACAGCATCGATTAGCCATGATCACCATCCGATTGAAGTAAACCAACTGCACCCAATAGAAGAAGATACGAGCCAGGCAGAATCAGCTAATCAAAATAATCGAGAAGAGCAGGAAGATGAAAGCAATGTTGATGATAATTTAGCTGAGGAGGAAGACAAAGAAACAGAATGCACAGAAGGAAGATACGTACTAGTAAAATTTGTTACTAGACGTAGCAAGAAAATATATAAATATGTGTGCCAAATTACACAAACAGATCCTTTGCTAGTTAAAGGTGCAAGTCCTTAAATAACAAAAGAAGGTTTAAGGAAATACCCAAAGACATTTCAGAAATTGATCGCTGTGACATTGTTGCGTTTTTGCCAAAACCTGTAGAAAAACAAAACTATATTGAGTTTCCATTTGATATTAATACTAAACAACTCTTAAGTAGTTAAAGTAAACATTAATTGTAAATTTAAGTTGTGAAAATTGACATTTAGAAATTTAACATTATAGTTTATGGAGATAAATTATGTCAGTAAAATTCTGAAAATATGTGTTATATTATTATTGCAGGATTTTTACTATTGGAATAATAAAAAATCAATAAGTCGTAACATGTTTAATATTTAAAAACTTTTAAAAATTAGAAGACGTTTCGCAACGGTTGCATCATCAGTTGTTCTTAAAAATACATAGATTAAAAATTGAGTTTACATTTATAGCGATATTATATAGTTGACATCTGACATTGTGTTTTTTTTTTAATTATGAAGTTTTCATTTTTGTTTTTATGTTAACATTGAAAAACTTTATATGAGTAACATGTTGATTAATATAATTTAGTTTAATAAATGATAGAAATAGATATTTACTTTCTGCATTCCACGATGCTTATACCGAATGTTAACGTTATATTAAAGTGGTGTTTCATTGCCTGTGTTCAACCCTTTAGTTTCTAAACACTAGTAGGTACTATTAAAGACAGAAATTATGTCCAAAGATAGAAAAAACTTGAGTATTTCATAAGAAAATTGATATTTCATAAAATACCTTTGCTTTTCTTTGTCAAAATAACCCCAAAAACAAAAAACATTATAAATTCTAAACCTACGGACGAATTAAAATTTTTTTGTTCCTTATTGGGGTTACTTTTGAATTCCGCAGAAAAAAAGAGGGGTATCAAAGTAACTCCAATTATAGCTTAACATTGATCACCAACATTTTATTTTTTTTCTCAAAAAATAATAAGAACGATAATCATTTTATTCAAGAAATAGACAAAATGGACAAAACCGATATTTGCATTTTTATTTTTTTTTGCTCTCGTATTTCAGGAGAAAATAAATTTTAATTTTGAAATTGATCAAAGTCGGTACCGCTTTATCTGATCACGAAGTCGATAATTACCACAACTTTGTTTATAATTCCCCTAAAATATTACAAAGAGAGTCAAACTTAAGTAAACGTATTTCTTATGAAATTATAGCAAAAAACAAAATACAAAATGAATTACGTGATTTCCTTTTATTAAAATACCAAGACAAGAAACACCGGACTCAATTATTATGCGAATTGACAAGTTTACAAGAAAAAGCTTCAGACGATGTGCCTGCTTTTGTCCAACGCACAGAATCCTTGCTAAAACGTGTAACTGCTTCGATTTCCCCAGATTCTCCCACTGATTTATTAGATGGTCAATTATATCTAATGAAAGAAACTGCAATTTCTCGATTTACCCATTTCACGCATCCCAAAATCTCAGATATACTTCGCGGTGCTAAAATTTCTACCTTAAATGAGCCTATTACAATGGCTTTAGCAGAGGAAAGTTCATTGAAAATTATTAATCAAAATTGCTCTCGTTTTAAAATATCAAGTGCAGTAGAAAAAATATTTTGCAATAATTGTAAAACGACTACGCATAACACCGACAAATGCTATGTCACTCATAAAAGAAATTCTGCCAAAATTTTGCAAGTCGACACGAAAGAAGTCATTTAAAAAATGTAATCGTCACCACATCCGTGACTGCCGCAAACGTAAATATAATGAAGCTCATAGACAAAATTCTACCCTCCATCAACCAAATACCTAAAATCAAACTAATACTTTATATTTAAACGAATGTGATACTCCTGCTGTTCAAACCAGTGCAGAGGTAGATTAACAAAATCTGGTTTATGTGGACGTATGTGGTCCGTTTATTCCTCAGACGCATTCAATTCTCCTAAATTTCTGTTAAATTTAAAATGTTCTGAAAAGGCAAATAAAAATTCTACTTTTACATTTGTAATTGATACTGGTGCTTCTGTATGGCTACTAAAATTGTCTCGTCTTAATCCTTTAACTAAAAACATAAATTATAATGATCAAATTAATTTGCGAGGTATTTCTCAGTCTTATGTACCTACAATTGGTTCCATTGTGTTACCCTTGCAAGTGCATAAACATTCTTTGTTAATAAAATTCTATTTGGTCAACGATTTACTTAACATCCCGTATGATGGATTGTTAGGAAACGATTTTCTTGTACAACACAATTGTACTATTCAAAATATGAAATTTCTTAAGTTACAAAATATACCTATTCCTTTAAATTCTAAAGAATTATCTGTCTTCTTTACTAATTTCCGAATCATATAAAATTCCAAAACGTACGGAAATTGTTATTTCATTTCAAATTTTAAATCCTGAAATGAAAGAAGGACTACTACCCCCTATTAATTCTATTTCTGGAATCTATGCTTCCAAAACTATTGTAAAAGTATTAACATATTGTTACTGTTTATCAATACTACAGATAAGGACTATAGATATACATTAAGTTCTATTAAATTATTACCATCCAAGCAACGTCAAGCTCATGCATTACCCACTTATATTATTTTCAGTGATAAGAATTCTAAAGTTCCAATGACCTCTGAACAACGATATGCATTATTAAGAGATAATATTCGTACTAATCATTTAAATCCTGAAGAAAAACCTTCTATACTCAATATATGTAAACGATTTAATAACATATTTCATTTACCTGGTGATTTTCTAACTCATACAAATGTTATAGCACATAAAATCGGTACTACAACAAATCGTCCAAGTGCAACCAAAATTTATCGATATCCTGAAATACATAAACAGGAAGTTGATTCTAAAATTTCAAAAATGCTTGCCCAAAATATAATTAAACCTTATCATTCTCCATGGTCAGCACCATTATGGGTTGCACCAAAGAAAGATGATGCAAGTCATACAAAGAAATGGCGAATTGTTGTAGATTATCGCAAACTTATCGAAATAACAATTGGCGATGCCTAGCCTTTACCAAATATTGAAGATATTCTTAGCCAATTAGGCCATTCTCAATATTTTACAACTTTGGACTTAGCCAACGGTTTTCATCAAATTCCACTTGATCCCAAAGAGACCCCTAAAACTGCATTTTCTACCCCTAATGGACTCTTTGAGTATATACGCCTCCCGTTTGGATTGCGTAACGGTGAAAGGATAATAAACACTCATGTTTACAAGGTAACAAATGATCTGTGTATCTAGACGATATAGTCATTTATGCCGGTTCTTTGCAAGATCATGAAAAGAAACATTTTGAAATATTTTCTAGGCTACGCGAAAATAATCTAAAACTACAACCTCATAAATGTGAATTTCTGCATAAGGAAATTGCTTATTTGGGTCACATCATTTCTCACGATGGAACTGTAAAACTTAACCTGGATAAAATTAAAGCTATAGTTAATTTTCCTCAAACAAAAACACCTACTCAAGTTAAATCATTTCTTGGCCTAAGTGGATATTATCGTAAGTTTGTCTCTGGCTTTTCGCGCATTATAAAACCCTTAACTATACTTTTGCAAAAAAATAATAACTTTATTTGGACTAAAGATCAACAAGCTGAATTTGGCCAATTAAAACAAATTGTATCTACTGATTTAGTTCTTCACTTTCCTGATTTACCTAAGGAATTTAGTTCAACTACCGATCCAAGTAATTTTGCAATTGGTTCTGTATTATCGCAAGGTTCTATAAATCAAGATCGTCCCCATGCATTTACATCTCGTACGCTTAATAAACAAGAACAAAATTTAAGTACTACTGAAAAGGAACTATTAGCAATTGTTTGGAGTATAAAACATTCTCGCCCCTATTTATATGGTCGTAAATTTAAAATTCTAACCGATCATGGACTTAATATATCTTAAAAATTGTAGAGACCCTAATTCAAAATTAGTACGATGGCGACTACTTTTAGAAGAATACGAGTATGAATTTATCTACAAACCTGGAAAAATAAATTCTAATGCTGATGCTTTATCGCCTATTGATCAAGTTTTACCAGTTTCTACCAAATTTTATTTTCTGACTTTATTAAAGCACGTAATTTGGATGAATTACCTCAAACTTTTATTGAAGTACATGAAGATTGTATATCTACTTCTACAAATTTAAAATTACTATTTCATCCCTTAGATAACGAAGATTCTTTGTTAACTACTTCTTTATTAAATAATCAAAATTTTGAAACGTTCTTCTTCTGCATCCCTTTATGAATGTGAAAGAATTTCTGATTCAAATTGATTAAGTTATCACCAGAATACTTTCTTTGATAATTTTTCTTATCAAGATCCAATGCCTTTATAGCGTGGGATTATACTGTAAACAAAATAAAATTTCTCATATTGATATTTTACATCCAACTGATGAATTTCATATTGTTAAAATACCCTATTTACGATTTCTTATGCCAAGCACTACATAAGTTTAAGTTTCTGTGTATTCAAATACAATTACAAATGTTACTCCTGAACAAATTCCTGAAATTTTAAAAAGCACCCATGATTTCATAGAACTTATTCCAGAATAAAATCAAAATATAGGTGGCGTAATATGTACACTGATATTTTTTTAACGAATTTCAATGATATTGTAGGTCCCCTTCCTATCACTGAAGACAGTAGTAAATTTATTCTTACCATGAAAGACCATTTAACAAAATTCCTTTATGCCCGTATCTTTACCAAGACACGACGCAGAAACACTGAATTCATAAAATTTATTAGCTTTTATGGAACACCTTGTATTCTAACAGATCAAGATTCCGAATGTATGTCTCAATTATTTATTCAATTAAACAAATTGCTTAAAATCAATAAAAAGCATACTTCTGCGTATCATCCGCAAACTAATGGTTCTCTTGAACAAAGCCATGCAGTTCTTAAAGAATATCTGCTACATTACGTCGATGGCCTAGCGGCAATACCACGTATCATTAAATTTTACGCAATTGAGATTATTGCACCATAACATTTAAAATAAATCTACGCGTCATTCTGCACTACCTCGTATCATTTGAGCCAATAGCAAACAAGCAGATTACATTTTAAAATAACACGTAACACAAGTGGACACATTTTGTATTGCAATACCACGTATCATCAGCAGTTTGTGTAGCAGCAGGGTGTGTGCTAGATGTGTCGTGCTTTAAATTAATCGTAAAACCAGTAAGTTTATACTAAAATTTCTTATCTAGATTTTAAATTGAAGTAGTTTAGCTTCATATTGCATTATATATTATAGAATTAGTAACAACTATCTTTATTTAGAGGTTAAAGTCGGTATGATTGATACGTGTTATTACACATCGCGATTTGGATGATACGTGTAGTTTTTCTACATAACATTTAAATACAATAAGTAATTCTGTCTTTTAATTTGTGTAGAAAAAATAAATCCGAGGAAAAAAAAAATATTGATCTTGCACTATCACAATGGACTTCGGTGGATAAAACAACATATGTACCGCAATGTGAGGATAACTTTGCAGAATTAGTTGCACTGCTAGACGCGCTAAGTAATATGAATAATGTTTCATTATCAGAAAATCTTAATAGTGTAGATCTGATAAACTTGGAAAGCATTCCAGTTTTTAATGAAATACTTCCAGAAAATACTTACTTCATTGAAGAAAATGTAAAAATTTAATTTGAAGACCAATTGTTAAACGGGTATGACAGTTTTATTCATGAAAGTAATAGAACAAGTAAAGAAATGCAACATAATTATGCAGATGGATATGAAAATATACTTGCAAAGAAAGCGGAACCCTTTCAGAATACAGATGGTGGCATTATTGGCGGAATTTTGCCAGAAAATAAGAATGATTATCCAGATTTCGAGTTAAGTGAAAATTTCGGGAGTGAAGATGAAAATTCTGTGAGTGAAGCTGACAATTCCTTGAGTGAAAATCTCGAGACGAGGAAAAAGAACAGCAAAAAAGGCAGAGTAGAACAAGAGGGAGAATAAAACCAGAAGACTGGTCAAGAGAGACGGCAAAAGTTAGAAGAATGGAAGGGAAAGAATATTTAGGCTACACACGAGATAAAGCAGGTAGAGTTTCTCATAACAAGACAAGAGATGCCAGGAACTTGGGACCACCATGTGATTCATCAAAATGTTTAAAATATTCTACCAGACACTGCAGCACTATAACTCCAGAGCAACGTATATTTGCAAAATTCTGGACGGAAATTTGTTGGGACCATAAGAAAATTTATGTTACTAGCTTAATGAAAAGCCGACCTAAGGCAAAACAATATGTAGAAAACTCTACACGAAGTAATACTTATGAATATTTTTTAAAAGTTGGAAATGAGCAAAGACAAGTGTGTAAAACATGTTTTTATCTACATTAGGGCTTAATGAGTGGATGATTACCAATTGGTGTTCAAAGAGTGTACGTGATATACTTCCATCAACCCATTTTACTGTGGAAACAAGAAAATCTGTTGGGCCTAGATCTACAAGAAAACTTCAAACAGAAGAACAACTTAAATATTTGTTTTTTTAACTATCTTCCAAAAATTCCATCCCATTACTGTAGAAAAGATTCTAAAAAATGTATTTGGAATACAATTTCGAATCGAAAGCGAATCTTTACCAAATTTATGAAGAAACCTGTTCTGGGGAAAATAAAAAAGCTTTAAGCTATTGTTCTTTTTCTGACATATTTGAGAAACTAAATTTGGCAATATTTTCTCCAAAAAAAGATCAGTGCAACATCTATGCTGCCTATATAGCCGGGAATGTCAAAAATCGCGAGTATAAATCTCATATTATTTTAAAAGGTCGTGCAAGACCGCAGAAGGAATCGAAAAAAAAGTCTATGGAGGGACATTGTCATGCTTTTGTTATGGACGTCCAAGCTGTTAAAATGTGTCCTGTCAATAATGCAAACAAATTCTATTTTAAGACCAGACTCAAAGTTCACAACTTTACTGTGTACAACATGAAAACCCATGAATGCTGTAATTATTGGTGGAACGAAGTGGAGGGTAATCAATATTTACTACTACCATTACTGATCATCTAAATAAATTCTGCAAGGACGACTTACCAATAATACTGTGGAGCGATAAATGTTCCTGCCAGAATAGGAATGCTCTTCTTTCCAACGCTCTATTAAACTACACAGTATTGCACAAAAAACCATAATCCAGAAGTATTTAAAACCGGGTCACACACAAATGGAGTGTGATTCGGTTCACAGCCTGATAGAAAGAAAGCTTAAAAATAAAGAGATTAATTTGCCTTACGATTATGTTAAAATTACTCGTGAAGCAAGAATAAAACCTGTTCCATTTGATGCAAAATATATGACACATTCCGGCTTTAGAAATTAAGACGACGAAGATTTAATGGGCTATCGTAGTATTAGACCTGGGCGTGGAGCAAATGACCCTACAGTGACCAATTTACGGAAAATCCATTATGGATGGGACGGAATAATAAAATATAAATTAAATTTTGGCGACCAACTAAGAGGCGTACCACAACGAGTGAAACAAATTCAAGAATTCAAGGACCTGATACACTTAAACAGGAAATTGAATTTACAGCGCAACAAATCATTGACAAGGTAAGTCTACAAATCATGGAGTTGAGGACCTACAGCTTATCCTACAACATTTAAAAACAGGAGCTCTAATTGTTTCTATGGAAAATAATGAAACTTTACCTTTGGCTGCGTCTTCCATGAAAGAGAGTGTAGAAGACAAAGAAACAGAGAAATTAAAATTGGAGCCCGCAAACAAAGAAGAAACAGAAGAAATCGTTATGCGGTTTAAACCAAATTACAGTGAATCCAAGACAATAAAAGACCTGTTAACAGCATCACTATTCATTTCTGATGATCCAAGAAATGATCACTTATATTAATGTTTTATAGCTTATTTTCATGAATAATGTGTTCCTACCTACATTTTATAATAAGAATGTTTTGAATGAACTCTTTTTTTAAATATGGTGTCTTTCTTTTGCTGTACTTTCAACATAAGATGAATAAAACGACATCTTATTTATATATACAGGTTATATAGTTACTTTCTTAATTATTAGTCATTTCATGCATAGCAAACGTCGAAGATTTGAATGACAGTTTGAAGTCAAATCAGTTGACAGAAGCGCATGCGCGACCAATGGATTGTGTTCATGCAATTACCGCCTCGTTAGTCACTGTAGCGAAAACGCGTCAAGTGCGTGTAGGTGACGTCACTGCGAACCACAATATACGAAGAAACGTTATAAAAGCCATTATAAATACGAATGGCGACACATGAGCTTCTGATTTGGTTATACACATGCCTGGGTGTGCAGTTGCAGGGTGCCGTAATAAGAATACGTTAACAAAAGGAACGGAAATTAAATATTACCGATTTCCAAAAAAAGTGGATTATTGCATGTCGTCGAGCTGCTCAGATTAATTTAAAGAATGGTAATCTATTTTGTTTATTGCAATTGCCATATAAAATTATACAGGGTGTTATGGAAATGAGTGCAAATATTTTAACCAGTGATAAAGCTCACCAAAATGAACAACGTTTTTATTTATAGTTTTTCATTTAATCGCATATTTTTTCAATCATTTATCTCCCCTAAATTTGATGAGCCGCTTGGTACGCAAATCTAAGTTAAAGGTGAACGACACAAGTTCTTGCACAACAAACATGCGGTCAATAACTTACCTACCTCAATTGATAAAGTACGTTGGTGACCAGATGTCAACTAAAGGTTTTATCAGTAATTATCATATGAGCCCACTAGATGCAAAACTCTGCGTTTACACTGTTAAGCCGCCTTCCCACGGCGTGTGGATCGGCGAGCGGCGCGTGGCTTGGCGAGCCACGCGCCAGCCAAGCTTAGGCGAGCCTGGACCATTCCCACGACGCGCCGAATCGCGAGCACGTTAATAATAGCATAGATAGAGGCTCGGACAAGATAACCCGAGCCTGCCACTTCTGTACGCAGTTGAAAATAGACAAGTTCGTACTCTTTGGAACGTTATCACGAGCCGTAGTTAGGAATCAGGCTCCCCAAAAAACGCTTCTAAAATTATAGGGTGTGCACCCGAAGATATAATTTTAAAAAAGTACACTACCTGGAATGACCTTGCGGATCTAAATGTGGAGGGCTACATTTTTTTGCGATTGCAAACAAGCAGAAAAAAAATTCCAAATTTTTTTATTACTAAAAATTTATGAATTTTATGCGTACATCGCATTTGTAAGCTTAGTTTTGAATATTTCTCAATGATTTTTAAACCATTGGAAAGATTATTCTTTTTGCATTCAGATGATGTCAAATTAATCACGAAATTATTTTTAGCAAATGCTACAGAAATTGTTTAAATACAGCGTAATGAGAATGCGCGATATACATTTCGGCATCGAGATATTTTGAAAACAATTGCACATAAAGGCATACTTCCAGCGTATGAAATGTATAGAAAAAAATGGAGAAATTTTTAGTGAAAGAATTATCTCTATTGCTTTATTGTTGTAAAAAATACGATTTATTTTTGTACATCGCTCCGTTGTTTTTCGCTGCGTGTTTTGAGTTAGCTCAGGCATAATAGATATCTACCTCACAAAGAATAATGTAGTCCTAAGTATTGGAGTAAATATTCCTTAATACCCTAGCAACAACCCTCTAAGGTGCCGGCGTCATATCAATATCATAAAAATATCTTTTGTTCAGGTAAAGTACCTTTTCTGTTTCGAACATGACAAAACATTAATAATAAAAGTTATTCAGAATCTAGAATTATGGCCCCATGCAAAATTACAGAAACATTGAGTTACTTTTATAAAACCTTGTTTTTCTAGAAGACTTTGCAAGTCCTTCATTTGATATGTTAATGTTTTTTTCTAGTGAAAATTTTGTAACCTATTAGATTAGGCCTATATGGAAAATAAAACAACAACTATTATTATGAAAATAAAAAACCATAAAATTTAACTTGCAATAAAAAGTGTGTTATTTTTGAAGTAGGTAGCATTAGCACAACAATTATCAATAACATTTCTTGTGAACTGGTAGTTTCCTCTTGAATTTTCATGCGGTTATAGCTGCTTTACAAGAAAAACATTGCATTAGTTTCATATTTTTATATTTTCTCCCTTAAGTTATAATAAATAAATGATATGGGTATAGTAAATTTTTGAAGAAGATTTTTAATCATTTGAATAAATTAAACAGCCCTAACTAACATAGTTTTTGTAATTTTCCTGGCTATACTGTAATAATTCTTACATTTATAATTTTAATTTACTCTCATCCCAGGGTTAGGTCGCGGAATCTATTTAAAAAAAGAACGAATATGAACTTGCTTTTGCTATCATTGCTAATTAACTACGTTTGGCTATCCAAATTATTTATTTATGGTCCTATTTTAAAATGAATCATTTAATTGTAAGCACTCTGTATATCGTTATTTTTCTAATAGGATTTAACAAGTGGGTTATATTTTTTAACTGATGCGAACAAATAGAAAACCAAAGTGGTTTCCTTGCTTCGAGAATACGTAAACAAGCTGATAATTTTAATGAATTTCTCGATGTCCGCGCAATTAACGCTGTTGCTATGCGACAATAGACAATAGAATGTAAGTATTTCGCGTCATAAACAAAACACTTCCACCCACGTCACAAAGCGGAAGTGACGCTGTAAGGGACGCTAACCAAGCACATTCACAAAACTAACACTTTTAGGAGGCAATTCTGACCTTTTGATGACTTCTCCGTTGAAAATAGGGCTAACTGCCCCTGGCTGGAACTTCCACGATGCTCTGGGCCACTTGTTATTGTGTGCCTGCAGTTAGTAAGGCTCAAATCTGCGCTGGAACCTACCTGGTAAACGGCTGATGCTCTCGGACATCTCTGGAACCCCTTCCAATGAAGTTGGGGCCCCAAATCTCATGCTCCGCTGTGGTATACTCCCGCTGCTTATTCACTCGTATAAGAACTTATAAAGCTGTCTGGACCTCCGTAGAATATGCCCAAAACACCACTGCTTCCACTGGACCACTTCGACACCTCGTATTTTACCTGCCCGGAAGCCCAATGCAAGGCAAAACTTCCACAAGTAACCCAGGACACAATCACTCAATTAAACAACACTTTTAATTAACTTGGGTATTTATTAACTCATAGAATAACTTGCTTCTCTGGGGCAGCTTGGCAATTTCACAACCAAACCTTTCGCAGAAGCTACCCCAACTATTTTGTTTACAGTTTACCCATTGTTACATGAATTGCCAAGCCTGCTCTAATTTTATTATGTTTTAAACAAAGATAAAGCTATTTGAAAACGTCATTATGCAATTATTTTCATGGCCTATGCTATTTCTTAACAATTCTGAAATTCAATTACTGAAAATTCTTATAATAAATATTTGTTTTGCTGGTTATGTTTTTAATTACTATTAATTATTATACGAAATATAAAGGCTATAAAAATGGAAAAAAGTAGGTCCGATTTTGAAATCCGGAAAGGAGTTCCTTTATCGCCGATCTTATTTAATGCAGCGTTAGAACAGTTATTTAGAAAACTGAAATGAAAAAATTATCGTAAATAGCAAATATATTAACAACAGGGTTCGGTAGAACGCGAGCGCTTGTGGACGTGAAATTTGACCGGTGAAGATAAATCACCCGTGAGTGGGCCTTATCTCATCGATATTCACGAAGATAAGTGAAGTGGCAAAGGAAAAGTGACTAAAAGCGTTAGTTTATGTGATAAATAGCAGAAACAGGTGATTTTACCGTATTTAATAGCCGAACAAGCGTATCGGGCAAGCCAACGCGATTGCCGCGAACAAGGTCGAGCTGAAACGGCGATAGCAGGTCAGACTGCAACAACGACTGGAAACGCAGATAAATAAAGGCTATTTACCTAAAATAGGAACCAGATATCATAAATGAACTCAGGAGCCAAAAGAGATAGGGACCTAAACAGTAGTGGGGAAAAAGAAATAGAAATATTTCAAAGAAGCAAGAAAATAATTAGATCCCCTCCTAACGAAACCGAGGCGATAATCGTAAAAGACAAAGACATGGGAGAATTAAAGGAAATCAAAGATATGATGAAAACAATGTTAGATGAAATCAAGAAAAATACAGAAGAAAACAGGAAGTTAAGAGAAGAAATGGAAAAGAGAGAAAAGAAATGGGAGAGTGAGAAAAAACAACTGATTAGAAGAATAGACCTACTAGAAAACAAATACGAAGCAATGGAAAAAGAGAAACGTAAATACAACCTAGTAATCAAAGGAGTGAAATTTGAGAATGAACTAAAAGAACAAGCAACAAAACAGTTTCTAAGCGACAAGCTGGGGGTGGAAGTGGAAGTAAAGTCGGTGACTATATTGCAGGACAAAAATGGCTACAACACTAACATCATAGAGATGAAAGACTGGAACAGCAAACAGGTGGTAATGAAAAATAAATACAAGCTAAAAGGAACTCAAACCTACATAGATAACGACATGACGATTAAAGAAAGAGGTGTACAAGCTGAAATCAGAAAAATCGCTAAAGAACAAATAAGCAAAGGGCGGAAAGTAAGAATCGGATATAGAAAGATCACCATTGAGGGAATGGAATACGTATGGGACGACGAAGAAAAAGGAGTAGTTGAAAAATCAAAAAACTAACAACACCGGGGGGATGGATCAACATGAAGACGACAACAGCAAAGGACAAGGTAAAAGATAAAGGTCTTAAGATACGGAAGCAAGAAGCAAGAAAAAGCAATGAAAATGGTGACTCGCTCTTATATAAAGTAAATAACAACATAAAAAATCCTGAAAATACGAATAGCATGGCTAACTTCGAAACATGGCGAATCGGGACGTGGAATGTCCGAGGATTACACGGTAAAGAGGAAGAGATAGCCGAGGAACTAGAAAAATCAAACTTAAAACTAATAGGGCTCACAGAAACAAAAAGAAAAAGAACTGGTAGTCAAATAATAGGAAAAGGCACACTTCTAATATATGGAGGAGTTAAAGAGTCGACAAGAGCACAAGCAGAAGTCGCGTGTGTTATTAGAAAAAACACTGTAGAAAAAGTAAGAGACTGGGAACACATTAACGAGAGGCTTTTAAAAATTACATTACAGC
The DNA here is from genome assembly GCA_940337035.1 of Agriotes lineatus. Taxonomy (NCBI): domain Eukaryota; kingdom Metazoa; phylum Arthropoda; class Insecta; order Coleoptera; family Elateridae; genus Agriotes; species Agriotes lineatus. The sequence continues at coordinate 109,992 of CALNHX010001797.1, read as the reverse complement.
TACACCAAAGCACAATAATTACAGTAATAACAGCTTACGGACCAAGTGAAAACGATTTGAGAGCTGAAAAGGACAAATTCTGGAACGAATTACAAGGTGTAATAGATACGTGCAAAGGATACCTAGTGTTGGTGGGAGACTTCAACTCAAGAGTTGGAAATGAAAGCAGCAAGTGGAAAGATGTGCTGGGGCCGTATGGAGAAAAAACAGTAAACAACAATGGTAAGCGATTACTGGAATTTTGTACAGATAATAGCCTTATAATTACTAATAGTTTTTACCAACACAAGGAAATACACAAGATAACCAGAGAGGTAATAAGCAGAAAGGAAAAGTCAATAGTAGACTATATCCTAGTGGAGAACAGAGACAAGAAAATTGTCAAGGATGTAAGAACAAAACGGGGACATGAAATTGGAAGTGACCACTTTCTCGTTGAAGCTACACTTGGTTTCCCCACAAAAACAACTAATACGGAAGCTCAAAAAGAAAGCACTGACAAAGTAACAATAAGAGCTTACAAACTGCGAAATGAACAGATCAGAGCAGAATATACAGAAATACTAGAAAGAAAATTTATGAACCCAAAGTATAAAGCGGAGTGCAGCGACATTGAAGAAAAATGGAAGAGATTCAAAGACGTACTGAGGAGCACGGCAGCAGAGGTCTGTGGTACAAATAGAACGAGAAAAAATAAAAAACATACAGCATGGTGGAATGAACAAATCAAGAAAGAGATCAAGGAAAAGAAAAACTTATGGAAAAAATATTTAAACAAAAGAAGTCTAGAGACCTATGAAGCATATAAAATACAAAGAATAAAAACCAAAGGCCTGGTTATCGAAGCAAAGAAGGAATCATGGGAGGAACTTGGAAAACAGCTAGAGGAGAACAGTAGGAACAATCAGAAACTGTTTTATAAGGTACTGAAATCTTTTAGAAGTAAAAAAGAAGTAAGACTAAAACAAGTTAAAACCAAGGAAGGAAACATAATACACGATGAAAAAGAAGTTCTAAACAGGTGGCAACAATATTTCCAGGAATTATTAACACAGGGTAACACACAGCAAAGCACCAGACAGACTAATAGCCAAAGTATGGAACAAATAAACACTAGAATAGTCACTGCCGCCGAAAATAAAATAAAATTAGAGGAAATAACTGAAATGGTGGCTAAAATCAAACTTGGGAAGGCAGCAGGATGTGACGAACTGACACCGGAAATGGTCAAATTTATGGGAAACAGTGGAATAAAAGAGTTACACAAGATATGCAACTTAGCATGGCAACTAAAGAAGATTCCAAACGATTGGAGCACGGCAATCATAGTTCCAATACATAAAAAAGGAGACACAAAGGAGTGCGTAAATTACCGAGGGATTTCCTTACTGTGCGTGGCAGCTAAAGTGTACGAAGGCATCCTAGAAAAGAAACTAAGATTAGACATAGAAAAACAAATACAGGACGCTCAAAGTGGATTTCGTGCGGAACATAGTGTACAAGACCATATATTCACCCTACAACAGTTGGCAGAAAAGTTGTTGAGTAAGAACAGAAAAGCATACCTCTGTTTCATAGACTTGAAACAAGCATTTGACAGTATTAAAAGAAACACCATATGGAACAGCCTAACAAAGAAAAACGTTGAACCGGACTTAGTGGACACCGTAAAAAGCACCTATGATCTAACGTTAAACAGGGTGAGAACTGGTAACATGCTATCAGACTCGTTCATAACAACACAAGGAGTAAGGCAGGGAGGAGTGTTGAGCCCGCTTTTGTTTATATGCGTCATGGACGATATAATAAAAGAATGTAAACAAAAAATGAAAACCTTCAATGTAGGTTACAAAAATCTACAACCTGTCAACCTAGAAGTGTGCGCGTTTGCTGATGACGTAGTCTTATGTGCGAACACGGAGAAGAGACTACAAGAAAACCTGGATGTGTGGAATGAAGTGTTAGAGAGGTATAGCCTGGAACTCAACACGGACAAAACCAAAGTCGCAGTAATATCAAACGAAAACACCAAAATCAGCATAAAGATAAACAACAAGAGTATTGAGCAAGTACAACAGTTCAAATATTTAGGCAGTACCATACACACACGAGGTACATTGGAAGAGGAACTAAACAATAGATTAAATACAGCAAACAGAGTTTTCCAAGCCATATCAAAAAGTTTCCTAAACCAAAGGGCGATATCGACCCACACAAAGTTAACCATATACAAAACCATCTACCAACCAAGCTTACTGTACGGCGCTGAAAGCTGGGTATTGACCAAATCGGAAAAATTACGATTACAAGCAGCAGAAATGAAATTTCTAAGGAAAATTAAAGGGATCAAAAGAACAGACAGAATAAGAAATGAAGTAATCCGGCGAGAGTTAAACGTAAAACCGCTAAATGACGAAGTTGAAAAACACAAGTTACGATGGTTCGGACACTTAATCCGGATGGACAGTGAAAGACAAGTTAAGAAACTATGGCAAGTCAAACCAACTGGCAAAAACAGAAGAGGAAGACCCAGACGAACTTGGAACAGTAGCATCCTAGAAATACTACAAGAAAGAGGACTAACTTGGGAAGAGGCAACGCGGATGGCAATGGATAGGAAGACCTGGAGAAAATGGATCAGTAATAAGTAACAAGCAAGAGTACAAACCCTCGACACCCAAGGGTACAAGAGGACCGGACTATGTATGTATGTATGTATTAACAACAGCACAAAAGCAGCAGTAACAATTAATAGCAAAAAACTTGAATATGCAACGAAAGCAACATATCTAGGTCAAATTATATCATTTAGAAAAGCAGAGAAGAAAGAAATCCAGCACAGGATAAGTAAAACCTGGAAGAAATTCCTGGTCACTCAAGTATGTTGTCCAAGGGAGTTTATCAGCAAATATTAAAAAATAAGTGTTCAATAAATTTGTAATACCGGCTTTGACATATGGAACACAGACGTGGTCATTAAACGGGCACAAAATCGGCTATTAGTAACGCAAAATAAAATGCTGAGGTATATTCTAAAGTTAAAATTAAGTGATCGTGTAAAGGTCGAAGAAATAAAAGACGTGTAGCATGCCGGTCATGTGGCCAGGATGGCGAAGATCAACCACGGAATGGTCTTCAGCATTAGCGAAAAGAAAAATATAAAGACCTAAAACCAGATGAGAGGATAATATCAAGAAAATGCCAGGAACACAATGGATGAAGACAGCACAAGACAGACCGAGAATGACAAAAGTTGGGGAGGCCTTTGCCCGAACGCGGGATGATTAAATGCTATTATTATTATTTATATTAATCTTTAAATTTCTGATTTTTAGTGATTACCGGTGACATTACTCACGTATAACCAATCAGCGTGATATAATTATGAGTAGGTATAATACATACAATTGATTTGCAACGCGCAGTATATTCGTATCGCGATGCAAATCGGTGATCGGCAAAGCGCGTCGCGCGTGAGACGCAAAACACGCAGCGGAAAATAAATCGTAATTTTTTACAACAATAATTCAATAGAGATAATTCTTTCACTAAAAATGTCTCCATTCTTTTGTATACTTTTCATACTTGGAAAGTATACCTTTATGTGCAATAGTTATTAAAATACCTCGAAGTTTACAACGCGCATTTCCGGTACGCTTTGTTTAAACAATTTCTGCAGAATTTGTTAAAAATAGTTTTGTGTTTAATTTGCATCATCTGAATCCGGAAAAAATAAGCTTTCCACTGATTTAAAAATTATTGAGAAATATTCAAAATAAATCTTGTAGATGCGATGCATGTATAAAATTTATAAATTTTTAGTAATAAAAAAAATGCCGGAAAATATTTTTTCTGCTTTTTTGCAATCGCAAAAAGAATGGAACCCTCCACAATTAAATCCGCAAGGCCATTCCAGATAGGGTACATTTTTTAAACTATATTTTGGAGTGCACACCCTATAATCGAATTTATGGCCCCCGCTTCCTGAATACCGAGCCAAGGCGAGCAAAAAGGTCGAGGCGCGTTTCCTTTGACTCGTGCAAAATTTACCGCCAGTCGACGGGAAGCCCGAGCCGCGCCAACGCGCCACGAGCAACCTCCTTCCCACGGCGCGAGGCTCGGCGAGCTTCTGCCTGCTTTTGGCGAGCCTCGCGGCTTGGATGCCAATATTGTGCGATTATTTAACGAGCCGCGCCAACGCGCCGCGAGCTACACCCTTCCCATGGCGCGAGGCTCGCCAAAAGCAGGTAGAAGCTCGCCGAGCCTCGCGCCATGGGAAGGCGGCTTAATATTCACCCGGCGGTCTGCTAACACGATATCACATCGTCCGTAGTCACCTCAATGGGACGGCTTGGCACTCCTCATCAGAGACAGATGTTCGACCACGCTTGAATTCATTGAACCAGTATCTGATGGTAGTTATCGAAGGTGCATGGTCTGTATTAACTACATGCAACTTCTCTTTGATTTCTGCACACGTTTTTCCATCCAAAAAAAGAAATCAAATCGCTGAGTGGTATTGTTCTGTTTTCATGATTGCATAAATACATAAACTTGCTCAATTTCAACAGCTCTCAAAACAACACCACTCAATCAATCTGTCCGAAATTTTGACAGACGTCGACTAGAGAATAGTACTCACAGTCAGTAATGCAGATTTTGACACAAAGCACCGTCTGTTGTCAAACACGGGTATTTATCATACCGCCATCGTAGTTTATTTATTAAGATATCACTATTATGGGGTCTAGGACATTTCGGCGCCGCCATCTCGGCTCCACCATCTCGGCGCGGGACCAGCTTGGTGCCGGGACAACTCGGCGCCAGCCAATTCGGCGCAGGGCCATCTTGGCGCCGAATTCAAATTGGGAAACTACAGTGTGCACTACTATAAACAAATAATAAACACAGTGATCGCCAAAAAAGTGGCATCAAATGGATTTTTTTTAATTTAGAGTTTCTTGGAAAATCAAACACTGGCGACCAGAGGTGGTTGAAAAGTGATTACAAATGGGCCAAACAAAAGTTGCCACGTGACTTCCGTTAGTAGTAAAATAATATATATTTTATTTATTTATTTATTTCAATAATAAACGGGCATAGAGAGAAACAAATTTTACGAAAAAAAGTTGTTTTCTGGCCTTTAAATTTTTCAGTCAGCTAAAATTAACAAACAATCAAAAATCTCATTGAAATCCTGTTTAATTTCCGAAAAATAGCACTTTTTGGATTTACTTAATTTCGAAAAACTTCATTTTCTCCCTAAGTAAAAATCACTCAATATAACTAATACGAGCTCAATAGGTTGTCATACACAGGGTGTATACTAACTCACAACTTGAAAATTCTCTGAGTTTTCCAGGTTTTCCAGGATTCTTCAACCAAAATTCCAGAAGATTTTTACATACATGGTCATACGTAAATTTTTACGAGAGAGTAGGAAAACACACAAGCTATTAGAGAAACGAAGACAAGTATGTCTAACGTACATACATATATCTAATACTTACTATATTGCTAGCGGCTATGAGTGGGAAACTCGCCGATTAAGTGAGACGCACAACCAACTCCTTGTTGTATACGGTGAGCTGTGCGCAAGCGCGGCGGCGTCGTCCGCCCAATGGGGAAGTGGGCAAGTTTAAAATTCGCTTCTAAAGGCGGAGTTCGAATTCCCACACATGCGCACGAGATTCGTTATACTCTAAGTGAGACTATGTCGGCGCCGTAATGTTTTCTGAAGTTTCCAGGCCCTACCAGCAATATATGTGTATTATATATATGCGTACATATAAGTGCTGCCAAGAAGTTGCCTGCGCGGCGCCTGATTTTGCGCAATTTCAACATATTTACTACGTTTACATGATGCTCTGGAAGCCAGACAAGTCAAGATAATCCGGTTACATGGTGGCTCTCGAATCGCATAAACTTTTTATAAAGTAGTTTGTCGTTTTAATTAATTTTCCCTGACTTTTTTTTATAAATTAAGCACATTCCCTGACTTTTCCATGATTCCAGAATTAGTATGTAATTCCCTGACTTTTCCAGGTTTTCCCTGTTTTCCAGAAAGTATACATCCTGCATTCAAGCACAAATTATTGCCGTAAAAAGCTTTTTTGAAAAGCAAAAATAAAAATTACTCCCATTTGATGCCGACGCTTTTGTGGTTACTGTATCTTTTTCTAAACGCTAGAGCAATTTTTGAAAAACAAAAAAACAGTTCCTGCCGATTCAGGGATACGCTTAACAAATGATCAAACTCCGATGCAGCTTAAATATCTGCAGGAAGTACGAGACAAACTAAAAGAAAGGCAAGAGAATGGCGAGAATAATATTACAATTAAATATGTAAACGGCACCCCGAAAATAGTGTCTTTAAACTAAATATGCCCAAGGATACCCTGTTATGTTACTACCAAAATGTTAGAGGATTGAGAAGCAAAGTGCGAGAATTCCATGGATCTGTAAGTTCTTCCGAATTTGACTTAATTTATTTGACTGAAAAGTGGCTTAATGATGAACTTCTGAATAGTGAATTATTTACAGCAGATTACACTGTTTATAGATCTGATAGAAAAGTGAACATTACTGGCAAAACTAGAGGAGGTGGAGTTCTTGTTGCTTGTAAAACAAATTTTAAATCCGAACTCTTAGATTTACCTGTTTTCACTAAGATATCTCAAATTGATATTGTAGGAATTAAATTACATATTAACTTTATTAGCACATATGTTTTCGTAGTTTATGTACCACCTGCATGTTCTTTTGATGATTATGAACGGTTCTTAGAAGGTTTTGAGGAATTAAAGTACCTTGACAATTGTGAATTTCTGTTAACAGGCGATTTTAATGTACCTAGATTTGTATTCAATGAAAGTGATAGAATATCTAATTTATTAAGAAACTTTTCTGAATTTTTCAATTTAAAGCAACAAAACCTTTAATTCAGATAATCGCTTATTAGACCTTATTTTTTCAAATTTTGAGTGTCAAGTACTGCGTGATGGCGCACCACTAGTGGCAGAGGATTCTTATCACCCTGCTCTTTTTATAACATCTAATATGTGTGTAAGTAAGAATGTAAATTTTCCCAGAGTTGCACAGAAAGCATACAACTTTAATAAAGCAAATTATCCTGCACAGGATTCAAATGGCGGAGGACGTAGACGGCGAAAACAAAGGGAGAGCTATTAGCGAAAAACGGTTTAAATGTTGCTCACAGCAAAAACCAGCTCGAGTATGTGTGTGCAATGTGCATTATTTGTAACGCGTTGTATCATACCAGCTGTTCGAAACGCGTAAAAGCGCTTCAAATTGTGGATAACTTCTTCGTAGTTTGCTGCGTGCTGAACCTAACCTCAAATCTAACCTCTAAACAAAACGACAATGAGACAAGCGACGATGTTCTTGTACTTCGTCAAGTTATAGTGTTCCTAAAATCCAAAATCGCCAATCTAGAAAACGAGAAAGGTAGATCTGAAGACGGAAAGGACGAAGAAAACGAGAATTTAATCGTGCCGAGTGGTACTCCTAGCAGATCAAGCAGCTATACGTGTCTAGATAGGGAATGTGAAGAATGCAACAGAGTAATCACGGAAAATAACCTGCTCAAGGATCTAGTCAAGGAGATCAAGGATAAAAATCAGCTTCTTGAGCAAAAGAACATCAGTTTATCAGAAAAAGTAAGCATCGGGCATTGTGGACACATCCAAAGCTATGCGGGCGTAGCCAGTCAGCAAGGGAATGTGGGGAGTGCATACCGAGGTGAAAGAGCGAAGATTCCTTCTATCTACGTAAAACCTAAGAATGTCCAAAAATCAGAATTGACGTTCAGAGAGGTCAAAGAAAAAATTGCCAACAAAAATATAGACATCAACATTGTCAACGTAAAAGAAATGTACAATGGAGGGCTAAGGATCAATTGCAACAGCAAACAGGATGTGGAACGAATGAAACAAGAAATCAACCAGCACCTTGGAGCTAAATATGCCGTAGAAGAAGAAAAGTTATTGAATACTTGCATAAAAATAGTGGGAATTAATGATGAATACGAAGTCGATGAGCTTGAACAAATCTTAATACGTAAAAACTGTAATGGAATCGAAAACCCGGTTGTGAAAGTGAACAATATTGTGTCAATCGAAAGCAAAGGCACCTACACGGCGTATGTAGAGGTCAATGCAAGCGTATATGCAAGGATCAGCATGACAAAACGAGTGTTTATTGGATGGCAAAGCTGTGTGGTCTACGATGCTATAAATACAAAAAGGTGTTTAAAATGCTGCGGGTATGGACATGGAATTAAAAAGTGCACTGCGGAGGCTGCATGCCAGTACTGTGCAGGCCAGCACGAATCAAAAAACTGTAGTGAAAAAGACAAACGAGAAGAGCACAAGTGTATCAACTGCCAAAATGCTAACAAGAGGTTCAAGACAAACAGAGACACACATCATGCGGCTAATGCTGAAGATGTTTGCTTGTCCTATAAATCGAGGAAAGATTACATAATTTCCAGGACATGCTATCCGTCAAGCATTCTAATCTCAAACTAGCATGAAGTTTTCGACTTCGTTACAGAGTTTGATGGTCTTAACGTAAACACCCTACGCTTTAAACGTCACGAAGAATGCTTGACCGAGATTACAGCAAATAAAAAATTAACAATCATACATTTCAACATTAGAAGCCTCGAGAAGCATTACGAGGAGCTTGTTGTGTTTCTTGAGATGTATCGACAAAGATTTGATATCATTGTCTGCACCGAAACTTGGCATGTTAAGGATAATCGTCAGTATCAGATAGACGGCTTCACTACCGTGTATAATGATGGCAGCGTAAACCAAAATGACGGAGTAGTCGTGTTTATTCGGAACTCAATTTCTTTCGAGCACAACATCGAGAGTGTCGGGCAAATCAATGCATTACGCATAAATACAACGTCGCAACACAGTGGATTTCTGACAATTATCGCGATCTACCGGCCTCACACAGTTAACGTAGTGTCTTTTGTTGAGGATCTTCATGCGTACCTCGGCAACGTCGAAAATGAAGAACTCTTAGTCATAGGAGATTTCAACATTAATATACTGGAGGGAAGCAACATTGCAGAAGAATACCTGAACAACTATGCTGTACATGGTCTATATGCATTAATAAATTCATTCACCCGTGAACAGAGCAATACGCGAACATGCCTCGACCATGCATTCATCAGATCTGTAGCACCGTCTCAGAATATAATGGCCGGAGTACTAGAATCTAGTATGACGGATCATTACCCAATCATCGTACAACTTCCCAGCACAACGTCAGTGAAGACATGTGATCAGTGGAAAGAACGAAGCGTTCTGAACAATAACCAACTTCTCAACTCGATATCAATGGAAAATTGGGCGGGTGTCTTAGAAGCAACCGATGTCGATATTGCCACTGAGTGTTTCGTCGAGACTTTCAATCAACATATAGCAAGTGCAATGACAAAGAAGACCTTGAAAGGGTTTGTGTCTAAAAAACCGTGGATTACTAGTGGTATAATCAAAGCAATAAAAACCAGAGACTCTCTATACCAGGGGTCGCAAAGTAGTTTTAAGACGGGTCCAAATATTTTTGAATAAAATTTTCGAGGTCCAGAGAAAAAACTCATATTACTCATTATTTTTTATTTTCATTGGGAACATACTATAAAAAATCTGGTGTGATACACGCACACAACTTCCTTTTACAGTGATCTTATAATTGGCCAAAAATTTTATTTTTATGTTCAAGCATTTGTCAAAAATTTTCAAAAATTTCAAATTCTACAGAAACGGTACAAAATAGAGCGTTAGTTTGAGAGACAAATTGTCTAAAATTTTTAGCTGAATTAAAAAATGTAATAATATGCCGGGTGTTCTATTTGAAATAGAAGTTAATAAAAAAATAGGAAAAAAAACAAAAGAAACCCATTTTAGAGGTATTCAACTGGAAAATCAGCTAGTTTACATCAATACACATTAAAAATGTAAAGTTTGAAAAAAATCGTTATAGCCATTTTTGAAAAAATCGAAAAAAACTGAAAAATCATAAGAGTAAACACCTACTTCCGGTTATGCGATTTTCTTCAAAAGCTTGCTGTCGCATCTAGATAGTACACGAATATTATATATGAATTTTCAACGCCATACCTCCTTTCGTTTTTGAGATATTCTGTTCACAGGCACACACACAGACAGATAGACCAATGACCAATGAACAAAAACATGTTTTTTCGGTTCAAGGGACTCTAAAACGTGAAGATGTGTTGAAAACTCAATTTCGAATTTTTGGGGTGAATCCAATACTTCCTTTATCGTAAAAGGAAGTAAAAATCAAACGAGTCGCGCTATTACTTGTAACATAATAACATATTAGAAACATTGATAAGGAATAAACATATTATTATCTGTAGAAAAATATTTTTAAATCATTTATTTAAATTTAGTAAGTTAATTATTATACCAGGTTTCAAAAAAAGAAAAACTTTTGGCGGTCCTATTTTCGACCTTCCGCGGTCCGGACTTGGACCGCGGTCCGCCAGTTGCCGACCGTTGCTCTAAACCATCGACTAAAAAGAGACCCACTAAATTTGTGCCTGAAAGAAAAGTTCAAAACCTATCGGAACACGCTAGTATCTGTTATTAAAAAAGCTAAGTCTATATATCACCGATCGAAAGTTGCTAACACAAATAAAGACCCTAAGAAGTTGTGGGGAGCTGTAAACGTATTAATAAATCCTCAAAGTGAACGAAAAGTTGTAAATAAAATAATTAAGGATGATAGAATTATAACAAATCCACTTGATATAGCAACAACCTTTAACGAGTACTTCGCGAATATCGGCGCCACCTTGGCAGCTGAAATCAATGGTAGTCAAAACGATCGGTCAAACATTCCCCGTGTATTAAATTCCATGTTCCTTAGTGAGGTTGAAAGTACAGAAATTGTAAAGTGTATAAATCAAATGAAAAGCAACAAGGCGCCTGGAATAGATGGAATAACCAACAAAATGCTACAGACATGTGGAGTTTACATTGCAGAACCTATTGCAAAAATAATCAACATGTGTTTCCAGCTGGGCAAATGCCCTAGTCATTTCAAACGAGCGGCCGTAGTCCCACTTTTTAAAACTGGTAAAGAATGTAGTGTATCGAATTATAGACCAATTTCCCTGTTACCTAGTATATCAAAGCTATTTGAAAAGTGCCTAGTAAAGCGCATCATGAATTATTTAGAATACATTGGAGCTCTAAACAAGTCCCAGTTTGGCTTCCGAAAGGGCGTTTCAACAAGTTCAGCAATAGCACTTCTAATCAAAAGGATATATAACACGCTCGACTCAGGGGAACATGGTCTGGTAGTGCTCGTTGATCTTGCCAAAGCTTTCGATACGCTGCATCACGAAATTCTATTACAAAAGCTTGAGCGGTATGGTTTTCGCGGTAAGGTCCATAACCTATTAAGAAGTTATCTAACAGGTAGATCTCAAGTTGTTAAAATAAAGGATCAATATAGCGCTCCATTGCCATTAAATTACGGAGTTCCACAAGGATCGGTGCTGGGGCCAATCCTATTTATCTTATATATAAATGACATCTTCAACATCAATATACAAGGACAGATACTTACTCAGTTACGCGGATGATACTGCGCTATTTATCAAAAGTCAATCCTGGGAAGAACTGATAAGATGTGTGCAATTAGATTTCGCGGTACTTAGAGATTGGTTCCGAGGTAACTATCTTACATTAAATATGGGGAAAACTCTTTTCATTCCGTTCGGCTGCTACATTGACAGTATACCAGATTTAGGAGACATAATAATACATGAAAGGGAGTGTGTAAATGAAAACAATTGTGACTGCCCAGCTCTAGGAAAGGCAAACTCTGCAAAGTATCTAGGAATAGTAATTGATAGCCATCTAAAATGGGACCGGCAGATTGAGCATGTGGCACATAAATTAAGATATATGACATGTGTATTTTACAAACTTCGATTAGTATTAAGCCTAGATCAACTGTACACGATCTACTATGCCCTCGTTGATTCAATATTGTGGTATGGTATAATAGGCTGGGGAGGCGCCCGGGATAACGTTTCAAAAAAACTCCAAACAATACAAAACTGCATTCTAAAAGTGATGCTCAAGAAAGAGAAACATTACTCCACCGAGCTATTATACGCGAAAACCACTGTCCTAAATCTGAGGCAAAAATTCTGTGTATCGGCGATTGAGCAAAGCATAAAAAGTAATCAATGGTTACCTATAGAGCATGGAAGGAATACCAGAAGCAATACAACTAGATCTGTGATAGTACCTCAATGTGAGAAGAGTATAGGCCAAAGATGCTATAAATATATTGCGGCAAAAGTGATAAATTGTTTTAGTGCAGAACATCGGGATTTCGTACTAGAAACAAGTTCTAAATCGCGAGGGAAATTGATAGAGGCGACTGTGAAGGACTTATCTGTGGATGTGCTCGATTCAGTTTTCAAGGTCTCTTAGCGGGACTGATGGCAATGTGTAGGTTTGGTGTGGGATGTGGGACAATTGAGACGGCGCCGGACCCCTTCACTAAATGTTGTTAGCTTTAGTTATGTTTTAGGATAGGTATTTAGGTTGCGGACAAGTGCTAATGCACTTTTGCAATCCTTTATTCTCATTGAGTGTATTTTGTACTCAATAAATTTCTGAATCCTGCCCTATATGAGGCTCTACTAAATACGGATTGGTCATTCTTGGAAAATTTTAATAACGTTGATGCTGGTGTTGAGGCCTTCTACATAACACTTAATCAAATACTCGATATGTATGTACCCGTATTTATAACATACAAGCGCAAATATCCGAAATGGTTTACACCAGATATTATCAAAAATATACAGCTAAAAGATAAATACTTTAGGAACTACAAAAGATACAATTCAGATCACGATCTGGAAAATGCCAGGAATTTAAGGAGACTAGTGAAATATCAAATTAAAGAGTCGTATGATGCTTTTATCAATACTGCACAAGCGTGAATATCCACCAATCCTGAACATTTCTGGTCGTTCATACATACAAAAAAAAACCAATCGAGAATTCCTGGTAAAATGTTTTACGAGGAAGTATAGTCCAAAAGAAATTGTGGATGGGTTTGCGCATTTTTTTAGCAGTGTATATACACCGGTAGGTGGCGATCAGCTGAATATCGATTTAAATGCACCAAACCAATTTGATTCGATTACGGAAACTGAAATCATAAAGGCAATAAAAAAAATAAAAACTAAAAAATTAACCTGTGGTCTAGATCTAGTTCCTTCGTGTGTTATCAGTGACTGTGCAGTTGTATTTGTCAAACCTCTTATGGCCGTTTGCACCACTTCTACTTAAATTTTAAGTCTCACTTAGAATAGCAACTGTCACTTTTTTTATTGCACCATTATTTTAAGGAAAACTTAATGCCTTAAGTTTCACTTAAAATTAAGCCGAAGTTTTCATTGGCTTAAACTGAAACTTAACCTTTAAGTATAAGCAACAAGAAATACATGACAGATCTTCGCATCTTAAAATATCGTAATAAATTGTTAAATAATAATAATTGTATAACAAAACCATGGAAGATGACAATGATATTATTAATGATGATTTAGAAGTTTTTGATATTCTTGAACATGATTTTCCACGACAAATTTATCAAAGAAGTTCTTATTTTCACACTTTGGATGAACTGTCGTTTTTTAAAAGGTTTCGGTTAACAAAAGCGACTTGTACAGAGGTTTTACACCATATTCAACATCGATTAGAGTTTGCGTATGATACGTAAGTAGAATAAGTTTAAGTAAAACCTGCAAACTAAGCTTCCTTACAGTTTTTCAACATTGGTCATTTTGTAGGAATCATTCTGTATCTCCTATCAATCAACTTTTGATTGCTTTGCGCTATTATGCAACAGGCAACCATTTATTATCTGTAGGCGACTTTGGTGGTGTACATGTGTCTACTGCGTGTAGAATTGTCAAAAGAGTTTCTGAAGCAATAGTAGATCTGATTCCCCAATACATTAAAATGGCTACTACAGATGATGAAATCATGCAAACGCCAAGAGACTTCTTTGATATTGCTGCCTTTCCCAGAGTATTAGGGGCAATAGACGGAACGCACATTAAAATTCAGTCACGAGGAGGAGAAGATCCTAAAGTATTTCGTAATAGAAAAGGCTATTTTTCTATTAATGTGCAGGCAGTGGGAAATGCAAAACTAAAATTTTTAAACTTAGTTGCTCGTTGGCCAGGATCCGCACATGATGTCACAATTTTCAACAATTCTAGTTTAAGAAGGGAATTTGAAAATGGAGTTTATCAAAACGCATTGCTTCTTGGAGACAGTGGTTACAATATTCGTCCATATCTTCTTACGCCTTTATTAAATCCTACAACACGTTCTGAACAATTGTATAATGAATCTCATATACGTACAAGAAATACAATTGAAAGATTGTTTGGCGTATGGAAAAGACTTTTTCCAGTAATGGCGTATGGATGTCGTCTGAACTTACAAAATACTGTAACAGTAATTGTAGCGACAGCCATCTTGCATAATATAGCCCGAGATATGAATGAAGAATAACCCCCTTACACAGAAGATTTATTAAACCAACATGAATTGGACAATTTAATTCAAAATGGTCAAATCCCATAAGTACCATTGGCCAATGATGGTGGTCGGGGGTGTTTATATCAGAAACGCTTTCATTAATCACTATTTTAATAACTTATAGTTTCCTAATACTACTATAATAATTGAAAACTAATTTTGTAAACCTTAATTTTAATTATGTAAAAAACACTATGGCCCGGTTTTTCAATTGTTGATTAATTTTTGATTAAGCTTTAATTTGTAATTAACACAATGTTACCGTTTTTCAATCTATAATTAACAAAAAAGTACATGTTTATTCTTGATTAGCCTAATCATACGATGTTCTACGAATTAATCGGAATTTGATGATTAACGTCAAAAGTGACACTGCCGATTTATTGAAAATTTTTGATTAAAACAGTAAAACCATAAGCAAAGAATAATGATTGATGATATTTATGAGATTAATGCTTATAGTAGCGATGAAGAGCCACGGAGGCCAAAAACTATACGTTTCAGGCCCAATCACTTCGAAGAATGGGACCAAAAAGATTTTTTTAGTCCCTTTCGTTTGTCTTCGCGAACAGTAGAAAGATTGCTGGAAGAAATATAAGAAGCTATTTCTCATCCAACTAACCGGTGAGTGTTGTGGAGTAGTCTGTATCAAATTCAGGTGTTACCAGCAAAATGTTTGTTTCAGAAATGACTGTCTATCGCCTCAAAATCAGTTGCTTTTGAGTCTGCGATTTTATGCAACAGGATCATTCTTAAGCGTGGCTGGAGATTTTTGTGGTGTATACAAGTCCACAGCCAGTAAAACTGTTAAAAGAGTTAGTACAGCTCTAGCGGCGTAATTATATTAAAATGCCCCAAAACCGAAATGAAATTAACGAATGTAAACAAAAGTTTTTTAACATAGCAAGATTTCCTAATTGTATTGGGGCCATAGACTGTAGCCATGTTAAAATACAATCAGTAGGTGGAGAAAATGCGGAAATTTATAGGAATAGAAAACATTTTTTTTCCTAAAATGTACAAACTGTATCTCATGCCGACCTAAAAATACAAGATATTATAACACGATGGCCTGGATCTGCGCATGATGCTCACATCTTTCGAAATTCTGTGTTATGCGCATCAATGTCGATGGGTAGTTTTGGAAATGGAGTTCTTGTAGGTGACAGTGGTTATCCTATAAAACCGTATGTAATAACACCTTTATTGAATGTTCGGAATCAAGCAGAAAATTTATTTAACGAATCCCAGATAAGCACAAGAAATGTGGTGGAACGGTCGTACGGGGTGTGGAAACGCAGATTTCCAGCACTGGCTTTGGGTCTGAGGTTAAAACTAGACACAACGCAGGCTGTTGTAGTCGCTAGTCGCTACAGCAGTTTTACATAATATAGCCTGCGATGAAAATGAACCTGAACCTCCTGTTAATGAACATGAAGAGGCTGCCATACAACTTGTAAACAATCTTGGCGATGATGATCAAAATGAAATAAGGGGCGAAGCTAATAATAATACAAGATATAATTTAATAAATAACTATTTTGCAACACTTTAACAAAACGAAATATTATAAACTACGATGAATATAAATTTGTATAATTTTTTTCCAATTTTTGTTAACCACCTCTATTTTTTTTCTTAGGAGTTCCATCCCTAAGGCATGTTCTTCTAAACATTTTTCTTTGTGTAACATAACTAAATTTTGTGGTATTTACCTTTTTACTTATTATTGATCGACTTTCTGAAAATGATGAACATGAAATTTTGAATTCATTATAATAAATTATTTACTTGGCGGTAAGTTATTCCTCTTGGTTTTCACAACTAATTTTTCCGACACTGATGATTTTAGATCACTGGGGGTATATGCAGCCCAATTAATGCTATCGCCAATCTCCACTTCTGCAATATTATTAATAATAAATTATATTTAATACATAGTATGAAATTAATAGTTTTCATCATTCAGTATTTCATATCTACTTTCACAAGAAATTTGTTCACTGGCCGGTGCGGCGATTTCATCATCATCTGAAATAACTTCGGCTCGAACCTCTGCTGAATTATCTTCATTTACTTCGTCTATAATAAGTATTAAAAATAATTTAAGAAAAATAAGAACACATAAAAATCAAGCAAAATTCAGTTTCTTACTTTGGACATAGTCGCTGTCAGAAATATTATTCAAACCATCAACTTGTTCTCCTAAGATATCTTTCAAAGTTGTGTCTATATCCGTAAAATTAATAGTTTCGCAAGATCCTCCACCAGTTTTTAAAATTTGTTGCCTATTTTTCGAAAATTTTTGCTTCATAGTCCTTTTTAGGTTTGCATATTTCTCCTTGAGACCTTTCATGTTGCGATATAAAGTATGCATGTTTTGGCAATTAAATTCTGCCTCAATCCTCTTCCACGCTTCCTGCTTATCTTTCCAAGATATAACGCCCGATTTTTTATTTTCAACAATATGCTTATTTTGTGCCACCAGGTTCACAAGCAATTGCTCTTCCTCTTTAGAGAAATTGCCAGATCGCTTAGTTGTATTACTCGCACTTGTACTCGCCATGCTAACTACGAAATAATTTTCCATTTTGATAAATCTTACATGTTTAATACATTTACTTACCTAATAAATGGTTTTTAACTAAAACTACGATGAACAGAAATTAGAAATTTGAAATTGTCACAAATCACAAACCACCAAGTTGTCAAATTTGACTGAAAAGTTAATACCAACGTAACAAATTTTCATTTCATTTTTTTTTAGTTAATCATAATTGAGTGTTGGTTTGAAAAACACATGCATGATTAATTTGAAATTAATCAAGAAGTAATGATTAGCTAATCAAAATGTTAATCATCGATTGAAAAACCGGCCCTATTAAACTTATTCTAACGATTTTATATTTTTGAATTGCGTTTCTTTTATTTCTATATCTAACTGAAGACTTTGTAACCTTAATCGTATTTCTCTAATATTGTCATCTCTCTCTCTCTTCCTTCTGGATTTGCAACTGCAGCTCAGCTAATTCAGTTTTAATTTTCGCCAAATTGGATTATTGTTCTGAGAATTTAGATGTATTTTGCGTTGCTGCAATTGGACGTCTTTTACCGTTTTCAATTTCTTATGCATTGGAGACTTCAAATTAAAAGCCTTATAATTTCCCCAATCTTGAGTTGTTCCAGCTTCTTTTTGGGGTTCCTAAAAACAAGAAATGAATAGCTTTATTATGCACCCTGTTGGCTGGCAGTATATATAATGAATTATTGATTAATGAGTAAATGTGTAGGTATAAAACAACTTTTAAAATTAAAATCACATTAATTTACAAAAACCAATAAGTACCTACCTGAACTTGTAACATATCGTCTGTTTCCTCCTCTGCAAAAAGTATGTCTTGCTCGTCAATATCAAATGGTTCACTTTCCACCACTGAAATAGTATTTACGGCAGGTTCTAAAGATTGTCCATCACAATCAAATTTATTTTGCAGACCATATACAGTTTTACTATTCATTACAGACAACACTAGTTTCTGATTATCATCATGGATACTCTTTTCCTTTTTTCCTCCTCCAGTTTTCTTTATAATTCCTTTTTCATCTGCCACATCTTTCCGAACTTGTTTCTTCTTATTTTATAGGCTTTTCGCAATTATTCTGGAGTCCGATATACGCCCTTGGGCGAACAAGAATTAAATATTTTCGCAATATTTTTCCAGGCATCCTCTTTGTTCCTCCATGTGAGAGCATCAGTTTTTTATTTTCAATTATGTGTTTAAACTGTGTAATTATATTTATGTTCAATACTAAAATACAAAAGCAAAAGGCTTTTTTTATTTCCACAAATATCACAGAAAAATTGGTTGATTTCTTACCTGTTATTCGTATTATCTGCCATAGGTAATCCTTATAAGGCATTTTTTAAAAAGAAACTGTCTAACAAACTACCACACACTTTTATTAACAACAATGATCTTACGCATATAAAAATATTTATTTGAAATCGGCAGTGAAGTACGCCAAAATCGTCATTAAAATACGAGAAATCGGCAGTGAAGTAATCCATTGTTTTACGACTTTTTTGTAGGTGGCGAGGCGACAGCTAAACGTCAATCGACAGAACATAACCTACAAAAGTTGGTTAAAATGTTGTAATTTCACGATTTCTCGATTTCAAATAAAACATAGTGTACACCTCGGCACCGAAGTTCCGTTTTATCCCTCATGTGGTTTATTTGCGTTGGCCCTACGGGCCTCGGCAACTAAATCCACATTCGTGATAAAAAGTTAAGCTTCAGTGCCTTGGTATACAAACTACTATTAGGTACTTTGACTGACAGATGATTAGAATGACATTTGAACGTATTTTAATGAAATCAAGGTAACTCGATTTTGGAAAATTGCCGACGGTTGCCATGTTGTCAAATATTTCCTTCACTTAATTATTACTTTCCTAAGTGCAAGGTGGTGCAATGGAAGTAATATTTATGTAATACTTAATTTTAAGTAACACTTTGTAAAGTGGAAGTTTTGGTTGAAGTGGTGCAAACGGCCATTAGTTTATTATTTAACTTATCGCTGCAATCTGGTGTGTTCCCAGAGAAATGGAAATATACTAAAGTTTGTCCGATTTTGAAGAGTGTCAACTCAGCAAATATTGCTAATTATCGGCCAATATCTATTCTATCTAACTTCGCTAAAGTATTTGAAATTGTATTGTATAATCGTCTATTTTATTTGGCAAAAAATCAGCTATCTCCATTTCAACATGGTTTTATTCCAAACAGATCCACAATTTCCAACTTGGCCGTGCTAACTTAGTACAATTCTGAGATCGTGGATAATCGAGGACAAGTTGACGTGATCTACACGGGTTTTGCTAAGGCGTTTGACCGTGTAGATCACGTTATACTTCTGAATAAATTAAAACTCTTTGGTTGTAGTGAGTCTCTTATTGGGTTCTTTAGGTCGTACTTGACAAATAGACATCAGCAAACTGTATGCTATAATGGTAGCTCTTCAATGATTTACAATGCTACTTCAGGTGTTCCGCAAGGCTCCAACCTAGGACCCCTACTCTTTTTAATCTTTGTTAACGATCTAAGCTGTATAATTGAGTGCAAAAGTCTCTGTTTCGCCGATGATTTAAAGATTTTCACCAACGTAGAATCACTTGACGATTGTTGTTATTTGCAGAGGAATTTGGAAAGTGTTTATGAGTGGTGTGTGAATAACAAGCTCAACTTAAATATTTATAAATGTAAAATTATGTCCTATTCAAGAAAAAATACAACAATCGAGTTTAACTAAAACATTGAAGAGTTACCTTTAACACGTTGCAATTCCACGAAACATCTGGGAGTTGTATTTGATAGTAAACTAGCGTTTGTAGATCATATCAATCTAATTGTGTCAAGTAGTTTAAAGTCATATGGGTTCATAGTTAGAAATTGCAGGGAATTTACCTGTTTAAAAGCTTTAAAACTATTGTATGTAACATTTATTAGATCTAAGTTAGAATATGGTGCTTTAATATGGAATCCGTATTACTTAACATATAAATTAGCCGTCGAAAGAGTACAAAGGAAATTTATAAAACTTTTTGTGTGTAAGTCCGAAGCTGAATATCCACAGATTGGTACAGATTATAATTGTTTGTTGCGAAAAGCTGAACTACAAAGCAGGGCCGTAACTAGGCAAACGTTGATTGTAGGCAAGGCAACATTTTTGCGCCTCTCAATACACTAACGATATATGTGACAAAAAAATACTCAAGATATATGATGTAATGTATTCAAAACCAACAGGTAGGCATTCAAAAATAAATGCAACATTTTTAATTCAAAAATTTTGAAAATAAACATCTAAATGTTAAAATAGCAAAATGCAAAAAAATGAAATGAGAACAGAAAACAAGATTATAAACCACAATTCTAATAAAAAAGCTGTAAAGGACTTTACTAAGAACTTTCCTATCTAGTGGACGTTATAACACTAAACAATTTTAAAAATGAAAGGAAAGTAGGGGACAACTATCTTAACGTTCCTAATAATATTGAAACAATAAAATAAAACACTTGCTAATGCGAACTATATCAATTTTAAAATAAAATAAAACATTACGGGTGGTGGGATTCGAACTACAGTGCTTGCGAATGCGATTTCAATTCCACCTGCCTGTTCCACTGGACCATCCAGGATCTCTAGGATATTAACGCTGCCCCTTTTTGACTCTTTACATTTACCCTCTAACTGGTGGATCCCATTTTCGTCAAGTGTAAAGCCTGATCTATGTGAAAATGATTACTCTTATGATAAAAGTACTATTTTGCACATAACTCAGGTTTTTATCCTTGAAGAAAAAGGAAATATTTTGGACCCAACATAGGGGCTATGATAGGGGCTGAGCTATGTGCAAAATATTACTTTCATTTAAGTAATAGTTCCCGAGTTAAAGCAAAAATAGAAAGAATTTTATTTTTAAGGTGCTCACCCTGTATATATTTTACTGAATTCTTCTCGGTTTCATGCCAGGAAAGCATATAATCTGCATGCAAAATATCTTTCTCCGACAATTAGTTTTTGGGTTATACCAGCAACAGGCACACAGGCAGACAAATGAAATTGAGAAAACCGGTTTTTCGTCACCTAAGGACCCTGAAACGCGAAGATCTGAAGAAATATTGAAAGGTCTAAAAGACGAAGGAAGTAAAAAGTACATATTATTATGTAGTCAGTAGAACATTTTACAGATCCCTATATATAAACATGTAGTGTACCTGCGTCTGTGCATCACCATTTCATCGGCACCGATCGGGGGCATTTCGCCCAAAATTGGAACGCCACTGCGTTATTTATAATGCAATGATAAGCATATGCATTTATCAGTGAACTCGAGTTCGAATCCCACTGAATGTAATGTTTTTTAGCTTTTCAAATTCATATAACTCGCATTATTAAGTGTTTCAGTGTTATTAACATCATTAAGCTACTTTTACTTATTTTGTAGATAATTTTGAAGACTCTTCAACCATAATTCGATGTAGCACAGTTGTTTTTCTTGCAGCGCGTTTTCTGTATTAAAGACGGGGAAAACGTTTTTTTGGTAACTTTTTTATGTACAACTCAATTTTCAAAATACAAAAATTATTTTAATTAGAATAAAACCACTTATGTGGTGCGCTCAAAAGCTAGTAAAGACATGTCAATATGTTATAATAACACAATATGAACAAATAATTACATATTATTATGCATAGTACTATAAGAACGTAGAATAAGGTTCTGTACTCGTAGCCACACTGTCTTGTAGGAATCAATATATTTACAACGCGATTCTTTTCTGTCGGCACCTAGTATGAGTCTTGCATCAGGCCGATTTCCATAATCTTCTTTTAATAAAAGCTGCCATTGTATACGGTCACAGAAGTGTCTTAAATTGGAGAAATTCTAGCGGGCAAGTTATTGTAGCGAAAAATGCTATAGTAGTGCAACAAGTAAACTCTCGAGATCGGTCTGTGATGTGCTGCTGATTGTTGCAATGGGGGACTGTACCAGCGATGAACCCAAAGCAGTAAATGTATATGTAATATGTGCAATCAGTGAAGCCGTTCCAACAGCAGTTTAAAATTTCAGTTAGTTTGTCACCACTACTGTATTACAGTCAGTTTTAACAATGCAAAAAAATATACATAGAATAAGGCCAGCAATGCGGTGGGCCAAAAAGCTAATAATTTTAATGCTTTGATTGATATAGTTGGGACTTATAAAACAAACACCGTTACAATCTGGTAAACATATAACATTGCTTTTGCAAATTTCACAAGGCAATGTAATGTATCGACCAGATTGTGCGCAATACGCATTATTTAGGCTAAAATCGTTCATATTACAAATTACTTTTATTTGTTTTCTTTTATTAGTACGAAAGAAATTCCTTTTTTTCAGTGCCATTTTGGCGCCCCTTGCTGCTTGCGCCTAAAGGCGGGGGCCTACTTGGCCTATACCTAGTTACGGCCCTGCTACAAAGTTTAGACACACGAAGGATTTGTACTGCTTTGAAATTTTTCTACAATTTACTAAATAACCGTATAGATTGTCCTGAACTTTTGCAACAATTGAATTTTGTAGTACCTAGAATAGAATCCAGGCAAGATCATATTTTGTATTGTCCTTTAGCAAAAACAAATTTAGTTTTAAAATCACCAATATATTATATGTGCAAAAATTATAACAAAATTTGTCACATCAGTGATATTTTCTGTTGCACTATTAATCAATTAGTTAATTCTGTGATATTATATTTCGGAGTGCAATAAGCTTGTATATACATGTGATATTTTTTGTTTGTTTGTTTAGATATATCTGTTTTTGATAGTCATATATATTGTTTTTAATTTAAGCTTTTAGCTCTAGTATTTTTTAAATCATATTTTTTTGGATTTGGAATAGATTTGTTATATTATACATTATATTTTTACTGTTGATCCTGTTTTCTTGTGTTATAGATCGGCATACAATATTTATTAGTATTTATCTGTTTCTTGTTCTTTTATTTAGGTAAGCATTATTTTGTAAAATGTATATTATTTAAATAATGTGCGTGTTCGTTTGTAGAGTTTATTGTCCTATAATTGGGTATCCTGTTGGGCAAATAAAGATTATTATTATTATTATTATTAAACCAATTCTGCACCGAGATGACTGTGTTGAAGTAGCGGCGCCGAAATGTCTGGCTTCGACTATTATGTGAGTAAAACTTAGCTTAGCTTTAAAATATTACAAATTTAATAAATACCCACTTTTTAAGTATTTACCCGAGGCAGGGGTAAATACCCATTTATCAATACCCTACTCACTGATTATTTACCCGACCTACATCACCAACACCATCCACTTCTTTATGGGAGAATAGTCTCCACAGTAAATCCCAGTCTGTGTCCCACTGTGTATTTCTGCCTTTGTTACTTGTCGTATATGTTTTTTAGACTATAACAGAATATGACAAATGATCAGCAAAAATTGAACTGTAAAGAACAGTAAATGAGGACAGGCAAATCTAGAATGGGCTGCTATAATGGCCCTTTGCTTTTGCAGAGGAGTGAAATAAACAAAGGTGTATAGTAAATTCATTATATATTTACAAGTTTGACAAAAAAATCTAATAAATACAGCATGCTTTTACAATAGGTATTTGTAAACTAATTATGCATTTATTACAAAATTAAAAGAGGGCGATATCATTTAAAATTATATAATATAATTAATTACACCATTTCCTGCACCTCTTAAGAGTTTTATAAATCTTTCATGTATAAAAGCCACAAAATACTCGACTTCAAATTGCTACAGTAAAAACACAAGTCTGTTTAAATATCAAATTAGTCATTATGCGTGCATAGTAAAATGAAAATCTAGTTGAGCTAGAAAATTAAATTTGCACTTTGATCCAGGTAATGATTCAACTTTTCTAAAATAACCTCGACTTGCTCCTCAGTTGACCCATATATAAACAAAAACATCTTTTAAAAAATAGTGTTGTGAAAAATAATGCACCACCCAAAGATTGAAATTATCCCTGAAACCTTTTTGTAGCGTTCTATAATTCATGCTGTGTGCACGAACGTTTCGAAAATGGAATCTACCCCCGCTTTTAACAAGGATTGAAATTTGGGATTAATTTCTTGATAACCATTCTCTACAAAGCATACTGTACAGAGAAAACATTTCATTTGCAAAAAAATATAGTTGAGCAAATGCATTAAACAACCAAAGCCAATGGCTGGTTTTTAGTTTTCAAGTTACAGTCTGTTTTTGGTAACAAAGAAGACTAAATAAAATCATTAAATAATGCACAACTTCCGGCATTGGACCGTGATATTGTTGATAGAGAACTCAACATTTTGGCCACTTTTATCAAAACAGTGTTCAAATCTCCACAAATAAATTGAACACCATGTCATCGTGTTTACAGGCCTTTGGCCCTATAATGCAGTATATATTGGTGAAACAGGCTGCTCAGTAAAACCCCGTTTTTGGAACATCAGCATTAAGGCAGGTCTCGTATCATCAGCCAATGAAGACTTTCGCCTCTGATATCGTTGACATGTTGAGTTGCACATCTTACATTTCAACAATGACACAGTTCAATCCCGGAGATCGTTCATTATATAATAACAATAGCCGTGAAATACTGTAAATATAAAATTTATGCTGGAAGTGACATATTTATGTGAATTACAACACACCATTGCTGCCAAGTTCTTATAAACACCCTGTCACCCTGTATTAGAACTGATATTTTTGGAATATTAAAAGAACCAGTATCAACTATAGAATTGTTTAACAACAGATTATCATAGGAATACTATCTAAACTGTACAATTTACATGGATTTTAAAAATAAAATTATGCATGTATAATATAAATACTTGTAGTAACATTATCACTATAATTAATTACATTATATAATTTACATCTTGCAATAAAAACTGTCCCACACTCTCAGCTAATTTACAAAATGTAGGCTTGTCAAGACTGGCCATCTCGTTCTCACCACTCGCAGCCGCTAAGTTATGTGAAAAATAAAGTACAATAAGTCTTCAAACACAAATGCCAAATAAGCAGTTCCTAATAAACGTATATTGCATACTAGTGGGCCCTTTTATTTTTACTAGTTTTGCAATTTAATGATAAACAAGTGCAGCCAATCTTGGTTTTGACTCGCATTCAAATACCAGACGACTTACTTTTGTTTGCTTATTCTGCTTTTAAGTCGACAAAACATTTAATTTGGTTAAACTAATAATTAAACTCAATTATTGGCATTTGGTCTTAACGAAATTTTTCGCAGAGTGATAACTTTTTTAATGATCAAGGGCTGTGAAGTACCTTAGTTTCCAACTGCTACGATCAACATTTTAGTATTTTTGTCTCAGTTGCAAAAACTAGATTTGTATGTACAAAAAATATAATACAATTACAAGAATCATATGAGGCATTTTTCATTCAAATTATTATATTTTACCTGTCAATACAGGGTGTAAGAGCATTACTACCTCGAAAACAAGACGCTACAAAATCGGTAAAATACGAAAACAAATTTTCCTATTATGAAATCCAAGTTGAATCCGCAGATTCTCAAGGGTAACTATACAAATTTAGAGTTCCCATGGATTTATCAAGACATCTGGTGTATCTAGCCATGTCGATGTATTATTGTATTCAGCAGAACTAGAGAACAGATTCATAATTACAACAATTTGAAGAATCACCAAATAGTCACTAACACAGATGTAAAATAGTTTACAGAAACAAATACACAAGAATTTTTTTAGGGAGATGGAGATGGATGGAACATATAAATATAATCCGTTCACGATCTTTTTGGGTCAGGTGAGGCTATGGCCATCTAGTAATTTTGTTGGCAGAACCTCTGTTGCAACTAAACTCCCTCATGGAAATTGACACTTTTTGTGTTAGGTTAGGTTGTTTTCAGTTTAAGGTTATATTTTCTGAATAGGTACATTGTTGCCGGATATTCTCTAGTCTCCACATCGACTCGCGTTATTTTAAATTTGGCCTGTCATTTTTAAATTGGAAGTAGCATCATTTAATGGAAATTTTTTGTTGTTTGATCAATCATTTATTTTCTTACAAATATTAAAATAATAAATCTGGCAATGTGGTGGCAAGAAAATGTCGAACAGACACTGACAGAAAAAAAAGTTGCATCCGCTACATCACCGAATCAGTTAGCCCAACATGAAAAGAAAAAATCATAGCCAACTCTGTCCCAAAAAGGTCGTGAACGGCTTATAGAAGGAACGATAGCTGTATCCCTCAACAAATCCTGCACTATAGTGCTCCTTTTCTCAAGTGGTCTATAGACCACTTCAGAAAAGGAGAATAGGGCGACCCAAAAAACAGTGGACCGATTAATTTCCATGAGACTGGAACAAACCTTATAGGTTTAAACATGGAAGCTGATGATTTTTAGGGAAACGAACCAATAAGAGACAACAATATAGAGCAAGTTAACTGTTTTAAATATTTAGGCTTCGACGTACCATATGCAGAAGACCAAAATGTTTATAATAAAATAAGCAAATTCAAATAATTGCGTGGAACTGTTATTTGACACTTGAAAGAAACCAACATAAAAGTGAACAGATACGACAGAAAGGATAGCTATTTATGTATCAAGTACACAAAATCTAGTTTTAGGGAATGAATCGTAATTAAAGACGAGGCGAAGAAGGAGCCGAGTTTTTATTCAGAGAAGTACCTACCCTAAAACTATAGAATTTTGGACACAAGTTCTAAACCACCAAATTGATTAAAAGATTTGTTTTTAAATACCGGGATGTCAAAAACTGATGATTTTAAAATAATATCGGAGCTAGTTGGTGACACTGTAAGTCTATGCCAAATTCGAGGTTATTAGGTTAGGTTTTGCCTCAGTCTGTGTCAAAACTGACGAAAAACATAACCTAATAACCTCGAATTTGACATATATGTCGTATTGTTGATAAAAAGAATCCTCTAAAGTGCTGTCATAACAACTTTAGAGCACTCGGTCTCTAAAGACCAATTTTGTGGTGTGTTTTGAGTTCGCAAAACAGTAATTTTTTTACAGAACGAATGCAAAAATAGCTATTTATGTATCAAGTACGCAAAATATAGTTTTAAGGGACGAATTGTAATTAAAGACGAGGCGACGAAGGAGCCAAGTCTTTAATGCGAGAAGTAGCCTAAAACTATTTTGCGTACGTGTTGCATACAAGATGTTTTGGCACAAGTTCTAAACCACCAAATTGATTAAAACAGTTTTTTCAAAATACCGAGATGTCAAAAATGATCTTGGTCAATGGTGGTTATGATTTTAAAATAATATCGGAGCCAATTGATGACTATAAGTCTATGTCAAATTCGAAGTCATTAGGTTAGGTTTTGCATCAGTTTTGACACAGACTGACGCAAAAACCTAACCTACTAACTTCAAATTTGACATAGTATTGTTTTGTATTGTATTGTTAATAAAAAGAATTCTCTAAAGTGTTGTAGCAACTTTAGGGCACTAGGTCTCTAAAGATCCATTTTGTGGCGTGTTTTGAGTTCGTAAAATTGTCATTTTACAAAACGAATGCAAAAAAATATATTTAATTTATTAGGAAAGATCGACAAATACAGGAATAACTGGCTGAAAGATATAAATAGAAGGAATGATTACCGTACCGTATCCCTCAACAAATCCGGCACTATAGTGGTCTATAGACCACTTGAGAAAAGGAGAATAGGGTGACCCAAAAAGTGGTGGATTGATTAATGATTCCATGAGACTGGGACAAAGCTTATAGGTTTAAACCTGGAAGCTGGTGATGATGATGAAATACACAAGTATAAATAATTCCTTGCTATCTTGGGTTTTTAGAGATATAATGGAAGTAACTGTCACACCTTTACAAAGATTAATTTTGAATAAATTGAGTTCGCACTAGAATTTTTTTTTCTTCAATTTAACCGATTTTGTAGATAGCAATTCTGTACATGAATCGTATTACACCCTGTACAATACAGCCAATGTCGATTTCACTTTTCATTGTTACTAATGTACCTGAAAATAGATTAAAGAAACTTATCACGCCTTGCTGCTACAAATTATAATAAATCATCCTCTTCTATAATTGCGTATTTAAATTTTTATTAAATTATTTACTCGTAAAATTACAGTTGTCTATAAAAATTACATTTTATCAAACTTTCTCGCCCGCTCAACTATATAATTAATCAAGTTCAACTGAGTTTTAGAGACGTTTAATTTTGTTTGTATAAATGTTTAAATTTGATATTTACAATTCCGAGACGAGTTAATCAAATGATTTTTTTTACGTAAAAGGTATTTAACAATTTTGTGTGGACGCTCCCTCCCGTCTATAAATATAAAGTATATTTTCCTTACAAAAATTCAATGTACATTTGTAATCTCGCAGAAAACAAACATGGACTTATTAAATTTTATAGAACTAAACTACTTTCATTATGCTTCTATTATTAAAGCGCAACTTTTCGCTGATAATTAAAACTCATTTGATTATAACAAATAATCAAATCATAATTTTATCTGTGATTTAAAAAATCAAAGAACCCACTTTGTGCTACACATCTAGCAAAAGTCTTCAGTATGTCCCACCAGCTAGAACAACCCTAGCTAAACTTTAAAACATCACATACATTTCGGTAATCCTAATACTTCCGAATTTTAAAACTTTACTATAATACAAAATCACATTCAAGTTAAGAGTAAGATTTAAAGTACATAAACGCGTCCGCGTGTCACGGAGCCCCGTGCATCGTGCACGTGGCTTTGCAGTTGTCCTGATCGATATGCCACTCGGAAGCGGCGGCGCAACCCAGGTGCATAACGCTCACGCAACCCCTCTTCACGCAACACACATTCGCCCCTCTGTACTGACACTTATTGCAAACCACATTACACGAAGTCCACACCGCTTCTTCCAGTCCGATAATTTTAGGTCCCACTAAATAAACGCCGGGCGACCACACGATGCAGTCCTCGTGCGCCCACACTTCATAAACTTTGTCTTTAGTCTCCGTAATGCCCAGATAGATGTCCGCACTGTCAGCCCCTTCCAAAGAACTGCGGCTGTCGTACGAATCCGAATGTTTCCTCTTGGACTTCTTGCTCATGGGTTTGCTGCTATTCACACTGCTGCCTATCGCCCTAGCCACCTTCTTACTCTTGAACTGCTGGTCATAAGGGTCGTCGAGCCGCCTTTGGTATTCTGGCGAGTCCGTGGTAATGATGTATGGGCCAAAGAGGTCGCCAGGAGGTGGGATAACAATGTTCGCGTTGAATCGCGATGGCCCCGATAGGTTAGGGTCCGTAGCATGCGGTCCCCGCTTGCAAAACGCACAGATCCACGTAGCGTCACGCGTCTGCGCGTCGTATTTGTTGCTTAGTGTAGAGCAATGCAGGCCTCTGGACCTTACCTTGTGACGGTACTCTGTGTCGTCGTGGTATTTTTTGGACTTGTGAGATTTTTTGTCAGAATCCTCATCATTTGTTGGAGTGTTGACGATGTTCACCGAAATCGGGGACTCCCTCGGGCCACGGATCTGCACAAAAGGGCCCCTAGATTTGCTCGAGCTTGCATTGCTGCCCGAATCGTAAGCGTACACATCTTTAATGAGGTCAGCTTTAGTGATAAGTTGTTTGTTTATAGAGTTTTTGCCCTTGTTCTTCTTGGAGGTGGCCTTTGTTTTAGGTGTGATGCCGTCGGAAGAAGGTTTAGATTTTTTGTTACCTACGAAAAGACAAAAATTAAGCAAATCATTATGCAAGGGTAATCAAAAGTGCAAACAAACTCAAACGATCACCTATGACTGCTTCATACTCCCCAGAAGTTTGGCCAAGAGAGAGACAATTTATCATTTAGCCTTGTGGTAAGTCAGATTTAATTTTATTTGGTTACGCACATTGCAAATTTTTAGTTATACCGGGTGTCTTAAAATGAATTACATCTAGTATGCTTTGAATTTCCCATAATGCAATCTAAAATTTTACTTGAAATTGGCAAGACTGTAAGTCTATGTGAAATTCAAGGTTAGTAGGTTAGGTTTTGCGTCAATTTTGACACAAACTGACGCAAAACATAACCTGATAATCTCATATTTGACAGCTGGCACTGTCAGTTGATGTCAAATTGGAGCTTAGCAAATTAGGTTTTCCACCAGTCTGACAGAAACTGCCACAATACCTAACTTCAAATTTGACATATACAATGTCTCAAACAATACATTTCAGTACTGCCAAACATACAACAAGAATGACAGCATTTTTAAAGCAAATAGTTTGGGATAATTCTTTAATCAAATCAAAATGGTTCTTGTTCAGTATACAACATTTTTTTATACGACACACAGCCAGTATTCGCGTTTATGGCCTTGCTAGTTCACATATCATGCCCTAGCGGGCTCAACCGTGATGTACTAGCTTGGCTATGAATGCTTAGCTACCAGCCTAACGTCGTAAATAGCTAATAAATTAATTATTTTCCTTAGCATAGAATTTCGGCTTAGACCACGTAGTATTTGTGTATGAACACCCAGCATTTTCTGGCTTAATGTGCCTTGTACCTTGTGAAGTCGAGCAAAAACCCGCGCGATGGCCATGCTCTCTGGTGGCTCGTGTTGTTTCAGTATCCTCGTTCTCAAGATACTGAAACAACACGAGCCACCAGAGAGCATGGCCATCGCGCGGGTTTTTGCTCGACTTCACAAGGTGCAAGGCACATTAAGCCAGAAAATGCTGGGTGTTCATACACAAATACTACGCGGTCTAAGCCGAAATTCTATGCTAAGGAAAATAATTCGAGTAACCGCGAAAGCCTCAAACAGTACATAATAAATTAATGACACATTTTTTGCATAGTGACCATAAGAGCAGTTTTTTAACAAAAAATCGTGAAGAAAGTAACACTGTTTTTATTGAAATTGAATTGTCAATTTGACAGTTGTAAATTCTGAAGTCCTTTTCGATTAAATTTCGAGTTACAGAGGATCACATCAATATGCAAAAAAGTAACATGTGTAAAAACAACTTTTTTTACTCATTTGCTTGACAAACCCAGGCTTTGACCTCGTTAATCAAACTGCAAATTCGTGAAAAAAGTATGTCTTTCATTACTAGTAGTGAAATAAGCTAATGATTAGCTGTAGCCCGCGCATGTCACATTTAAAGATTTACGCGTTATAAGATGCGCACGGATCTTCCCGTCACAAATGCCACCTCGGAAAATCGATTTGCAAAGGTGGGTTTTTAAACTGATCGTTTGGGCTCATTCAGCAAGGAAATAATAAACCCTCCTTATCATTAAATGAAATGTACTTGTGTTCGTCGTTTTAAAAAACACAGCTAATAGGCATCATAAGTACTTAACTGTTTTCTGTGATAATATCGCTATTAAAAGTAATGGGAAGTTTGTTGACACAAACCCGAAAATAGTAACCGTCAAATGCAACCATGGTACTTTTGCCCATTTAATACAGCATGTAGTGTTGTGCATTATTATATAGGTATGATTGTTACTTATTTGAAGTATTTTTGCTTTTTTATTGTCTGACAGGTGTCTTTATTGACAATATATAAATTACAGATTACTTACAGATTATTTGTGAATGTTAATTACTGTATATAGTTGGGTTTCTAAAATAAAGCTGTCCAGATGTATGTGCTTCAATTTTGACAGAACTATTGATATGACATGAAGACCATTGGTAGCCAAGCTTCTTGACTTTTCAAGCTTGTTTTGATAACATTTTTCAAAATTGTTTTGATAGGCCTCAAGGTTGTTTTGACATTCCTAAAGCGTTAATTGTTTCATGGTAATTTTGAAAGGCCTTCAAGTTCATTTTGAGGTAGTTTCAAAGGATCTCAAGGTAGTTTCATAGGATCTCCAGGTAGTTTCAAAGAGCCTGAAGATAGTTTGGAAGTTCTTAAGGTAGTCTTGAAAGGTTTCAAGGTAGTTTTGAAAGTCCGCGATGTTGTTTTGACATTCTTAAAGGCATTACTAACATTTCAAAGGTCGTTTTAAAAGGTATCAAAGCTTTTCAACATTTGCAAAGCATTAAAAAAATGTTTCAATGTCATTTTCAAAGTCCTTAACATAGTTTTGAAAGTCTCAAGATCGTTTTGACATTCTCAAAGCGAAAATATACTAATATCATGTATTATACAGCTTGAAAACACATTGGAAAAGTATCATTTTTCGTTCAGTTAGAATTTTTTTTTTCTTTATTTATAGCGACGTATGGATACAACATATGAATTTTTGAAGTTCATTTTCAAAGACCTTATGGTAGTTTTGAAACCGTCAAGGTAGTAAAAGCCTCAAGGTCCTTTCGACATTTTTAAATGCATTATTAAAATGTTCCAAGGTCGTTTAAAAAGATCAAAACGTTACTAAATTTTTCAAGGTCCTTTCTGAAAGTCCTTAAGGTAATTCAGAAGGTCTCAAAGTAGTTTTGGAAGGCCTCAAAGTAGTTTTGGAAGGCGTCAAGGTAGTTTTAGAAGGCATCAAGGTCATTTTTAAAACCTCAAGGTAATTTTGAAAGCTTTAAGGTAATTTTAAAAGCTTCAAGGTAGTTTTGAAAGCCTCAAGGTAGTTTTGAAAGCATCAAGGTAGTTTTGAAAGCATCAAGGTAGTTTCGAAAGTGTCAATGTCGTTTTGACATTAAAATTTTTCAAAGGTCGCTTTTAAAAGATTTCAAAGTTTGTCGACATTTTCAAAGCTTAAATCTTTCTAAGTTCATTTTGGAACGCCTCAAGATAATTTGGAAGGCCTCATTTTGAAAGCCCCAAGGTCGTTTTGACATTATTAAAGGAAATATTATAATTTTTCAAAGGTCGCTTTTAAAAGGTTTCAAAGTTTGTCGACATTACCAAAGCATTGAAGAAAATTTCAAGATCATTTTGTAAGTCCTCGAGATAGTTTTGAAAGCCTCAAGATCATTTTGACATTCTCAAAGCGCTATTAAAATTTTCAGTCATTTTGGAAGGCCTCATCAAGGTAGTTTTGAAAGCACCAAGATAGTTTGCAAACCCTCAAGGTAGTTTTTAAAGCCTCAAGATAGTTTTGAAAGCCTCAAGGTAGTTTTGAAAGCATCAAGGTAGTTTCGAAAGCGTCAATGTCGTTTTGACATTGTTAAAGACAATATTACAAATTTTCCAAGGTCGCTTTTAAAAGATTTCAAAGTTTGTAGACATTCCCAAAGCATTATTAATATTAAATCTTTATAAGTTCATTTTGGAAGGCTTCAAGGTAATATTGGAAGGCATCAAGATAATTTAGAAGGCCTCATTTTGAAAGCTTCAAGGTCTTTTTGACATTGTTAAAGGCAATATTATAGGTCATTTTTAAGTCCTCAAGATGGTTTTGAAAGCCTCAAGATCATTTTGACATTCTCAAAGCGTTATTAAAATTTTCAAGGTCATCTTGGAAGGCCTCATCAAGATAGTTTTGAAAACACCAAGCTAGTTTGCAAACCCTCACGATAGTTTGCAAACCCTCAAGGTAGTTTTGAAAGCCTCAAGATAGTTTTGAAAGCCTCAAGGTAGTTTTCAAAGCTTGAAGGTAGTTTTATTTTATTTTTAATTTGTTTAAGCTGCCACCAACAGTTGCATGACTAATTACAGGTCACAGCATATTATGTGTATGTTGTATGTAGCATGTGTTGTGTTGAAAGCCTCAAAGTCGTTTTGACATCCTTAAAAGAGTTATAAATTTTGTAGCTAAATGCCATTTGCACTTCGGCCGTTTAAAAGCCAACTTTACTTGTGCGAAATACAAAACAGAAACTGTAAATCAGGGCCCAATTACATAAAACAACTATGCAACTTTTTACTTTGCAGTTTTTAAATTCTAAAAATTTTGTTTCATAAAATAGAACTTTGCGAATTCTTGATAAAACTTCACTTTTGAACTTTTTCAAAATATTTTTATGTAGGTTAGAAATTGATTGAAAACTGCAAAGTGAAAAGTTGCAAAGTAGTTTTACGAAAACATCAAAACAGGAAGATATTATTTTTGAGGTTTCATTTAACACCTCATTGAGCTATTTCTTATGTTTAATTTTCAAGAACAAGCATTTTCTAAAAAAGAAAGCCCAAATTAAAAAACTGAATGCTTTTGAAATGTGGATTTACCATCTTTTTTGTTCCTATTCGGTCCTCAAAGGATCATAGGGCGTCCGTTGGACGTTTCATTGACGTAAAGGTAGCGCAAGGTTGTCAGCCTTGCACTATTTTCACTTCACTTACACTTAAATTTTAAAACCCGCGAGTTTGAGTTAGTCCTCTACCTTGCTGCACAATAATTCGATAAACTGTTTCCAATCTCTTTTGTTTTTTGCAATTTCCTTGACCTGAGACCAGTTGAAATTTAGTATTTTACATTCATTTTTAACAATTCTCTTCCATGTTAAGGCAGGCCTTCCCTGCTTTCTTTTCCCTTGCATAGTGAATTCTAGTGATTGCCTGGTTAAATCTGATACTGGTTTTCTTAATGTATGCCCAATCCATCTCCATCTTCTACGTTTTATAATTTTTTCCAATGGTTCCATGTTAACCTTTTTCCAGAGTTCTGAATTTGCTATTCGTGCTGGCCAATATATTTTAAGTATTCTTCTTAGCGATTTATTTACAAATATTTGTAGTTCTTTTAACTGTAGTTTACTTAAAGCCCACGTCTCTGCTCCATATAATAATACGCTAATTACATTTGTGTTGAAAATTCTTAATTTCGTATTTTTTGATAACTCCGTTGAATTCCATGTCTTTCGTAGCATATTAAATGCATTTTGTGCTTTCGATACTCTTGTGACAATGTCTGTATGACAACCTCCTTCTTTATCTAGCACGCTACCTAGGTAAGTAAAATTGTCCACACTTTCTATAATGTTTCCAGCTATTGTTATTTCTCTGGTATCTGAGGGATTGATTTTTATGATCTTTGTTTTTCCTGTATTAATTTCTAGTCCTACTGTTTCACCTTCCAACTTCAATAAATTTAGTTTTTCTTGTATATGGTTTACTTTTTCAGTAATTAGGCAAACGTCGTCAGCATATTCTAGGTCCTCTAGCTTTTGACCAAATCTCCACTGTAATCCTCTTCTATTATCGGTCGTTTGTTTCATTACCCAGTCTATCATTACAAGAAACAGTAGTGGCGACAAAATGCAACCTTGTCTAACTCCATTTTCAATTTTAATTTTTTCCGAAACTGTCCCGTCGTGTAGAATACGTGCATTGTAGTTTTCATATAACATTTTAATTAAACGAATATATTTAGCAGGTAGGCCATAATTTCTGAGTATAATCCACATTTTAGATCGGTCAACTTTGTCGAAAGCTTTTTTAAAGTCTATAAAACTCAAATTTACTTGCTTTTGCCATTCATTTGCTTCTTCCAGTATTATCCTCAATGTGGCTATATGGTCTATACAGGATCTTCTAGGTCTAAATCCTGCCTGATTCTGTCTGAGTAAACTATCCACCTCCCCTTTCATTCTTTCTAACAATATTCTTGTGAAAATTTTACTCGTAGTATTTAGTATGGTAATAGCTCTCCAATTGTCACATACTCTCCTATCGCCTTTCTTTGGTAATTTTATAATTAATCCTTCTGACCAGTCAGATGGTATTTTCTCTTCCGACCATATCTAATTAAACAAACAGTGTAACACTTTAATGGTGCTTCCTGCTCCCGCTTTCAGTAGCTCCCCTGATATATTATCCAATCCTGCCGCTTTAACATTTTTCATCTGTTGGACTGCCAACTCGATTTCTGTTTCTGATATTTCATTCATGTTTAACTTCAATTCTTGTAATTCACCAGGCTCTTCTATCTCTCGACCCCCGTCAAAGTTTGGCTTTTGTATTGTATAAATTTCTCTAAAATGCTCCACCCATCTATTAATTACTTGCATCTCCGTTTTAAGTATGTTGCCTTCTTTGTCCTTTACATGTGCAGTAGCTATTCCTTTCTTTCCTGCCATACTTCGTGTTATCTTGTATAGTGTTTTCATGTCATTTATTCCTGCAGCTCGTTCCGCTTGTTTTAGTAGTTCCGCTTGTTGTTCCCGTCTGTCTTTCCTTGCACTTTTCTTTATTTCTTTATCTGTGGCCCTGTATAGTTGTAGAAGCTCCTCTTTCTTTTCCTGTGAATGAGCACTTAACATTTTAAGTTTAATCGATTTTCTTGCATCAATTAATTCCCATGTGTGTTTCGTCATCCAGGCTTTATTGTTACGCTTTCTCTTCCCTATAGTTTCATCTGCTGCTTTGTTCATATTATCCTTGTATGTTTCCCATAGCCGTTCTATTGTCATACTTTCAAAATCCTTGTGTTCTTCAAGTTTTTGTTGTAGAACCGATTCAAATTCCCTCTGAGTTTCCTCCTCTTTAAGATATTGAATGTTGTATGCCACTTTTCTAAGTTTTATATTGGTGTTTGCTTTAAGTTTGACTCTGAACTTTGCTCTTACGAGGGCATGATCTGATCCTACGTCAGCTCCCTGCATTGCTCGTACATCCAGTAGGCAGTTTCTATATCTCCTATCAATTGTAATATGATCAATTTGATTTTGTACTCTCTCCCCTGGGCTTGTCCATGTCAATTTATGACTTGGCTTATGAGGAAAAATGCTACCTCCAATAACCAGATTATTTGTTGAGCAGAAGTCCAGGAACAATTTACCATTTTCATTCAAGTCCCCTATTCCTTCTTTTCCCATTATTTCCTCACGTCCTGTATTATCTTTTCCGATTTTAGCGTTCATGTCGCCCATTAATATCATAATATCTTTTTTGTGTTTGTTTCGATTCTGATCAAATGTCTTGTAAAGCTGATCATAAAACTCATCTTTTGCCTCTTCAGTATCTGTATTTGTTGGCGCATAAATATTTAATATAATAATATTGAAGAATTTTGCTCTAAATCTAGCAGTTATTATTCTCTCCGATACACTTTCCCAATCAATTAGTGCTTTTTTTGCTTCTCGGCTCATTAAAATTGCTACCCCATACTCATGTCTTGCATCCTCTTCCATTTTTCCTGAATATATAATCGATTTGCCCTGCTCAAGTCTGAATTCGCCACTACCAATCCATCTCGTTTCACTTAAACCTAAAATATCTATTCTGTATCTTTCCATCTCCCTTATTATTTGATGTGTTTTTCCATTTTCATACATAGTTCTTACATTCCAGCATCCGAAAAACTTAACCTTTTTTGTGTCCATAATTTTATTTCCCTTATTATCATAATCGCTAGTCCATAAATCGTTGCGGTCGTCATTTATCTGTTGTGCTTCAGGCTCAATCACCGTTAGTTTTTTGGATCTCTCGGCTCCAATCGTCTAACAGCTACTTTGTTAGGATTTTCATCATGTATGCCAAGTGGGGAGCGCTGACTAATTGTTCTTCCTTTTTTCTTTGTCTCATCTCCATTTAACTGTGTAATTTTGAAGGATTCTCCATTAACTACTAATTTGTTATATGCTATAAACGCTTTATGTCCCCCCTCTCTAGCCTTCATTAGATGTGGTATCAAGATTTTTCGTTGTTCTCTTACCTTTTTCGAGTAATCGTTGGTAATCCAGATATTTGTATTTTTTAAATCCCTTATTTTCTTAGCATTTTTCATAATTTGGATTTTATGCTTCAACACATTTAATTCAACCAACACTGGCCTAGTTTTATTTGGGTTGTATTGTCCCAGTCTTGAAACTTCGCGTGTATCATTTTCTATATTAATTTGTACATCAATATTCCTTAAGAGCAGTCGAACGTTCTCTTTTAATTGTAGCTCCGATTCTTCAGTCGAATCCTGCAATCCTTGGATTATTATTTTTCTCATTCGCACTTCCTTTTCTAGAAGTTCTAATCTCTCATCCTGTTCTGTTATTAGATCTGATAATTTCTGATTTTCGTTATGCAGTTCTGCGTTTTCTAACGCTAATCGCTGCATTTCCTCTTTATATTCGTCTAATTTTTCTTCAATGCGCTTCGATCTACCTTCCATCACGTCTAGTTTTTTACTTATTTCTACTAGCAGTTCCTCCATCTGGCTGGTGTGTTTGTTTCCTGCGCTGATTATTATTAAAACCGACTCGTGTTTCGACTGGACGGGGTCGTTGACCTTAGCTGCACGCCGGCGAATTCGTCCAGAGGCACCGCTCACGTATCACGCTATTTAAACCACTTTAACAGTTGTAATGTCTTCGTAGCTTCGATAAGCTGTCACTACTAATATTAAAAAACTTTATCTTTCACCACACTCTTTTAAAGCTTCCGTTTATCACAAATTTCACTTGTTATTAAACTGATTCTAACCTCACTCGAGCGCGCTTACTAAAACACGTCTGCCACGCTCGCCCGCACAACTCAAACTCCGTGGATTTACCATAGTATACTAAAAATATCAAGGACAGATGTTGATTTCAAAAATTCATCTTTGTCTAGGAGTGTACTTATAGAAAGTTACTAAAACAAATAGGTTAAGAGTTTAAAAAAAATAAGTATTTATATGAAAAAAGTTTTCTAAGCAGAAACGATAAGCGAAGATTTAAAAAACAAAAGATCCACAAGAAAAGAGATCTTTTAAAGCAGAAAGTGTAACCCAAGATACTAAAAATTCATATGAAAAAGAAGTTTAAAAAGGCTTAAAAACGAATGTCCATATAATGAAAAAGAGTTTTTGTAAAAGTAAACTACGAGGGGGTTCACGCCAAAACCGGAATTTCCTCCGTGATGTAAAAATTGATTGATTAGCGTGATATTTTTTACATGTAATATTGAATGTACTCTAATCCTAACAAATAGTCAAGTACTCTTGTTGTCATGATAGCCGTTCATTTGGTATTGAACATGACAGATAACACTGTCAGTTGCACTTGAAAACGCGCATTATTATTCAGTTTCTTGTCAATAAAGCGTTAAACCTGCTAAAATTTTATGCAGATTTAGTACACAATTTGGTAAAAGTCCACTTTAAACGTGGCAAGTATTTGAGTGGGCTGTTTGGTTAAAAAATGGCCGGAAAGGTGTAAGTGATGATCGTGGAAGAGGAGGTTGCATGGCAACAAAAGTGGTTCCGCTGTTATTCAACGTGTTGATGATTTCATTAAGCAGAATCGGCTAGTTACTGTTTTGAATACAGTAAAAATAACTAATTTAAGTACTGGGTCAGTAGAAAAAAATCATCCATAAACACCTTCACTTTACAAAAGTATCAGCTCGATGGGTGCCACATCAACTTTCTGAGGATCAGAAACTGACGGGCTTCCACGAAAGATTTTTTGATGAAATTGGGTCGAATAAATGTGCAGATGTTAATGGAGATTATGTTGAAAAATAAAACTGCTTTAATCTATGTAAGGTTTTGAATTATTGCCTTTAAAAAAAAATGCCGGTTTTGGCGTAAACACCCTTGCAAAAAAAAGGTATGAAAAACTATGGATTCGTAGATAAGTACTTGTGAAAATAAGATATACACTTAAAAATCAAATGTCAAGTTGACATTTAAGTGTAAATGTAGTTGCATTCATATATTAGGAACTATTCCATAACCATACTAAATGAAAATAATTTATTATCATGGTGCATATAATACAAGGTGTAACGTTCTGCAGAATGGATGCATTGTGGGCGGACTCAAATTCAACAAATAAGAAATGCGCCCACAAAGGGCACGAACGGTAGTACTGAAGACGCTGTCTATGTCAAATTCGAGGTTAGGTTTTGCGTCTGTTGGTGTCAAACTGACGAAAAACCTAACCTGCTAACCTTGAATTTGATATCGACTGACAGTGCATACAACATGATCGTGGTCATGATAGATTTCCTAACTAGGCCCATTGGAGATTGGTTGATATCTCCCCTCTACTTTGTGAACGACCGGGAACGTTACACCTTGTATTCTTTACACCATGTTTTAGATTATACATGAATGAGAAACTAATAAATATTCCAAGTTTGTTTTTATATTAAATATCTTGGCAGGATCTACTTCATAATAACTTTGACATTTAGTTAAATTCTTTCCTAACAAAAGACGTTCACATGTACTAACTACTTATTTCGGTATCTAGTTACTTTTTATAATATTTAGTTGCAAAAAAACAACTTTCAACAGCTGCACTTCTGCAAGGAATTGAGATGTTTTGCAAAAAAATGGAAAGCCACTTTTCATTGTCATCAGGGGTTGTTTTTCAATGTTTTTAATTTTAGTGTTTGGCTGGAAATTTAGCAGTTTAAATCATTGATGTTTCTTTCCATATTTGGAAACATTAATGCCAAATCTGTAATATTATGAGTAGATTTGTTGTCGGAGAAGATTGTATTAGATCAATTATAGAAATAAGTTGTAGGATTTTATCTTCAAAATCAATACAAATACTGTTAAAATTAACCAAGATGGAATTACTAAAATTTTGCAGCAGTAGAAATTGGTCTACCTCCGTTCCTAAATACGTATGGTATCTAAAGATAAATGATTCTTATGCAAGTTCGTACCACATGCAGCAACACTGAGTTGTATACGAGGAAATAATTCGCCCCAACATATGTGCAAAGCAAATTTGTCTGTAGGGCAGAAACTGATCGAGAGAGAGTGGACTAGTAAGTCCGACGCGAGTGCGTGGCAGTAAAAACAAAAATGGAAATTGTGTGTGCGTGCAACAGAGAAAGAAATACATGGACGAGCATCTTTATGTAAGGACAGCAGCTATTCAAATAACCAGAGCAGAGAGAACAGAACCGTTATCTGGGGTAGAAATGTTCACTTTGATAAACTGATAGTTGGTCCACAGATTGGTAGGTAGCAGCACAATGCATCACAATAAAAAGAGAAGAACAATTGTGAATGATTCCTTATTTCAACGCCTGTCTTAACCCATTAACGCCTAACGGTCCCATATGGAACCAATAAATATGTGCTAATTTGAGAGGGTGGGGATGCAACATTGAAAATATGGACGTAAACTTGATGTAAGTATTATTATAATTATATTTTTGTTTTTAATTGTATAAGGAGTTACGCTTTGTTTTACTGATATATGAGGACAACTCGTAATGTCTACAGATTTGTAATATCATGTTACGTCCTCCAGAATTTTAGTGTAAACATTGATGTGCCCATATGGGCGCATTAGGCGTTACCCCAGCTATGATATGTTGACTAACCAATTATTTTATTTTAGTGGAATAACGCTTCAAAAAGCTTTGGATATCGCGTACAATGATGGAAATGTTCTAACTAATGAAGATGGGGTGGACTGGCCGATAATTTGAATGCCAGGCAACTTTCAGCACCCGCCGAGATTGTTTTCATGAATGAAGAGAGGTTGAGAATGAAGTCGTATCATTGAAAACCAAGCCAACTATACCAAGCTTCATTCAAGGAGATTTATAATCTCCTAGCTGCAAATTCGGCTCTGTAAATTATTCCAAGTATAGTTCGATGAGCTGCGTCGAAATATTTGAGTTGTTTTTCTCTGATGATTTGCTACAGAATATAATAACAAAATCTACACATTACTATGACGAATTAATGATCAGATACTTCGATTGCCACGGATGTAAGCAATTCATCCGTGGCAAGCCTGTTCGATTTGGGTACAAGGTTTGGTGCCATAATACTATTAGTTGTTACATGATAAATTCTGAAATTTATCAAGGGAAAAATCCTAGATCGAACCCAAATTATGAACAGATATTCGTATAGTCGTTATTGCAAAGGATCGACGAATTGAGCGACAAAAAATCATTTCGATACAACTTTTTTCTGACAACCTATTCACTACTGCCAATCTCCTATGCACACTGAAGGCAAATTGCTATGGAGGAACGGGCACTTTACGAGAGAATCACTTACCACGAAACTCTCCTCTGCTGACAAAACAAAACGCTGGAAAAGCAACCTAGAGGACAGTTTTGCTCAGCCTTAGAACAAGAGAGTGGAATGTACTGTTTGAGGCTTTCGCGGTTACTCGAATTATTCTCTTTAGCATAGAATTTCGGCTTAGACCGCGTAGTATTTGTATATGAACACCCAGCATTTTCTGGCTTAATGTGCCTTGCACCTTGTGAAGTCGAGCAAAAACCCGCGCGATGGCCATGCTCTCTGGTGGCTCGTGTTGTTTGAGTATCTTGAGAACGAGGATACTTAGGCACTCAGTGCGACTTTCACTCTGATGATGCAAGCTGCAAGGTCTTGCGAAACGTTAGTGAATATGGATGCACAAACAGCAAAACGGCCAAATCTGCCTAAGTATCCTCGTTCTCAAGATACCAGGGTGTCTAGCAGATATGGCATTCAAAATTCCCGTATAATTCCCGTATTTTCCCGGTCATTTTATTAGGATTCCCGGATACTATCTGGTCTTCTGGTCTGACTTTTTCGGGTATTCATTTAAAAAAAACAACAACGACCCGTCTTCGCGCATCCTGTACATTTTTGCAATTATTCCGGATAATCCGAAATTTTTTACGGAAATTTCGCTTATTATTTCCGTAAAATGGCAAAAATTACTGCAAATTCCCTTTGATAAAAAAATTCCCGGTTGCCTAAGAAATTCCCGCATATTTCCCGCATTTTCAAGGGCACTTTCAAATTCCCGTATAATTCCCGGTTTTCCAGGAATTCCCGGTCACTAGACACCCTGGATACTCAAACAACACGAGCCACCAGAGAGCATGGCCATCGCGTGGGTTTTTGCTCGACTTCACAAGGTGCAAGGCACATTAAGCCAGAAAATGCTGGGTGTTCATATACAAATACTACGCGATCTAAGCCGAAATTCTATGCTAAAGAGAATAACAGAGTGGAATCATAGATGTGAGATGGATAGTCAACAGCGTGCTAACAGTGAGTAGTAAAGTACGTTTTTTTTCTATAATAACTGTCAAAGTGTTACAATGTTGGTAGATATCTGATTAAAACGCTAGGAAATTTTTATA
This sequence comes from Agriotes lineatus, assembly GCA_940337035.1. Taxonomy (NCBI): domain Eukaryota; kingdom Metazoa; phylum Arthropoda; class Insecta; order Coleoptera; family Elateridae; genus Agriotes; species Agriotes lineatus. The sequence goes on along the minus strand of CALNHX010001797.1, from coordinate 66,798 downwards.
CCTTGTGTTGGTAGAACTTTTTAAAAATTATGGTTATGTGGCTAATTTTGAATGTCAAAGTTTCTTAATTTGAATCCTCGACAAATTTCTTTTTTTAACATGGAATCATCATCATCATCAATAAAATCGGATAAAAAAGAAAACCAAGAAATACTTAAAATGCAAAAATGAAGCAAGCGATATTAAATTATGACATATCTGTCAAAGTGACAATCATTTTTTTAGTGGAAGAAAAGAACTACAAATCTATGTACCAACATTATTAAAACTAGGGACCCTGCAGGAATGCAACTTATCCCCTAGAAAGTTGACCTTGAAAATTATTATAGAAAAAAAATGTACTTTACCTGTTTCAGAGTGGAACCAATTAGACCAGTTGAAAGGTTCAGTAGGAAAGATAAAAACATAGTTGCAGTTCCAAGGCCAGATCTGATCATGCAGTACAACAAGAATATAGGAAGTACAGATCAGCGTACATAAATCAAACAAGTAGAGACACTCATGCCGAATGTTGAAACCTGTCTAGAGTGCCTGGGACAGTAACTTGGGGGGTATTTCTAAGCTTGACTATCAGATGGCAGCACAAAATTCTACCAATCAGAGCCAGTTACTAGCTCTGCTACCAATCATATGTGACAAAGTAGTGGCGCCATCTGTAAGTACTATCGGAAAGTACCCCCCCAGGAGCCGTTCAAGGTCATCCAAATCAGTATTTTGACATCCAAGGAACTGACAGTGAGTGTCTCTACCTGTTTGATCTATGTACGCTGTACAGATCATCACAGAATAAACACCTAACGGACTCCGAAGCGACACTCGTGGCGGCGCCGAGTAGCGAATTTCAGCTATGAGAGTAGATCAAGAATAATATGTTGGTGGCACTGTAAGTCTATGTCAAATTCAAGGTTATCAGGTTAGGTTTTACGTCAGTCTTTGTCGAAACTGACTGATGCACGTACTCGTGAGCTCAACATCTTTTCGTGAATAAACATATACTTAATTCACTTGGTGTATAATATTTTTTAAGTATTTTGAGTAATAGTAGCTATTTATTTTACTGTTAAAATCATTTTCTGCAGATAACTGAAATTCTAGTATTATTTGGCATAACAGCACATTTCCGCGATAATTGCAAGGGACTGTTTTTAAGAGCACTAATTAAACCCCTCATGAGAATTGGCTGCAGGTGTGATTGGATTCCACTTTTAAAGTTTATGAAATACTAAAAAATTGGTTCTAACTTTTATCAAGAGAGTGGAATTTTATTTAACGTATGGCTTGTTTGGCCGAGAGTCCCAGGTCTGCGACCCGAGATGTTTGGCCACCAACTTTATGATATGATCCACATCATGTGTATATTGTATGTAGCATGTGTTGCGTGTGGTCAGGTTACTCTTTTCCATAAACCAGTCTTCCAGGAAGAGCGCTGTTAATTCTATCCCAACAGCAAACCGTGACCGGGCCAAATACCGATCCAATGGACTGCGAAAAAATTCCGCCTGCCCATGGATTCGAACTGAGGATTCGCTTATTGCAAGCCTGACCACAGCGCCACGCAATCATTCAGTAACTTGAAAAATTCAAATTCTTGTACTATTGTAATTAATTTTACGAAGATTATTATTATTATTATTGGTAGTAGAAAGGCAGCTCTAAGTTGATATATCCACATATGCCGATCGGGCTTCGTTTCAGAGTTATTTAACCTCAAAGTTTCCGGCTACGATTTTAATTTTTAACTTTAATAATACCAGGCCATGATTTATGCTAAAAAGTTGAAGTTGACATTTAATAAACTTTTTGTCACATAAATCATAGGTATTATAAAGTCAAATCAGGAACTGTGGAAGCGAACGCAGCAAGAAAGTATAATTGTCGAGGTACGAAGACGTAAATATGGATGGATAGGCCACACACTAAGGAAGACCACGAGAGAACCCAGCAGAGCCGCTCTGGAATGGAACCCCCGGGGGAAAAGGAAACAAGGACGACCGAGGAAAACATGAAGGCGCACAGTAGAAAAAGAGACGAACATGACAATAGGACAAATGAGAAAGATAGCAATTAACAGGGGTCAGTGGAAGAATTTTGTCAACACCCTATGTCCCTCAAGGGAATAACGAGATTAAGAAAGAAAGAAGAAAAAAGATTATTAAAGTTAAAAATTAAAATTGTAACCGGAAACTTTGAGGTTAAATAACTCTGAAACGAAGCCCGATCGGCAAACATTTTATTTTTTGCATTTTTTAACCAGAACATGATGCTATAAACGCCTGTTCATTTTGTTCAACAAGTTATTAATCACCCTGTATATCCAAATACATAACAGGAGAAAATAAACACGAGAACTAGTGACAAGTACTAAAGCACTACTAAAGAAGGTATGAGCGAGTCATAAAATTAATGTATTGAAACCAGTAAATTAATACCTTTCTTACGTTTAGGAGAGATGTCCTGTGATGTGGATTCGCTTGAACGTCGTGCTTTGGCCCCTTTCGGCCTTCCACGTTTTTGTAAACTTTGGGAAGAATTTAAATCATTCGACGTTGAAGTGACGCTGTCATTGACTTGACTTGTAGTTGCCACAGTATCTTCTTCCAATTTCAATAGAGTATCTTCGTTTCTACTTTCTTCTAAACCTAACGTTTTTGAGTCATCATTATAATCTAACGACATTTTCTCCATTTTTGGCGCTTCGATTACATCATCTGATATTCCCGCAAACATTTCCTCCAACTTATTCTCGACTTCAACAAAACTGTTCGTTTCAGTCAACTTCTTCTGTGCTGGGGTCGGAACGGCCATGAGTGGGCTGGACACCTCCCGACTCGCTTCATTTGGAACAGAATTAACGCACTGAATCACATTTTCTTTTGTTTTTATCACACTAACAGAAACTGGCTTGGAACTAGCTTCGGGTTCTTGAGATTCCTTAACTGTCTCCTCATCTGGCTCTGGCAAGCAGTTCGTTTTAGGTTTGTCGAAGGCAGTCTTTTGAACCATGGCGGCGATATTTGCGATCGTCTCTGATTCGGACGAAGTTTTTCTGCGGCTCCTAGGAGGCGGCGTGGGGCTTCCAGGGGGTGCACTTCCTGACCGCCGTCGCTCTTTTGGAATTTCCTTGGGTTCAATCTGTGTGGTCTCCGCATTCAAATCTTTCACCAAGTCAAGAACCATTTCCGCTTCCATCCTATCAGTGTCTTTCGATACTCGAACAGTCTTTGCAGGCTTCCTCTTCCTCCTCGACTTGCTGCTATCTGTGCTGTCTTCGTTACTGAAGGGCGATATCACATCTTCTTCTCGAGTGTTGGTAAGTGTGTGAGTATTCACCATGCCACTAGAGCTGCTGTTCTCGTCATGAGAACTAGTCGTGCTTGAAGGTTGAACAATCACAGAACTCTGACATGGCTTCTCGACTGGTTGCTCAGGTTTCTCGAGCAGAGGCCGCTTGTCCTCCGTAATTACACTCGTCGCGATTGTCTTCTCGCCGCCCTTTTCCACTGAGGGATTGAGCCTTTCTATGATAGAATCCATTCTCTTTGCGGGACGTTTGATATTTTTAGGGCTGTCTTGCTTTTCGTGGATTCTGGGGCTCGTCGAGATGCTCGGGCTGATGGGTGGCCTGATGGAGGGGCTCGGAGGGAGAACCAGCTTGAGCACGGGACTTGACGGTTTGAGGCCGCCTGCAACGGTTTTAAGTCCTGGGCTTGTAGATTTCAAACCAGGACTCAGCGACTTGGTCAGTTCGACGGCTTGTATGTCGATTGCACTCGCAGGCAGGCTGTTGATCTTGTTTGCGTCGCGAACACTCAGACTGATGGGGGTTGTCGGCAGCTCTCCGTTCTGGCTGCCGTTCCTCTGCAGGGTCAGGTCCACCCCAGGCGAGTGCCGTGGGTAAGGCCTTTCTGATATCATCTGCTCCAAGTTGAACAGGTGGGAATGCGACATGCTTTTGACTGGCTCAGTTGTGGGCGTGTGCCACGTCGGCTGGTGCAGCAGAGGATGTTCGTTCGACATGTGAGCATGCTGAGGTTGCCGGGGATAATAATTTGGAACCTAGAAAATAGGCGAACTTTAATTACAGTATCAACACTTTTTTGGGTGTATATATAAATATTCTCTACTTCAATGACCTTTTTAAAATAGCCCATTTACAAATATGGGGGTGTTTTTGTAATTCAAGTTTTGCTTAGAAGTGCAAGAGAGTAAAGACTGACTAGTAGCTAAATAATTGGGTTTTATTCCTTAGGGCAGCAATTCAAAGAAAAACTCTTTCATCTAAGCCAATAATTTCGGAAAGCTTTATAACTAGCTCAAAGCAAAGAAAGTGAGGTTAGTACTTCATAACTTGCAACCAATAACATAAACGAACATATGTTGTTCGATACATCAGATTGAAGATTAAAAAACAATGCTTAAACTAGTCCGACTACATCACAGTTAAGTGACTCATCAATTACAAATAGATTCATTGCTTTTACATTTTCATGCATGACTAATTTTTACCATAAAAATATTTTTCAAGGTCGTTTTAAAGACTGGAGATTTGAAAGGCCTAAAGGTAGATTTGAAAGGCCTAAAGGTAGATTTGAAAGGCCTAAAGGTAGATTTGAAAGGCCTAAAGGTAGATTTGAAAGGCCTAAAGGTAGATTTGAAAGGCCTAAAGGTAGATTTGAAAGGCCTAAAGGTAGATTTGAAAGGCCTAAAGGTACATTTGAAAGGCCTAAAGGTAGATTTGAAAGGCCTAAAGGTAGATTTGAAAGGCCTAAAGGTAGATTTGAATGGCATACAGGTAGATTTGAAAGGCCTAAAGCTAGATTTAAAAGGCCTAAAGGTAGATTTGAAAGGCCTAAAGGTAGATTTGAATGGCATACAGGTAGATTTGAAAGGCCTAAAGCTAGATTTGAAAGGCCTAAAGGTAGTTTTGAAAGCTTCAAGGTAGTTTTAAAAGCCTCAAGATTGTATTTATATTCTCAGTGTTATTACATTTTTCAAGGTAATTTTTTACAAGGCCTCAAGGTAGTTTTAAAGGCCTCAAAGTAGTTTTGAAGGCCTCAGGGTAGTCTTCAAGGCCTCAAGGTAGATTTGGAAGGCCTTTAGGTAGTTTTGAAGGCACCAAGGTAGTTTTGAAGGCCTCAAGGTAGTTTTGAAGGCCTCAAGGTAGTTTTGAAAGCCTAGATGTAGTTTTGAAATCCTCGATGTAGTTTTGAAAGCCTCAATGTAGTTTAGAAAGCCTCAAGGTAGTATTGAAGATCTCAAGATCGTATTAATATTCTGCAAGGTAGTTTTAAAAAGTCTCAAAATCGTCTTTATATTCAAGGTAGTTTTGAAAGTCTCAAGATCGTATTTATATTCTTCAAGGTTGTTTTGAAAGCTTCAATGTAGTTTTGAAAGCCTCAAGGTAGCTTTGAAGGCCTCAAGGTAGTATTGAAGACCTCAAAATGGTTTTGAAGGCCTCAAGGTAGTTTTGAAAGCCTTAAGATCGTATTTATATTCTTCAAGGTAATTTTGAAAGCTTCAAGGTAGTTTTTTTGAAAGCCTCAAGGTTGTATTTATATTCTCAGTGTTATTACATTTTTCAAGGTCATTTTTTGAAAGGTCTCAAGGTAGTTTTCAAGGCCTCAAAGTAGTTTTGAAGGCCTCAAAGTAGTTTTGAAGGCCTCAAGGTAGTTTTGAAGGCCTCAAGGTAGTTTTGAAGGCCTCAAGGTAGTTTTGGAAGGCCTCTAGGTAGTTTAGAAGGCCTCAAGGTAGTTTTGAAGGCCTCAAGGTAGTTTTGAAAGCCTCGATGTAGTTTTGAAAGCCTCGATGTAGTTTTGAAAGCCTCAATGTAGTTTAGCAAGCCTCAAGGTAGTATTGAAGACCTCAAGATCGTATTTATATTCTTCAAGGTAGTTTTGAAAAGTCTCAAGATCGTATTTATATTCAAGGTAGTTTTGAAAGTCTCAAGATCGTATTTATATTCTTCAATGTAGTTTTGAAAGCCTCAATGTAGTTTTGAAAGCCCCAAGGTAGCTTTGAAGGCCTCAAGTTATTTTTGAAAACCTCGATGTAGTTTTGAAAGCCTCAAGGTAGAGTGGCTTCAAAGCAAGAAGTACATAGGCGTGGCTACAGTTATGCGCCAATAGACGGCATCAGTGGCGTAGCAATAGGTATTTTTAGAGGGCACATTAAAATTCCCATTTTAAAGGAAAACTTTTCATGCTGATTTATTTTTGGTTTCAAATGCAAAATAAATTAGCATGTCATAAGAAGTACAAGCTCTACCAGAAGCTCGCGAGGCCGCCTTCCCCTAAACGCTTTCCGGCGCGGGAGAACTCGCCGTGCGTCACCCGCTCCATTCCGCGCGAGGAATTATTACTAAATTTGCCCGTTTTGCTGTGAATTTTTGCCAAAGCTGTACATGGAACTTTGCCATTTGGTCGTGGCAGCATTTTAGACAACAGCTGGGAATCTGGCAGAGGGCGCAGGCCAAATGCTCTTGAATACGCGTGCGACCTGAGAAAGTTCGAATATGGCGCTACGGACAATAAATGACTAACCCCAATGCGTCATCATGTAGCTACCAGACTGTAAGGTGCTCGCCCAAACTCCTTTTTGATATTATTAACTGGTTAATAGTCATGGAAACATGTAAAAAAAATGACACGACGAACGGCAATGAACTGAATACAACAGCGGAAATCACCTTGTTGAACGTATTGGACTCGTCCGAACGTTTCTAGCGTTCTGCGCATCTATGACGCGGTGTACTTTACAAACTGAAAGACTTCTAGTATTGAAGACCTCAAGGTAGTTTTGAAAGCCTCAAGATCGTATTTATATTCTTCAAGGTAATTTTGAAAGCTTCAAGATAGTTTTGAAAGCCTCAAGATTGTATTTATATTCTCAGTATTATTAGATTTTTCAAGGTCATTTTTTGAAAGGCCTCAAGGTAGTTTTAAAGGCCTCAATGTAGTTTTGAAGGCCTCATGGTAGTTTTGAAGTCCTCAAGGTAGTTTTGAAAGCCTCAAGATAGTTTTGAAGGCCTTAAGGTAGTTTTGAAAGCCTCAAAGTAGTTTTAAAAGCCTCAAAGTAGTTTTAAAAGACTTAAGGTAGTTTTGAAAGCCTCAAGGTAGTCTTGAATGCCTCAAGGTAGTTTTGAAAGCCACAAGGTAGTTTTGAAAGCTTCAAGGTAGTTTTGATAGACGTACAGTCTTTTTTCTACTCACTGTATAGAAGGTCGGCTTTTGCGGCCTAGTTTTACGAAACAAAACTGTCAATTTCCAACAGCATTAATAAAAAATTTCAAGTTCGTTTTAAAAGGTCTCAAGGTCGTTATGCTATAGCCAAAGCGTTATGAAATGTTTCAATGAAAGGCCTCAAGGTAGTTTTGAAAGTATAATAACTTTGAAAGCCTTATGGTAGTTTTGAAATCCACAAGATCGTCTTGATATTCTCAAAGGCATTATTAAAATTTATCAAAGATCGTTTTGTCATTTTCAAAGCATTGTAACATTTTTCAAGGTCATTTTGAAACACCTCAAGGTAGTTTTGAAGGCGTCAAGGTAGTTTTGAAAACTTCAGGGTAATTTTGAAAGCGTCAAGGTAGTCTTGAAAACTTCAGGGTAATTTTGACAGCCTCAAGGTGGTTTTGAAAGTCATATAATAGTTTTGAAAGTCTTACAGCCGTATTCATAGCCGTTCGCCAACGGCTCGCCGGAGTTTCGTTATGAATAGTATGTTGGAGGCACTGTATGTCTATGTCAAATTCGAGGTTAGCAGGTTAGATTTTGTGTCAATTTCTGTCAAAACTGACGGAAAACCTAACCTGATAACCTCGAATTTGACATGGACGTACAGTGCAGCCAACATACTATTTATAACGAAACTCCGGCGAGTCGCCGGCGAGCCGCTGGCGAACGACTATGAATACGGCTGTTATAGTAGTTTTAAAAGCCTCAAGATCGTCTTGATATTCTAAAAGGCATTATTAAAATTTATCAAAGATTGTTTTGTCATTCTCAAAGCATTATAACAATTATAAGGTCATTTTGAAACACCTCAAGGTAGTTTTGAAAACTTCAGGGTAATTTTGAAAGCCACAAGGTGGTTTTGGAAGTCATATAATAGTTTTGAAAGTCTTATAGTAGTTTTAAAAGCCTCAAGATCGTCTTGATATTTTAAAAGGCATTTTTAAAATTTATCAAAGATCGTTGACATTCTCAAAGCATTATTACATTTTTCAAGGTAATTTTGAAGGACCTCAAGGTAGTTTTTAAAGCTTCAAGGTAGTTTTGTAAGCTTCAAGGTAGTCTTGAAAGCTTCAGGGTAGTTTTGAAAGTTTCAAGGTAATTTTGAAAGCCCCAAGGTAGTTTTGAAAGTCTTAAGGTCATCTACAGCAGGGGTCGGCAACCTTTTTCGGACGGCGGGCCATTTTCAAAATTAATTTTTTTATACGGGCCGCACATTCAAATGTAACTTAAATAGTGCTTTTATATCATATATATCATATACGAGTATAAATATTATTAAAAATAAATATAGAAAAAAATTATTTTTTATTGACATGCTATAATAACAATAATGTTAGAGAACAAAAATTTTACAATTCCTAAAAAAGAAAAAAAAAGAAAATACAATTCCAATTAAATATGTATAAATATGTAAATATAAAATATATAAATATAAAAAATATAAAATATTGTAGTGAAACGTCATACGGCTGTCAACATGAACGCACATATGAACATACAGTAGCAAACTGGCGAAATGAAAGAATTAGTGATGGGCCTATCCGGAATGAATAATCGGAAAGTTTCTGATTGTTCAAAAAATTGGAAGGTTCCTATTATTTCGGAACTTTTCGGAATTCGATTATTTTACTGTTCGGTGCACAAAATTCGGAACTTTCGGAATTCGATTATTTTACTATTCGGTACACAAAATGAGAAAACAAAATGCCAATTTGAACTGAACGGAATGCGGAATGTTGTATTGACTCACTTGACTGCTATATGCTGGTTGGCGAATGTCGACGGGTCGCGCCGTGTGCGCAAGTGTATGATACGTGAATGGCACTAATGGCAGTGGTATTTCGTAGATTAATTATTAGATAGTACACCTACAGACTTCAAATTCAAGTATTGTTTTATACTATCTATTATGTACTTTATGTGCTATTAAACTTTAAAATATCACTACCATTTTCCGAAAGTCTATTAACGTAACTACTGTAATAATTTGAAAAAAATATTTTATTTCCTCATATCCCACTGTGCGACTCAAACTCATAAATTGTTTTTTAGGATACTGCATTGCTAACTAGCGTCTACATAGTTACAAACGAGTCCGGTAGATAAAATATACCGGACTCGTTTGTAACAATGTAAACGCTAGTTACCAATGCAGTATCCTAAAAAATCTTATACGATACACGACCGGTAGAACTCTTATGGCCTTGCCAAACATACAGGTCTCGCCCTACGGTTCGACCTGTAAAATATTGGAGTGGCCATAAAAATGTTGCTACCGGTCTAATAACGTAAATAGCTATTACTGACCGTCCTACAAACCCAAACAATAGATGCCAACGCAGATAAGGGCTTACGACGCGACGGCGAGTGCTTTCATCGTAAATTTGCACGCACGTCATCTTCCTTCCGCTTGTTGTTATTTCGCTCGTTTTCCCTTGCTTGCATTTAGGGAATGTAAAATAATCGGATGATATTCCGATTTTATAAACATTCCGAAATGGAACATTCCGATTATTGAAATCATCCGATTATGCCCATCACTAGAAAGAATGCTACACTTGCTAAGCGAGACGTCGTATTCGCTGGGGAGTGGGGATTAAACTTGCTCAGTAAAATAGGTTTCCCACTATGCTTCTGTTTGTCGCGCATTTTTGTCACCGGCCACATTTCGGCACGCTTACGCTCTAAGTTTGTTGATTTTTCCTAAAGTTATATTGGTGCTTTGGCGGGCCGCGCAAAAAGTTGCAAAGGGCCGCATGCGGCCCGCGGGCCGCAGGTTGCCGACCCCTGATCTAGACCAAAATAAATGAATAAAATAAAATTCCTCGGCAACTCAAAAATATAAAATACTTAAATCTTGGATTATTATGAATTTTGCGCGGGTTATGCGACAGCGCTATGGCCTTGTTCTTCAGGTGGTATTGGCTCAGCAAGCTACAAGCCCAGCTTTTCAGCCACGAGGAGAGTTAAAATATAGCTGGAGACCACAATGGCCAAGGAGCGGTGCTTCAGCTTTACCATGTTTAGTATTGAATGCCCTCTGCTGAGGATGATATGAACGACGCGGGTCCTGGAGAAAAACAAACAGAAAATTGGAATTAATTTTACTCCATACTAATATCCTGGTACACATTTTGTTCTGAAAGTAGTATACTGTTCCTGCTTTAACTAAGTTGTTTTCATTGCATTTGTGAAATTTCTTAAATTAGGAGAGGAAGGGGGGGGGGGGAAGAAGTAGAAATTCAAGAATGACGGATTGATACCAGATACCAGAACCTGGCCCACTCTGGAGAAAAATGTCATTCCTACGCCCATGGTTTTGGGATATGTTGGTGATTTTTAGAAATTTTATAACTTTTAACATTTTTGTCAAATGTTTGAAATCGTAAGGTGTAACTATCAGCGTAGTCGAGTTTTAGTTCAACCAGAGTGGCAAGACGTAAATTAGAAAACCAAAAAAAAGATAGCTAACGAAGGACCAAGTTTTTGCCACATTTAGATTTGATAATATTGCATCAACCCCTTTCTTTAAATAAACGTAATGCTTTCAGTTAAGTGATGGGGCAGTTTTTTGCCTTTTAAAGTTTTAACTAGAGAATTGGATATCCATTTTTTATTTGAAATGTTACTTAATCGAAATGGGACACCCCCTTTATTTGGGTTATCGGAGATTTTACTCCTGGGTTAAAATAGGAATTTTTTCATAATTTTTAGTAATTCTTGTAGAATATCGATTAAGACGTTTATTTTTACAAGTTTCCATACTTTATTGTCATTACACATAAAATTTGATTTTGTACTTTATGTACCTATGTTGCAAAAACTACGTGTAAAACAAATGAAATTTCTTTAAGAAATGTTTTTCATAAAATAATAGATAGTAGGGATGTTGGTTGACAGGCCGGTGACCAACATACAGCGTTTCGCAAAAAAAGGTTCACGATTTTTAGTATAAGTATATGTTTTGGAAAGTAGCATATCTAAGTCAAGAGTGCATTGAACATAGATAATTTGATCTTTAATACAAGAAACATTTTAAAGTCCCCCGTATAAAGTAAAATTAACAATTAGTTATATTTTTTCATTGCTCTAGCGATAGAACGAAAGAGTAATTCTAGAGAAATTAATAAGAAACGCTATGAAATTGTTACAATAATTATATGAAATCTGTACTGTGAAATGATCTGGAAACTACTATGAAATTATTGTGAAACACTAAAATTCTTGGAAAATTGCTTAAATTACTATTCCCTTTCCCTCTCGAAATTGTCTTAAATTGTATTATGAAATAGTTAAAACATCAGGAAAATGTTAAAATGGTTATGAACTAATTTAAGTAGTTTGGTATTACGGAAATGCATAATGACGTAGTTATATAATTAAAAAACTCTGATATTATCTTGTAACTATTATGAATACAATAAAATGCTATGGAATTAAGAAATTAATAAAAACGTTGCAATGTATAGTATGTAAATGTCAAACTCGTATACCGACCCAAATATTATAAGAAATTATAACAACTGATGAAATTAAATTAATAACAATAGTACATGTTTGACCTACGCTGAAATCGGCGGTCACGTAATCAATAACAGTGGTGACAAAAAATACCTGACGAACGTTTATAACCAAAAACAGTGAAATTATAAAATTATCATAAAAGTGTTGAAAATACAGGAAAATCTGTGTTAGACGGAACTGCTCCAGGTTGGAAAAAGTACGTCGTAAAACAATTTTTTAGCTTTGAGTAAATCTCGTATTCCGGAAGTCGCATTAGTGTGTATGATGGTGGTTTCCAAAATTGTGTATCTGGGTACGCTTGATTTTTTAAATTAGTTTGTTAATTTATTTAGTTCATTTATTCATTCACGTGTGAGTGAAGCAACAAGCCAGATTTGCATAAAACGGAAATATATTTTTAGACCAAACGAGTTCAACCTCTTCTACGGACGTACAATCCAAGCTCAAATTCCAAAAACTATTTAAAATACACATCTAAAACTAATTTATACGAGATAAGACAAATAGTCTTTTAAATCCATATTAAATTACATTAGATTAATTTCTTAGAAAAACAGACGCATGTATTTTTAGTTTCCTATACTATATTCTATCTGAATTCATGTTCCGTATACGCGTTATACAGTTTTCGCCTTAACATTCATGTCCTACATTATGTTCAGGTTGGACTGTTACATTTACGGGATAAAAAGGATTTCAGGTTTTTTATATTTCGCATTACACAAGATTTCACGGTATCATAATTATTATGAAACTTCTAGAAATCATCACTATGAAATTAACGTAATTTTTAGAAAATATCGGAAAATATATAGGATATTATTACTAAAATTAAAATGAATTTCAGGAAATTCTATCAATTACCATGAAATTGTTGAATTTATTACGTGTGAATACGTCTAATCTGAGACAAGTATTTTTTAAGCGTTTACCATCACACAATAGTTATTTCAACAATTTCAGGTTTTCCTTATAATTATGTAGAGACCAGTTTATATCGTGTGTTAAAAAAAAACTCATTTAGGGTAGGCCTTGGAAAGAAAGATAGAAAATCTATATGGCCATGTCTTAACTTAAGTCTGTAGGTGAATGTCAGATTGTATTTTATTTATGAAAACTTCTGTGACTGTGACAGGCAAAAGTTTACACTGCATTAAGTTTACTTGCATCAAGCAAAAAGGAAAATAAGGTACTTATTTACACAACTAGTGTATTAATCATAACAGTAAAAAAATTGTTTTTATTTAGTGTTTTGTATATTTTTAGGAAAATAGTTTAAAATCAAGATGTAATTTAGGTCTTTCTGACTTCTGGTAGTTAATTTGCTTCAATCAAGTTACGGCAAACTTCAATTTGATTGAAACACACGATACAAAAAAGGCATTTTAAACCGAGAGTTTTCGAACAGCAATTTATAACATTTAATTAAAAAAAAGGATTAAGCAAAGAGGGCCACGGAAGAAAAAGATGAAGGCATAAGCTGTATGCCCAGTATTGATTCAGAAAGTAGGTCATTTTAATTAATACAACTGTCACTTTATGTCAACTTAATTTGACAAGTTTAAACCGCTTTTCAGACAAGCCCTTTAATTTTGTATACTTTATTGTAAATTACAGTTTTCACTGATGATCAAATACGATGCATGCTAGAAATGTACTTCACGAACGTGGGACGGTCGAAAAGCCAATTGAGAATCTGAGAATGAGTTTACTAAAAGTAGATGCAACCTTACGTACTTAGTTCAAATGTTTCTAATGCAAGCAGCGACGTACGTGAGTTTTTTCTAGGGCAACTTTGATGGATGTTTTTTTTAAATTACATTTTACAATACTATTAAGACGCTAAAGTAGATATTTTAAATTATTTTTTGTCATAATTATACTTATTTTTCCAATTCCATTAACCATACGTCTTATTAAAAATATAATAAATAAATAAAACTGGCCCGATAACAATATATCTTTGAGGAGCATTTCTAATGAGAAACCACGTTAATCATTAGTTTAAATAACGACGTTGATGCAGTGTAATGCGTAACTAAGTGATATTTAATTTTCAGGTTAACTTTCACGGAATTTTGCCGACGAGGCGGCGCATCAGAAAAAGCACATGGTAAGTGGAGCGTGGTAGGTTAGGATATTTGGACTTCAATGTCGCCGTGGACGGCTGACCGGTTTGCTTACCTTTCCTCCTAACTATTTACACACAATCATAAACCACACACATCCAAATAAACAATGCACTTATTGCTTCCGTTGGCTCATATTTACAATCCCCGAGTTTATGTAACGCAATGTGCACTTCGGCTGTCTAAATCGCGTAGACAGAACGTCGGGGTCACTTCAACTTGAACCACAAACATTTGCATAGCAGCGGCCCTGGTTCAATCAAGCGGCACACACGCGACGCGTGTCGTGCCGCTCCGCTCTGGCATGCAGTTTTGTTGCCGTAGCAACCGTTCAAGCTATGATCTTCAGAACAAGGTGGATGACGACCAGCGTGAGCCCCCGAAATAGATATTCCCTTAAATTTTATTGGCCAAGCTGATAATGCTCGAAAGAAAACTAGCTCTTGGAATTTATTATTATACGTACAGTAGCCGTGCGACTACGTAGAATGAATTTAACAAAATACTATTGAAATCACTTTAAATTAACTGCAGTACCACTTAACCAAATATCGGGCCTCCAAGTCTTACAATCTTCCATTTGTCATTATTTCTTGACAGAGAAAGGATATTAAGAATTTAAAAATTACAAATTTTGAATAAATTTAAATGTCAAGTCCCAACAAAAATTAAGTCGTTCACTAACACATAATAATAAAATAAAATTTATGAAAGCATAAACTTCTGCAACATAAATTATTTGCCTGTTGTGTACAAATTCAATTTTTTACATTTAAATCTCGTTTTTTCCAAACCTTTACGACTCCAGCCAGACTATTTACAAAAATTACATACCTACTTATAGTTTAACTCTCGGATGATATCGTTTTAATTTCTGCAACAGAATAAAGGGGTAGGGCCGGAGGCAGACCCAAATATTAGGCAGGGCTGGTTGCCTTCTTACCGGCGCTAAAATTTGGCATAGCTATTTTACTTAAAATTAGTATGTATCTCAATGTTTTTTTTTTCAAGCAAATCAAAGGTATAATTATTTAAACACTTACACTTGCGTGATTTGTTATGCTTAGTTGATTACACGATTGAAAAAACTACAAATGGTGCATATAAAAGTTTTAATATTTGTTAAAAGTTACATTAATAAAACATAATTATACACAACGTAATCATAAACACTGATTCGTAACATAAAAGGGGGGAAACAAAAGGAAGAGAAAACAAAAAATAATTTCTAAATTAACAAATACCTCTTTGGTATATTTAGGAACTAAAAGAAAAAACGTAACTGTTGATAAGCGAACTAGATTATAGTAGTATTGTACCAAAAGAAAAAAATAGAAAATCTGCAGTCTTCTTTGTTTTTGATTATGGAAGAATTTTCTCATGAACAAGTTATGATGAAGCGATTCTGGCAGGCCCTCCCCTGAGTGCAGCCTGGCCCACTCCAGAAAAATATAAGTTAAACAAATAAGTTTCATTTTTTATTAAGTACCTTAATGTAACGAAAAATTAAATATGTCATATGGGTGTACACATTAAAAATTAAATTAAAGTATCCATTTTCTCAAATGTATTATTTATTATATTGTAGCAGCAAATTCGTTTCTTTTGCGTAGTTTTGAGCCCACCACATAGGTGTGGCATTACTCTACTAAAATAGTTTTTGCATTTTTAAAATGAAATTGTAACTAAAAGAAATTGCAGAAGAAAATGCTTTAACGTCTTTAATATAGAAAGAGCGTTCAAACGTATGTACAAAAATGTAAAAATAGCAAAAGGAAACTATTTTAATTCGCAACGAAAAAAGATACCGTCAGTGGGATTAGTCAGACGCTATAACCACTCGCCTACAAAGGCGTACACATCATGCGTGTTTGTCGCTGCGCTATAGAACACACGGAACAGGACGGCCGATTGCGGACGAAGTGCGCCCGATCGTTGCCGATGAAAAGGTCACGCAGAGACGCAGTCACAACACTTATATATACTGGGAATGTTTAGATATTGACCATGGTTCTTTGGGTGGCCTGGCCCTCCCCAGACAAAAATTCTGGTTAAGCCAATGCTTTTAAACGCTAAATAACGTGCGCCATGCAGGGCCGATTCATGGTGGATTTTTGTTTACGATTAACGATTAAATACCGTTAAAGTGGAAAATGCAGATCATTTAGAGCGGTGCTACATTCGATGGTAGCAATTGAAGCAAAAAGTGCATGTTTTCTTAAAGCCTTCACTTTGTTTAAACATTTCGGTAAAAGGGTCCGTATGTGGTTTGTTTAGCATAGCATCTTTAGCCAGTGCTAGTTTTTCTGAATATGATAGTGCAACACCTAAAAATAAGTAATATGTATCAATTATTAACTTTGTTTGCTTATTAGATCCCCAAATCTATCAAACAAAAGTCTAATCGCCACATCGTTGAATTTTGTTGTAAATATAACCCAATCATTCTTCTCCACCAATATTATGACGTGACAAACGAAGCTACAATTACATGACTCAGCAACTTCGCAGAGCAAATATTTTTATTGGAGCTGACAAATAAAAGAGCATTTTGTGTGCTGTGCCTGCGTCTCTGCGTCACATTTTCCTCGATACCGATAGGGAGCAGTTCGTCCGTGATCGGCGATCGTGTCACTGCGTCTTTTATAACGCAACAATAAGCTAGCACGGTAGGTGGCGGTTAAAGCGTCCGACTAGCAGTCGGAAACGCAGGTACCATTCTCAACGACTGCGATGTTTTTTTTTTCTCTGCGAATTATAAGTGCTTTTCTTACTGTTTCAGTATTATTAGCAACATTATGAATTTTTACCTGTTTTATACATAATTTTGAATGCTCTATATTAAAGACGCTAAAACATTTTCTTCTGTAACTTTTTTATTTGCAATTGAATTTAAAAAATGCAGAAACTGTTTTAATTGGTGTAAGTCCTTGTTTGATTCACACAGATGCGTGCATCAAAACCTTTTTGCTTATAATTATTCATGTAATTCAAGTCATAACTGTTCTATCTCATTCAAAGGTCGTGGTAAAGTCAAATTTGCATCTTGCCGTATTTGTTTGCCTCTGTTAATATTGGAAAGGAATTTGTAAGCTTCCCTTAATGGCTTTTAAGCGGATGGATACACTTTCTAATAGGACTTAAGCCGACTTAGCGTATTTGGGACTCATGTGTTTATGGATTTCGTTCAATACAATGCCTCATTGAGAGAGCTTAGCATTAAGATTTCTTAAAATAAGCATTTATTCCTAAACAACGTGCGACGCTCCGATTGGCTACGCAGGATCGCCTCAGCCAATAGTGTTTGAGCCTTCCCCTCCTTGTTGAATTTGCGAGTTCAGCTCATTGTCAATTCAGCTTCAGTTAGATTCAGAATTTCGAGTAAGCAAGTTCAGCTATGCTTTGTGTTGGTTTGCGGTCGGTCTAGCTCCCTGGTAAAGACGTTTCCAGGTTGTTTTGTGTGACGGTTACGCGCAATTCGCTATTTTCGCGTGGCCAATCCAAGCGTGTCACAACAGTTGAAGCTATTGTAAAAAACCATCGGTCCATCAGTGACGTTTGTAATCGTTGTTACTCAATATACTCGTGTTTGTTAAGTCTTGTTTCACTCCAAAAATAACTGAACCCAAGTCAAGGGTTATTAAGTGGCAGTTCCCGGCAATCTCATTGAACCGGAATTCGCAGCGGATTAACTGGGGGCCCCATTCGTGGAAGCCTCTTTTCAAGTTAATCATACAAAAAACAGTCCTTATGTGATAGGCTCAAAGCTAGTTGCACAATAATATTGAACCCGTGATCGATCGAGAAACGTCGATCTAAGCCTGTTGTCTTTACCAGGTCTTATTTTTTACCATGAATCGGTCTTGGTCAATCCCATCAGTCTACGGCCCTGTGAAGGGGACGATTTATAGCGTTGAACTAACTACATACGTACCTACTATGAATACGAATGATATAGTAAAACTAAATATGTTGCTCAGTACAGTTTGCACAAAAACCAGCTCAGCCGTTTCAAATTAAAAAAAAACGATTAAGAATTAAAAAAATTGTTGAGACGAAATCGGCTTACTAGGTAGGTTACCAGTTGTAATATTCTGTTCAAATTTAGCTGTCATATATGGGACGGACTCCTGTTGAATTTGTTCATTAAACATTGTAGTAAATGATGTGAAATGCAAAACCGAAGTTTTTTTTTCAGAATTTCTGGACAGTTTGGTAGAGCTGCTGAGTTACACCACTGTAGAATACAGTATAGTGCCAACTGAAAATCACAAGTAACTCAGAAGGAATAGGGTTACCAGATGAGAAACTTATAAAAGTACGACAAATTTAACAAAAAAGGAGGACATTTATTAACATTATTTTTTCTTGAATTCACATATTTTAACATTTGAAGAGCATAGTTAGAAACATATTAAAAAACATAAGAACAATAAGGAACAAGCAGAAAACGTGGAAACTTTTTGTCAAATATTATTTTCTGGATTCTTCTTCTTCATGCAATGTCATGCAAAAAATTGTTCTTCAGAGAACCCAATTTTACTTTTGATTTTTTTAAATAATCCTAAAATTCAGCACTTATTACATTAAATAAGTAAAATTTCATTTTAGAGGATGTCCCACAACTATTTGATTGATTAGAAAATTGGTAAATTGGCACCTAAGACTGGTGCAACTTGCTTGGCACCCCTTTTCTCGTGCGCCCTTACGCACGTGCTTAGTTAGCCCATATGATAATCCCCCACTGGACACAATAGAGAGGCGTTCCGCTCCTTCATCCACTGAGCTGATATGAGGGAAACAATCCTCTCTAATGAGGAGGCATCATGTGCTGGAATAGCAAATAATATCGACAAATTTTCAAAAGTTTCAAGAAACAATACATTTTTTTCAACTGAGACCATTACAAATCTTTATTATTTTGGGAATTTTCCAATGAATTGTTTTAAATTTAAAAATTCAGTCAGTTTGGTGGGTCACTTGAATTTCTTCATTTTGGAGATACTCATAAATATGGAATGACATAATCGAATTTGGGATCAAACTCAATGAGAAGTATCACTGGATGAATTCAAGCTAAATTCATCTATAATTGTGTTATTCATTTTCTAGGTACGATATACATTTAGAATAAAATTTTATTAATTGTTCTTTGAAATTATCTATTTCTTTATTGTGGCCGTTTTCTGATATTGTTCTAGAACCTCCTATTTTCAAGGGAAGAAAATGTTCTTGCACCTTTCTCTTGATGATGTCAACACTGAAGATGAGATTACCTACATGTATTTCGATCGCTGCTATATTCTCATTTTCAATTAATGCTACGCTGAAATGAAAATGTGCATTGTTAAATGTAAAAACCATAAATACAACTCCGAAAATTCACTCTCCATTTTTTTCAAGTATGACTTCCGGGTAGGAAACATTTTACTAAGACTTTCAATTGTGGAAATATTGAAAGCGATCTCGTTTTGCTGTGGTAAAGTAACTGCTGAAATGTTGTTTTTCAGTGTTTCGGTTCGATCTGTTTGAGAAATACTAATTAAAAATCGTAAGAACCACACATATCACATCAACTTCAAATGTATCTGCCTTATACTGATACAGTTATGCAGAATATGGGGTGAACAGCCAACTCCTAGTATGTTTTCACTTAAATTTTGTTTAAGTTGTCTGTATACATACATTCCTTCCTCCTTTCCTCAGTAGTCCTCCATAATTCACATTTGCATTGCCTCCTGCAAAAGATGTTATATTTTCCTTCTTTAGCGTCATAAAATTGTAATTGTCAAATGCGAAATTTCACAGCAGAAAGTTGCAGAATGACAATGAAATTGTGAAAAATCCGGGCAGAAGAGAAAGCCGACTGGACTCTTAAATTGTTCTTACAACCTTAAAAAGGAGGAAGTATTTGTGCATTGAATAGGCTTTTCCATGCCACTGTTGAAAAAAAACCTATTTTTATATTGCACCATGACCGTTCGTGTATATAGTACGTACCGGTTCATTATCATTTATCACTACGTAAACTGAGGATGTTTGGTCTACCGAATGCTAATAAGCCTGAGTCGCGTTGAAACTTGAGATGCTTTTGCTGTATATTCGATATTTGTAGTAAATGAAAACAGCGAAGGTAAAACAAATCTCCTGCAATAAAAATATCATATCGTTTTTCCTATAAGTAAAAGCAGTGTCCGAGTCGTTACTCGTTAATAAGATATAAACTTCATGTATTAATAAAATAAAAATATATGTCAATGCCCTCAAAAAAAAAACTTCTAAAGAAGTCACTAATTATTTCGAAGCAAATTGTACACGCTAAACAAGATCCGGAGTCTGTAGTAAGCACTTCCTAATCGTTCAGTATTGAAGAAGCATTACGTTGATAACGATTTCGGAAAATTTTCATAAAGATTTTCAGTTTTTGTCATAATACATATTATTCAAATTATATTTTTTTTTTGTATATCATCCTTTACACCGGAAGGTAGAAGAAAACCGGATTATGTATATCTGTATATTACCTAATACGCATTTTTGACTACATATGCATAGATCTTTTCATGTGTACCATGAGATTTAAAAAAATCTGGTGTGATACACTCACACAACTTCCTTTTAAAGTGATCTTATAATTAGTGAAAAATTTCATTTTTAATTTTTAACCATTTGTTAAAAAATTTCAAAAATTACAAATTCTACAAAAACGGTACAAAATAGAGTGTTAGTTGAAGCGACAGATTTTCTCTAGAATTTTAAGGTGAATTCAAAAATGTAATAATATACCGGGTGTTTTATTTAAAATAGGAGTTAATAAAAAAAATAGAAAAAAAAAACAAAAGAAACCCACTTTAGAAGTATTCAACTGGAAAATCACCTATCTCACATCAATACACATTAAAAATGTAAGAAAAATGTAAAGTTTAAAAAAAATCGTTAGAGCTGTTTTTGAAAAAATCTAAAAAAACTGAAAAATCACAAGAGTAAACACCTACTTCCGGTTATGCGATTTTCTTCAAAAGCTTGCTGTTTCATCTACATAGTACACAAAACTTATATATGAAGTTTCAATGCCATACCTCTTTTCGTTTTTGAGATATTCTGTTCACAGACACACACACAGACAGACAGACAGACACACAGACCAATGAAAAAAAATATGTTTTTTGGGATCAGGGGACTCTAAAACGTGAATATCTGTTGTAAACTCAATTTCGAATTTTTGGGGTGAATCCAATACTTCCTTTATAGTAGTAAAAGGAAGTAAAAATGATTCAGAGCAGGCCTGATATGTGTTATACGTTTGGCAGTACTGAAGTGTATTGTCAGTCTATGTCAAATTCGAGATTAAAAGGTTAGGTTTTGTTTGTTGTTTGACACAGACTGGCGTAAAACTTAACCTGCAAATCTCTAATTTGACATAGACTGACAATACACTTCAGTACTGCCAAACGTATAACACATATCGAGGCCTGCTCAGAATCATTTTTTTTATCTCATGGTATTAACTATTAACAATATTACTTGGGATAATTACACTGTTATTTGTACTCGTATACCTTATTTAACTGTCAGTTGTTTAAGTGAGGGTGAACACGGAAACTAAACAAGTTGTTATTGTTTTTACATGACTTCAAATATTAGATTTTATAAGATTATCTGCTGTAGTACTCGTACATTTAATAGTAGTTTATTTATCTAGAACGAAAAGTGGCATTTTAAAGACGAGAAAGTTGTTTACGTCCGAGGCGTCAGCCGAGGACGGAATTACTTGCGAGGACCTTTAAAAACACTTTTCGTTCGTGGTGAATACAACGGTTTATTTCATACTGCAAGTTTAATGAATTTTAAATGAAAAGTTGTAAATCATTTCAAATGTCATGTCAACAACTGACGTATAATTTTAAAGTACTTGAACTTTAAAATTTTACTTTAAAGTACTAGGACTTTAATGTTCCATTTTTTGTACAATAAATAAGTTTTAAAGTACTTGAACTTTAAAATTTTACTTTAAAGTACTAGGATTTTAATGTTCCATTTTTTGTACCATAAATAATCCGAAAAATGTAATTTTTGACATCAGTATGAAATAAACAAGTATAATGAAATTTAAATAAAAAATTGGTAGGTAAATCTTTTCAAATTTCATGTCAACAACTGCCGTATAATTTTCAAGTACTTGAACTTTAATATTTTACTTTAAAGTACTAAGACTTTGATGTTCCATTTTTGTACCGTAAATAATCCGAAAAATGTCATTTTTGAGATCAGTATGAAATAAAACGTTTTAAGTACCTATGTTACATATGTATGTAAAATTCTGTTAGAATCAGCTATAATCAACTATTGGAAAACGGCGTTAGAGTAGAATTTAAATAAAAAATAGCAGCAAAAGCACGTCGTGGAAACTGCAAGCCTTATTAAGTATGTGGAAGAAAATTTTGCAGGGAGATGAATCTGAATTCGTACAACCAGAATTCATCACCATCTAGTTTTTACGTCTTTCGCCTCTTTAAGAAAGCGCTGAAAAGATGTTGCTTAAAATTCGATGCTGGTATACAGCGGATTGTCACATGATAGCTCCGGGAACAACCTGCAAAGTTATTCAATGATGACATTTATAATTTGGTGGAACAGTAGGAGTAGCATCTTAATGCAAAAATTTATATATTAGAAACAAAAAATCAGTTGAATTATAAAAAAAGCAATATTATTATTTTTTTAAATTAATCTGTTAGGTAAGTGTTTTTCCCAATGAAAGTTAATTTATTTTGTTAAAAAATAGGTATATCATCTATGGAGTAAACTCAAGTTTAAGAAATAGTTTTCCGAACTGCGAGAGTTTAAAAAAAAACGTTTCGAAAGTAAGTCTTGTTGAAATTAATGTTAATGTTAATATTATGGCAGAGCGAATTTAGTGATACATATATTAACTTATGCTAAGTCGTCGTCGTCGTCAGCCTTATTGGAAACATAGCCACTGCAGAAGCATCAGCTTTTCCTTTTCAGAAGGTTTAGGCGTTAAGACCCCAAGGTGGTCAAAGACAAAGTTGATTTTTTTAATTACATATCATTATTACAACCACAAAAAATGTCAGTTCTAAACTTTGTTGAAAATAAATTCAAGAAGACTGGTCACAATTATTAGAAAACAGATATTCTTTAAAAAAATAAAATGGATAATGAAAAAAACAGAATTATATACATGTTTATGTGTCTATTACATATGTTACAAGGTTGTAAACAGAATAAACATAGATTCCATCAGGTGGGAATTAAGCAGAGTAGCCTTAATATAGATTGCATTGTATAATATTAAATGGATATTTAACGGTCTTTACTTCAGACAGTCGTGTGTGACAAATTAATTATAATTCTATTAATAGCTTTCTAAATGTTATGGGCAATGCAAGATACAAGAGATGTGCTTATTAACAATATTTTATATTTTCAAATGCCGATAGCACTAATTGCACAGTTGCTTTAATAAATGTATGAAGCAAAAGATCGTGGATATTGATGAAGGAACAATTAAGTTTATTTTATGATATCAGTGCAATAAATTAAAGTGAGTAGTCAATTTCATGCTCATGTCCAAAACAATCTTCAATCGATTATTTCAGGGCACGTAAATTAGCAGGCATCATGTAGCCAGCCTTCTTTAATAATTACTTGTTGAGGAGATTCGACTCTTAATTCAGTATTTTATGTATGTATTTAATAAATAATAATTATTACTTACATTGTATTATTGTTACATTTATTTTTATTGTTATAATAAGGGAGCCTAAAGCTCTACAAAGGCTACCTAGTCAAGGACAGACGGCTTAAAATCCCCGTAAAAAAAATTCTATAGGTTACATTTTTAATAACTTATAGTAACATGGGACCTGGGTAGGCGAGTGGCGATCGTCGCTGCAGCCGAGGTCACAGTGAAAATACGGAGCTTTCGAGCCGGAGCGGGCGAGAGTTCGACCCTCGGCACGGGCGGTCTGGATTTCACTTCGTTATGGTATTTAGGTTTAAGTGACGCCCGTGCTCCCCGAAGTAATGCGTAAGCGGTTCCGGGGGGGCAACGGTAGTCGTTAGGATGAAAAAAAGTATAGGCAGCGAGGTCGCCTGACCTATTTTTTCGTTTAGGGCATCTTAAAGTTAATTTTTACCTGTAGAACCTACTAAATAATTTCTCAAATTTCTCATATAACACTATTCAACAAACACCTACATTTGCAAAAAAGGCGGTGGATATTAGGGGCCTATAAATTAATCGGTGAAATTTCCAAACGCCCTATATATTGATCACGGTTTCATAATTCAAATTGGTGTAATGTTGATGTTCAACCTTCATTTTTTACTTCATTAATAGAAGTATAGAAATATAGGTAGGTATTCATAATTTTTTTTTGCACTACAGTGAAACCTCTCTAACACCGATGGGGAATATGAAACTGTCCATTGTACAGGGATGTCTGTTATTAATAGGTTTTTTATATTCGCTATAGTTCTGTAAATTAAAAACCGTCCGTTGCGTAGAGGTGTCCGTTAAGAGAGGCGTCACTGTACGTAATTTCGCTCAGTTAAATGAAGTTCCATCACATGGCGTTTTTAAGATCCTCCTCCGAAAATTCTTATCCTCAATACGCTGTGTATAGGAAGTACAAAAACATACTAAGGCGTATGCGCTTAAAATCCTAGGAAACTAGGCATCCTCATCTTTTACCTGCGGATGCTTAATTTGGAATTAAAAATACTATAAACGTCTAGTTACATGTAGTTTTCTGAATAAACTGATACTAAAGTGCGGTTATTTATTAATTTGAGTCGTTTTCAAAAAAAGGGACGAAAACCAGCAAGAGAAACGATATTTAAAAAATCTAGAGTTGGTTTAAAATATCTAGAAATATAACATTGACAAATTTAAATATTTTATTGAATTAAAACTAAACAAAATTTGCACTACCACCACACGTAAAAATGATAGGAAAAACTGAGTTTGGAATGAGTTTTGTTATTGTTTAATAAATAACGCTTAAATACTTGAACTAGTACATCAAATGTAGTCTTATAAAAATCATTAATAGTACTTATTAGGTAAGAAATTTGCTAATATTTATGTGTAATATTAATGGTAAACTATGTGACATTAGACCATACAATAATGTGCTGCAGCATGCAAGCTAGGTACTTACCTGTTCGTGTAGTTACACAATAAAATAATTGCATGCATTTAGCAATGCTGGCGAGGATGACATACTCCTGTTTCTTTTGGTACACTCCGGGCTCGTTCTTGGAGTAGTGTCGAAATGAAGTAATCAAAACGAAGTTGTGATTGAAGTGTACCAACTAGTTATCCTTTTGATTCCATACGTTTCGTTATATGTATATATGGTCGTCGGTTATGGTTGCCATTATTTTTTATTGTGTATATTCTCAGGCCAATCTCCCTCATGGAGTGTAGCCCTTCTAACCTTAAAAGTGTTTATAGGTTATTGGTATATAGGAGTAGATGCATTTCCATTTATTTTACTTTATTTTCTATAAACTTGACTACGAAAAATCGTCCGATGCTGCTTCGTTACATCGTTCAGACTGGGGGAATGTATTTACAAGATATTTCAATATTTTTGAATAATCGAGTTACCATGATTTTGTAATCCAAATTTACAATAATAAATTGTTAGTTTTATTTATGTGTCGTTTTTGAAATTTATTTATTAATTTGAAAAGATATTTTACAGTTTCAAGTATGTATTTCCGCTAGTTTTTTTTTGTATTTAGCGCTTTTAGGGGTATTCATCTTTTATGGTAGTGTCAAGAAGTTTTCCCTAATAAAATTTGCTCCTGTCTTCTTACATTTGCATAAATTTCCGTTATTTGAAATACTCCCAGGACAAGGGGGAAGGTTCGATAAGAGTAGAATACGAGTTTAGGCCTGCGTAGAAACGGGTGAAGGGCATTTCGAAAAATGTTGTTTCTGTAAATCCAATTAAACATCAAAATAAAAAATAAATCAGGCTGTGTCTCCGTAACAAAACGAGATCGGACACGTCCATAGGAACTTTTTTTCTTATTTTGAGCCACATAATCTAGCCGTTATTATTTTTTTTTGACAACCTTGTCAATCACCCTGTAAAGTCTGCTAGACTTTTATAATGGGTACGGCACTGAACGCTTTTCCATTACCCCTGTAAAATTAGATGCGGTAATACCCATTTTATTGTTCTAATTTTAACGTCCGATTGCGTTTGTCTTGTAAATTTAAATGACCAGTAGGCGTGTTCATACATCGAGGCAAGATCTAATTACAACAATATTGTTACATTGTTATAACTTAAGTTCTGTGAAATTAAGCAAAATGCGGCGTATCATTTCTGTTATACACAGAAGCGTGCGTATTACATTTTATTTTATCCGATTTCATTAAACATTTGCTGCGCTCTCTACATGTTTTCTTTTGAATGGCTTTGTGAGTAATGCAATTACCGCGCCTCGTGTTGAACCCTTTCCAGTTGCAGGATTTGTGAGTGAAGATTTCCCCTACAACTCATAGATTTAATGATTCACAATCTCTAATGCAGTTTCTTGCACCAGAGTGGTGTCCTGGGCTACAAGATAATTTTGACAGCTCTTTCGCATTAAAACTTTTACATTTAGAAAGTTTCCTCTGTATTAATCCAGTTTGTTGAGAGTAAAGTTCCTAAAATACAAGTAAAAATTAGTCTGCTCTAATGGCTGTACTGTTATAGTCGAGTTATTTTGTGTTTAGAATAATAATTATATTATCTACAGTTACACATTAAATTTGAAATACTGACAAAATAGAGGAAAGAAATAATATGTATATTTCCTATGAACTAGTAGATCGACAATGGTAAATTACAATAGAAATATGCTGCAGCCTCTGATTTAGATAAACATAAGCGTATATGGAAAAAATAAATAAAAAGCTTATTTAATTTTCTAGTTATTTATTTGAGTCAAGTACTTTTCTGACTAGTCAGAAAAGTAATTTCACAACATTTTTCTGTGCCTATATGAAGTAGCAGTCATAATGAATTAATATATATGTTCAAAGGTGCAAGGCAACCGGTACATGCCAGCTTTGGCATATAAAACGCCATTTTGAAATTGAATATAAAAAATATTCTTAATAACTAAAAATGGTTTTAGGATGTACAGTCGTGTGCAAATAAATCTGGGACAGTGTTTTTTTCACATGCAGATTCAGTTAAGAATTGAAGAATATCTCCATGGATTTCATGCTATCAGAAAGAGTTACATTAAACTTTAACAGGTACTGAAACCTGTAACTCTCTCTGATAAGAGGAAATCCATGGAAATATTCTTCAAATTCTTAACTGAATCTGCATGTGAAAAAAACACTGTCCCAGATTTATTTGCACACGACTGTACATCTCTATTTTTTATACATCATTAAGTGTAGAGAATTCATGAAAATATATTTTTTTACTGTAGAAACCATTTGTTTCATATTTCCATTAACACTTCAAAAATAATATCCATAGTTATTTCTGGGATAATAAACAATTCATATTATATTCGTTTAATGCACGTTACGCCACAAGATGTTCCTGCTGATGCATCAGTGACGCACCACCCATGCGAGGGATTGTGAGGGTCAGCTGCCCCTTCTGAATTTAATATACGAGTATTAGAAATTGTTTTATCTTTTAGTTCATATATTTCTAAACAGTACTACTTCGTCGACTTAATCTAGAAAAATGTGAGAGCAACATTTTGAATTATAATTTTTTGTAGTGTTCTGTATCTATTAAATCTTGAGGTATTTTTAATGGGCATTAGATCTAATGCACGTTGTATAGAAACTAGAAACTACTATGTACTTAAGTTTTTTTCTGTTCATATAATATTTGTTTGTCAGAACGACGTTTGTCACGAAACCAAATTCCGAATGGATTTTATTAGATTGTAGGATTATAAGCGAATGCGCACTTAAGCC
Organism: Agriotes lineatus; assembly: GCA_940337035.1. Classification (NCBI taxonomy): domain Eukaryota; kingdom Metazoa; phylum Arthropoda; class Insecta; order Coleoptera; family Elateridae; genus Agriotes; species Agriotes lineatus. The sequence continues at coordinate 38,932 of CALNHX010001797.1, read as the reverse complement.
TCAAGGTGTTCTCGTACTACCTCCAAATCACTTGTGTCTTAAAGTTTTGTGTGTAGTTTTGTGACTCTGCCTCATAAACCACTCTTCATAGGTCGCCTTACCAAGGCTTGTGTTGGGCATGAAGACCAGCATAATGGATTTTTCAACAACAAAATCCTGCTGCTCACACGGTCAACCGAACTTTAGAATTTTTATGAGAGTTACAACCAATTAGAAGTGTATAGCCACCGAGGTAGCCAGATTTGCCAAATCTCAATTCTGTTTTTCATCCCAAAAATAATGGGTCTCGACACTAATCTTAACATTAATGACCTAAAAATGGTGTTTAATAGACAGCTGGACGTAATAAGCAGAAAATGCGTATCAATAGACGTTGATTATGCACTATAAAACGTTAATGTGGATGAAAACCTCGAAACGAGTGCAAGAAGTGGATGTAAATGGCCGTCTATTTTGGAGTCTTCATCATCAACTTTTATATCCGTACCATATCCAACGGGCACAAGCCCTTACTCGCCCTGGTCACCAAGCTTCTTGCGATTAAAGCATTCGCCTTCGGGTCGTGCCTTAAACTTCGCAGTCCAATTGATTCCATCATGTATTATTTTAAAGCAAGCATAGGCTCCCTTTCTGAAATAATAATGACTTTTTTGGATGTTTTCCAAGTTTATTTTTCCCCTGCTGTTCATTTTGAAGTTGGAAATATATTGAGCGCTAAAGAAAACACTAGAAAGGTATGGAGCGTTTCGACATCCCACTGGAAGCTGAACAACTGCATTTAGTTTATGTGCTAGGCAATGTATGCAAGTAGCTCAGGGCTTTAATGCTCCAAATTGTGTTCGAACACTAGTTACTACACTAGACATATTTGCAGTCCCATTAAAACACTGACCACGGCACAAACCAACTGGAATGCTGAATCGCTGAAGCAAGTCAATAATTATCATAACTAGAACTGCCAAGCAAAATCAATCATTTGAGATTTATCAGTATACCAGAAAATAAAAATTAAAGCATGTAAATTATTGCGGGCCCTAGAAACCCACAAATACATTATGGTGGGTTCTAAAAGGAGCTTCAACCCATGAAGGCGGCACCTATGCCGTATGGGTCGCGTATCTCCTTTCCTCTGAGCATCTAAAAAGCAACCCTAGGTACCGTATGATCGAACACTTTTGTGCTCTAGAGGGTTGTGGATTTTTTAAAAATTTAATTTATGTTGGCAGTGATGAGTAAAGGAACTTAATAATATAACCTATACAATTTTTACAGAATCACTTAACTTTTACAGGATGTTTAATACTGAATACAAGGTGGGTCTATGTATGGAAAATCATTTTGAACAGCTGTAGGTATTTTTTATCATTTTTATGTATTCAACAAAAATGTTTTTATTTGTTAAAATGACATTCCTGATATAACCTTAAACTGGAAGATATGACATGCTAATGTGACTTTTACTACCACGACTGCCAACAATTTATTTTGACAAAATAATTCCTCAGCTTCTAGAGGATAAACGTTTTTGATCATACTGTACATCTTTACTTGCCGGGCTCCATAGCTCAGTGGTTACGCATTCTGCCTATTGCTGTAAGGGTCGAGAGTTCGATCCCAGGTCCCGGCGAGGTTTTTAAAAATTAAAAAAATACGGATGAAAATCTCTACAGAATGTCATCAATCGGAAGTTGTATAATGCTGTGGGTCCAATGTTACTACGATGTGTAGTATGTAAAAAATCTTTTGCTAGGGTTGGAACTCCTTAAACTCGGCAAAATTCTAAGCATCATTAAGGTACCTAATACTCTGCATGACTAGGCCTTATCCATGGGGCTGGTAAGAAGGGCCTATGAAGGCCTACTTGCCTGACATCAGTCTCCCCACAACTGATACCTACTAACTAACTAACAACTGTACTTGCAATGTCGATCTGTAGCATTTTTTATAATTTGTAGCGGATCACGATATCAATGTACTTGTACATTGGGTTGCCCATTTTGGTTGTTCAGGGGAACCGAGTTACGTGGCCCACCCCTATATACAGGCTGCCTATTTTATCATGTAACACAACTAGGTAGGTAACCAGTGGCGTAACTACCGAGGGGGCAAAGGGAGCAGCGGCCCCCGGGCTCTGAACTTCAGGGGGCCCAACAGGCCTCCTGAAGTTTAAAGCCTGGCAGGTCCAAACTCGGTCCCGTATAAAGTTTCAATGAGTCCGGAAAAAACACTCGCTATTGTTCATTTTGCTTTTTTTGTTTCTGTTTATGAATTAAAAAAAATAATTGAAAAATGTTAACCAAAAATGCTTTGGCAAGAATAGGACTTACACTTGGCAATTAAGGAGCCCGGTGAAGATCACGGCCCCCGGGCCCAAAATTTGAAGTTACGCCACTGTAGGTAACACATTTAACAAGCTCATAATTATCACAGAAAACTCTTAATTTTAAAAATAACTCCTAATTTTTGAGAACGAATGAATTCACTCCGCATGCCCAGACCTTGAACAAATAAACAAAATTAAGAGTTCTCAGCGAAAATTATGAGCGTGCTAAATGAATTGCCTACCGAGTTCTTACACGATAAAACGAACAGCCTCTCTTTATCATAAAAAAGACGTAAAATTAGTCTAAGCCTACTGATCAATCTTACTCAAACTATGAATAGTGTAGGGCATATATGTGTGTTTACAAGACGATAGAATACACTTTCCAGCATCCGCTACAATTACTCAGTTTTATATATTACCTTTTTTTTTAAATTAAACACTGTTTCCGAGTTTCACAATTACAGTCATTTTCAAATACGTGAACTTCTACAATTTTTTTCTGCTGCAGACGCCGAAAAGACAAATTGTATTGTAATAGCTATATATGTTATAAGTACGAAATTAAGGACTTTTTTTGACGAGCTGCAGTTTATAGCCAAGCGAGCGAGGCACATAAATAAGGCGAGTCTAAAATTCCGCTTTCGTGCCAATTACATAAGCTTTTATTCTACTGCTTTGGAAGCGTGTTTTCTAATTATAAAATGCCGTTTAATCGAGGAAGTCGGAAGAAGTCGAGGAAGTCGAAAGAAGTCGAGGAGGTCATGATCAGACCACAAAATGGGAATGTCTATTTTGATTTCGACCAATGGAAATGGTTGTCAGTTTTTGTTGCTATGGTTGTTACTGTCGAGAAGTAAAAGTTACTAGTATCTATAAAAAAGTGGGAGTTTTCGGCCGCTAAACGCTGCTGAAATTGATAGCTTTACGATGCGGTAGAACAAAATAGTATATTATGTTATTAGGAGCAAAAGTTATACTTTATGTGGCGTGGGTGGACGGGTTATCTGCCTCGCAAGCCGAGCCACATAAAGGTACTTTTGCTCCGAATAACATAGGTATAGTATTTTTTCTTAAAACGTTTTTATAACAAATTGTTTACAACTTTGTGAACAAAATTCGAAGAAAATTACTTGATCTCGTCAGCGAGAGATAATATTATCTGCCGCTGACGAGATGCCATGGCAATGAAGTGACATGAATTAGTCGGCCTATTTCCACAGTTTATATTATTGAATCGCGACGTTTCGGAAGCTAATTCTGCTTCCGTCATCAGGCGTAGTCTTGAGAAGGACTGGTTTCGCACTTGGAGTTGGTTTTTAACTGCACATAGTGTGTCAATACTTGTGCAGTTAAAAACCAACTCCAAGTGCGAAACCAGTCCTTCTCAAGACTACGCCTGATGACGGTAGCAGAATTAGCTTCCGAAACGTCGCGATTCAATAATATAAACTGTGGAAATAGGCCGACTAATTCATACACAATGAGACCACAGTTACAAAACACTTTCAGATCAAATGAAGTGACAGTTTAGCATCATCAATCAAGCAGTATAATGTTACATTTTACCGCCGTTTGAAGAAAATAGTATATTATGTTATTAGGAGCAAAAGTTATATTTTATGTGGCGTGGCTGGACGGGTTATCTGCCGAGCTTGCGAGGCAGATAAGTACAGCGGAGCCACATAAAGATACTTTTGCTCCGAATAACATATAAGTAGTATTTTTTCTTCAAACGTTTTTATAACAAATTATTTACAACTTTGTGAACAAAATTCGAAGAAAATGACTTGATCTCGTCAGCGGCAGATAAAGTTGTCAGCGGCAGATAATAACTTTATCTGCCGCTGATGAGCGGCAAATAAAGTCGTCAGCGGCAGATAATAACTTTATATGCCGCTCGTCAGCGGCAGATAATATTATCTGCCGCTTGGCAATAAAGTGACAGTTTAGCATCATCAATCCAGCAGTATAATTCCATATTATACTGCCGTTTGCAGAAAAACATGTTTTCACAATTCCGTCTGTCTGTCCATCTGTCTGTTTGGCGCACCTGTCATGTCCATCTTTGCTTTAATTCGAGAACTATTAGTTAAATAAAACCAATATTTTGCACATAGCTCACGTTTTTACCCTTCACGAATATGGGCATATTTTGGACCCAACATAAACAAGGTGGACACCTTAAAAATGTGTTTTCTTTAATATTTTCGAAAGTTTTAGCTTCAAAACTTCCAGGGAAGTTCCGAGTAAAATTTACTGATTTTTAAAAATGTAAAAAGATATTTAAAAAGTATTGAAAATATAATAACATCCACATTCTACTTGGAAATTTTGTCGCCGTGTTGATTTAACAATAGTTATTTCGTCATGTTCTCTCAGATCTCCTAAACCGCAACGCACCACTTTTATTACAAAGACAATAGACCGCTCTAGCTAAAGTAAAAAGTAAAATAAATACAGGGTCCGGAAACGATGGGGGGATATTTTAAAACTATGAGAGTTACATAAATATTGTGTATATAAAAGTTGTAGGTACGAAGGTGGTGCACGTTACTAAAATAGTTTTGATTGTACAGGGTGGCTCGAAAAGTGTGGCGAATCACACTTACTTCTTTAAATGAAATGTCCTATGTTTAGGTAACTTGAAAGTTTTGCATCAGTTGTATAGGTTTAACGTCAACTGTTTTGGAGATATTAACAATGTTATGCACAAAAAATGCTGAATTTCAGGCGACTGCTGTAACAGAAAACACTTGAATGAATAAATAGAAAATCGGTGGTTCTGGCTATTACTGATATACAGGGCGATCAACATTTGCAAATTTAATAATTTCGGATTCCCACGGAAGGCCTTCTAATGATTTTTCTTTTGATATGTTACTTCATACCTCTAAATTCAACTGTTTTCCATATATGCGTGTGTGAACATGAAAAAACTATTTAAGCCACTTAAGTTGCTCCTTTTCAAGAAAAATTTACAAAAAAACTCTTTGTTTTATATGCAAATAGACAAGCAAAGTATATTTATCCTAATAACTAATATTAAAATGTCTTGTAAATACTTCCCCATATAATTTGTTTTTCTTTAAATCAGAAAAACTCTTAAGGAGTCTATCAGTACTGTCAAAATAAGCTCCGACGTCGTTTGACAAACTTTCGATCTTCCCATTATTCGCAGGAATCGGTTTCAGTTTCTGTGGAATTTGTTGACAAATAATCTGTTTTTTCTGGATTTTGAATTTCAACCGTCTTATCCTGATTGGCACGAATGGCGGTGGTTTTTGGTATTTGTATAAAAGTGTCTAATATTTTTTTTGTTTTTTGGAAGGAAAAAATTAAATAAAACAAAGAGAATAAATTTGAAATAATCATTTATAAAACCAGTTAGGAAATACCTTATTTTGTGTAACAAACTACTCGTTTTATAAATAGTTACTTCATCACTGGTTGTGAAATAGTTTTCTTTCCACAACTGACTGCAAAAAGTGAGAAGTTTTGAAACTTCACTCACTTTTAAAAAGTGATACTTTATACCTCTGTCAAGATTAGAGAAAATTTTATAAAATAAGCTTAGTTTTACATGTACTTACCTTTAAAATTAAAATTTTGCAGGCTTTGAATATTTTAAACTTTGACTAACTAGTTGTACAATTTAAAACAATCAATGAAAACATTATACATATTATTAACAACATTTCATCGCCGGTTACTACGCACGAGGTGCAGTTCATTGCTTTTTCTAGTGGAGACTGGTAGACACTAGACAGGTCACAGAACGCTCAGGGGTGAGAGCAAATTTGTACCTATTGCAATTTAAAAAAATTAAGAATGTGGAAGAAGCATTTCAGCAAATTAAAATTACGGGCGGATGCTATAAGGGTGCGTTTTGTTTATAATTAAAACAAAGTAGTCCACTTTTTATTCGAATACATTTTTAATAGGCCCAAGGGGATGTCAATTGACCCCATTGACACCCCCTTGGATCCGCCAGTGCCATCTTTAATACAGTTTTAAGGGCATCGCTGGCAAGCCGCGAAAAAGCAAATTTCCCTTTGAAGTTCAAAAGTATAACTGTCAAATATAAATTGTGAAAGACATAAAATTTTAGTATGGACAAGTGAAGCATATACGCATTTATAGTAACTGTTTAATTTTTATAAAATCCAAATTGGTGCATTCCCCATCGCCGGATAACGTTATCTATTTGGGTGTCGGGGGAGGGCGTGCCTTCCTCTCTCAAAATGAAATTATCGCTCTTAATAGGAATCACATACTTTGAAGTGCAATGGATTGAAGCAGATAGTAAGAACGAGCCTTCTGCTATATACAACCACCACTTCGCTAATTTCTCCCAACCGATCACATATTTGAAAGTGGGTAGGTGCATCACAGAAAACTCTCCGTAATATCCGAGCACTGGATTGATTGTACAGCCAAATCCATTTCCTAAAGTACCCGGAACTAGGGAGTCGCCCAAATGTGGGGTAGATGTGAGCTCTCAGTTCTCAACGGAGTTCATTGTGATAATGGTGGCAGCGTGGGGAGGGCTGTGTCAGCTGCACTGCTGATAAGATGGTTTTAGAACGGCCTCAAATTCGACTCGAATGAATAATGGAATCCTGATTGTCTCAAACTGTAGGTTCTGCGGTTCGGCGGCGGCTTTACGCATGGCTGCCCTTTGCGACTGCTGGATGCAGGAATAACACCAAGCCGAGATTGCGGCTTTGCGAATCCACTGGCGCGTTGTTTTTACTGCCTCAGTAAGGGCTATGCTTTGATTTCGCTTTTTTTGGCAAGCGAATGACCTAGCGAGGTGACAAAGCGCGATGACACGAAAGAAATTAGTTCAGCAAGTATGAAGTCTAATCAGTTGAAAGTGTTTTGAGATGTATAAAAAGTTAAGGGATGAAGCGCACCTGATATTCTTCCTTTAAATTTTGAATATATGGTGCTTGTCGAATACTTTAGAAGTTATAGCGCGGCTTTTACTTTCATTTACAAAACCAGTCTGTAGTGAATATTACTGTGTAATGTGGTTTATGGTTTTTGTACATATTTACTGTATCTTAATCTGTAAAATGCAGGTTGCCGCTAGTTGAACAGAAGGGTATATTTCCTATAGATTTAGTGTGTAATGTGCTTATGCATAACGAACTGAACGTTATCTTATAAGTATGTACAGAATGGTGCATGGAGAATTTATAATTGACGCTTTCAGAGACGTGTATTTATAGCAGATGTATTACTTATTTCTTCTTCTTCCTCTTATTATACGCCAGTGTTTTTAACCATAAAGTGGTTCTATGCGCCCTTTTTACTCGCGAGCCGGGTATGGTGCTAGCCTTGCCCGACGAAAGTGAGGAAGGGTTCCCTTATTAGAGGTTAACGACTACTACAGGTGTTAGCGTGGTAGCCGGAGAGTCTAGGATTTTTCCCTGTGTAGTCGCCGGGGATCGAACCCGGACTGGCCGCCTAAGACTCGAGCATGTTGCTTGCTCGGCCATCCGCTCTCTTGATTGATACCTCTAAACTAAGTTCAAGTTATGATAGTTGTGAATGTATTATACGTCTGTCCACGTAGGACCATATATATAATACACATATATTGCTGGTAGGGCCTGGAAACTTCAGAAAACATTACGGCGCCGACATAGTCTCACTTAGAGTATAACGCGTCTCGTGCGTATGCGTGAGAATTCAAACTCCGCCTTTAGAAGCGAATTTTAAACGTGACCACTTCCCCATTGGGCGGACGGCGCCGCCGCGCTTGCGCACAGCTCACCGTATACATGAAGGAGTTGGTTGTGTGTCTCACTTCATCGGCAAGTTTCCCACTCATAGCCGCTAGCAATATAGTAAGTATTAGATATATGCGTAGGACATACTTTGTTACCCGAAATTATTTTTGAAACATACCTCTAAATGATGTAAATTTATTCGTACTGTTAACTGATGGCTTTGTATAGAAAATATCAGATTTAAAATCATTGAAGATGTGATCAACAAATTGATTTTTCGATAGGATTCCTCCTATACATTTCATACGAAAAATATGTATATCAAAACAAGCGTGAGACTCAGAGTAAGTTTAATGAGTTACACTTCTTGGATATACATAGTCATGTTTTATACATAAATTCCAATTTGTAGACTGATATTGTTGAGTATAACAGAGGTGTAGTTTATCCCAACAGGGGAATCAGTCACAGCTCAGATCTAATAGAACTTGTTGCAACTAATCTAGTGCCCACAGAAATCGTTCTTATTACAGTTGCTTATTATAGTCTATTGAACTTTGATGTATTCAAAAGGCGAAACCCATTGATTTTTTTCTTCGGATTAAACAAGATACTTTAGTGATAAATAATACAGTTTTTCTCAGTGAAAGTACATATTCTTTTGCGTATATGCTAATCAATGTTTAATTTCACTTAAATAAATTATATTTTAACCAAACAATTTGTTTTAGATAATTTCTATCAGATAATTACGTGAGTGAAAATATGACTGCAAAACCTCCATTGCATTTCATAAACAACGTAAATCTAAAAAGTAATAATTCCGTATCAAATAAATTATTCCTTAGATAAACAACACTATTCGTTGTACGCGATTAAAAATTGTATGTATAAACATGTTTAAAATTCAAAGAATTAAAAAAATCGTTGTATTATAAGATTATAACCACTTTAATCGGTTCTGATTTTAGGGATTTGCTCACTGCTGCGTCCTTGCTATTTGATATTCAATAATAAGTAAAAGAAGTTTATATTAAGAAACATTTTCTACCAGTAGCGTAGCGAGGTCCTAATGGACCCGAGCGTGAGCTCTTCGTTATGGGCATACTCGATTAGTTTTACCTTCCCCCATCCCCCCTAAACACCCAACGATTTTTATTGGAAGCAAAGACAATAAGCAGAAATAAGAGAAATATATTTTAATTCTTGTGTAAGACTGACTAACAATATTGTGATATGTGATATTATACAGGGTTGTACACTTATTACGGGCGGCTTAAATAGAAAACTACTAAAAAAATATTAAAATAATTTGATCAAGAAGGCGTCCTCTAGAATATAATTTGTTCTTCATTTTATTATTAATTGAAAACAACTAACATGCTTTTTTAACGTACACTATATCTACTGTACTTAGTTGATGTCAATCCATAGAAAATCGTATTCTCTTTACTGATGTTCAATTGTTTTTGACTCTTACATAACAATTTTTTTTAGTAAAACCCACGAATATGTAAAAAAGCATTAAAATATTGGTCGCCTATGATCTAACGGAAAACAATTGAACAAAGTGACAATTGTATTTTGTTTACTAATATCAAGAACAGTTTCGCATTATGGACTGCTCTTTGCATTATTGAAGCACATCGTTAATTTTGAAAATTCATAATGCAGTTTACGTATTCGCGACTAGAGAAAGTTGAAACAAATTATGTAATGGTCAAAAACAATTGAACATCTGTAAATAGAATAAAATGTTCTATTGATTAACGTCAACTACTAGATATAGTGTAATTTAAAAAAAAATCATAGATTGCATTGTCAGTTGTTTTGTATTAATAATAAAATGAAAATCATCATGTTATATTATAGACTTCTAGAGGACGCTTTCTTGATCAAATGATTTCATATTTTTCTACATGTAGTAGTTTCTATTTAAAGCGGCCCGTAATAAGTGTTTGACCGCCCTGTATGATCACAATCAAAACATCAAAAACATATTTAGTCTAGTGGGGTAATTAATATAACTTTTTACATTTTTTTAATAGTCAAGATTTCATTATTAGGCAGTTAAAAATATGCAGATTTATCTAAAGTTTGATGTTCTTGTAATTGGCTTCTTGACTTGTAAAATACAAACTACTCACGTCTCATACCCCCAGAAAAACAAGTAGGTATGTGGAGAAAATGTTTATTTCTTGGCTACATAAACAGCCTAATCGAAAGTACATAAAAATTAACAAACATTGTAAATCAATTAATATAGTTCAAACGTGGCGAAGTCGATGGGAAATGTGTTCTAGCGATTTATTCTTTTTGTGGCACTAAAAATAGAAGGTAGCTGGAACAAAATGTTTTCTTTCGAAACATCTGCAATATCTTTTACATTTGGGAATACACATTTGTAACTGATACACTGTATAAACGCGTGCTGTGTCTGCGTATCTGTCTGTCACCTTTTAATCGTCAACGTTCGGGAGCAGTTTGTGTGCCATCGGTCCTGTCGTCACCGTGCCCTTTATAATGCAAAGATAAGGAAGTACGTCTGGCAGCGGAATTTAGCCGAGCGCATAAATCGTCTGGCTAACAATCAGATTCTGTCTGAGAGCGCAGGTTGGTATTCCACCGACCGGGACGTTTTTTTTGCGTTGCGGATTAATGTATTGAATTACATTTTTAATAAATGTTCCCCCTGCAAGATCTTCATTGCTTTGCTCTATGTTCTGAATATTCGTCTGATACATGGCGTGTTGAAATATCAACTTTAGAGCATTAGGGTAGATAATATATAATTCACCAAATAACAAATATGTATACGGCATCTTATATACTGTTTGTTAAGAAGAACACTGGCTTAGGCCTATATTAAATAGCAAATTCAAGTACGTTTACTCAAACTCTTAATTTCGTTACTGTACTTAAAACGTATTTGCTTTTAATTCTACAGAGTTTCGAAAACAAGGGATCATATTAATAAGAGAACAAAATTCGTTTTACTACCTACACCTACCTTCTCACCGTTCTCCAAACAGTTTTGACATGTTACAGGATAAACAATGTCCACCGGGCTCCAAAAACCGCAGCTTAGCCACTCATCATATGTTATTAATGTGATTAATTCACCAATGTACCCCACTAAGATGGAAATTTCGAAACTGATTTGAACAATAATATTTAAATATCTCAAGTTTCAAAAATCAGTGTGAACGTTTAATTGACTTTTCAACTACATTGGAGGGCCTTTCGTGGTAAGCAAGAAGGAAGGCTAACTATCAACCATATATCATTTTATAACGCACGCCTGCAGTATGTTTTTCTGCTTGGTTAAGCATAAAAGAATATAAGCATACATGTAATGTACAATTCGAAATTTAATAAAATCGTGTCATTATGTGAACACCCTTGTATTATAAAAGGCTTCATAATTTTAGATCTCAGTTTTCCTTATTTATATTTTTAGCATCTACATAAACATTAGAAGACACAGGAAAATGTGTAGAATGGATAATTTTTATAAATCATTATTGTTCGCGATAAATTAAAGGGCAACGCATTTTTGCCTAAACTAGAATATGGGCCCGAGGCAAGGGACTGTGTGTTTAATAAATAATTATCCCGTGATCACTAGCTAAATTTACGAACTGCAAGTAATTACTCTGTTAAATAAAGCATTAAACAGTGCATCACATTATTCACATGACTAGTCATTGAAATAATCTCGGAAATAAATTTTGTGCAAATATCTACAGCGTGAACATAATGGGTTCCTATTAAATCAGCATCTCATTTTCCACATCACAAGCAGTTATAATTGCAGAGCGTTTATTAATTAAAACAATTAGTATTTTAATACATCGTTTTGAAGCAGACTTAAATAAGTATTACCACTGCGTAGGTTTGCAAATAAGTCGAGTAATTGCCCTTCCAATAACGCAGCTTACGGACATTTTCATGATCTACAATAAAATTTGTCCACTCATTGTATATTATGAACGCCCAACAGATCTGCTTGCACATGCATATGGGTCTAGGAGCAGGAAAAGTAAATAAACTGGCATTAAATTGTAGTTTAATTTATATTTAAATTTAATTATTCTTACAGTGTTGCAACTAATCAGTTAAACTGTTTATACGTAGATTTTCACTATGCTAATCACGTTGTAGTATGTGTGAATACCCTTTGTATGAAAAACAGTTTGTTGAAGGGAATAATAATCGTGTCCGAAATAGCTGATAATACCAATGTGTCCACGAATTGATGCAATAACAGGTATTTCATATTTAGGGATTTTAAGTATCTTTTATGCATCAAAAAGGGCAAAAGATCATTAAGAAAACTTATACAGCATGTAAAGCTATGGCCCTCTAAAAATTGTTGGGAAGATTTCAGTACTTGTACGAAACACTATTTTTTAAGTAAATTGCCGTTTCTCCAAGAAGTAAGATACTGTTATTTAGATATAACGCTATAATATCATGCTTACTATTATAAACCAAGTCGATTTCGTAAGATAAAACCTAGTGATCAACGAAATTGAAAATTTAATTCTTGGGGAAGCTACTCCTTAATCTGAAAAAAAATCGGAAATATACTTGAAATTACTTTCAAGCCAAATATGAAACTGGAATTCAAATATTTGTCGTCAATTATACCTTTTGTTGCATCGATCCGTGGGCACTGTTAAGCTAACATATCATCAATCATTATGGCCAATTTCGGTCCTTTTGATATTACAATAAAATTTTATTTTCCATACTGTTTTTTACGGTAGGTAGTATTAGGGATGTTCCGAATATACAAAAATTCGTATTCGCGAATACGAATACCGTATACAAATACTCTTATGAATATTCGCGAATACGAATACGAATACATGACCTTGAGTGAATAATATCAACATCAACATCGTTTTTGTACGCGCTGCAAATTTTAGAAATAGTATGGAAAATAGTTTTGTTTTTTATTTAATATTATAGAATGGTTAATATTTAAAAAAAATGTTTTATTTAATGTATGAATACCTGTTTTATATTTTTATTACAATTCTTATCTATATTTATATAATTTTAATGTCAAATACTCGTATAATATTCGTGTTAATTTTTGGCGAATACGATTACGAATACAAATATTGAAAATATAGCGAATATTCGCGAATACGAATACGAATACGAGTATTCGGAACATCCCTAGTAGGTATATCGTCATAGCATGCATGAATAGAATGGAATAGAACGCCACAGAAAAATATTAGCTAAAATGTGTTTTTAAATGTCTAGGCCAAAGGTTTATAATAAATAACAACCAATTACACACATAGTATATAGCAATAAACTACTGTAGTAGTTTACCGCAAGTAATTTTATATACATATATTATTTCTATCATTAGTAGTTTACAAAAATATAAATGCATATCGCAAAGCTTAAAATGAAAAATTGTACAAATTTCAGGATTTTCACGATCCCATTTTTGTATAAATCCAAAACCAATTGATTAAAATACAGCAAAAGTATTTAAAAGAAGTGGTAAAAAAGTGCACACCAATTGTGTGAATGAATCCAAAGGCTCGTTGATTATCAGTCGCTGAATTCTACTGGAAAATGCCTTTCAAACGGTATGCGATTTGACCCCCCTTCCTATTTAAAAAAAAATCAATTTGGCTGTGTAGCTCTCGACCTTGTCAGTTAAAAAAATAACAAAACTGTGGCAATAATAGAGGGCTTTGTAAAGAGCATGCATATTAAATTTTATCGATTTAGCTTAAATAGTTTTGAAATAACAAGGCCGGTTTGATACATTTGGTACACACTGTATGTACCGATACTACCCATCTAGAACAATTTCTCATCCCTAGTTTATTGTAAAATTATTTAAAATGGCAATCAATTTTTGTACTCAACGTGCACGGCAAAAAACAAATGAGAGAAATTAATGTTTTATTGTATTAATTATACTTTACCTGGTAATAATGTTACTTATAAGCAGTGGCGGCTCGCTCTAAGAGCCAAAGATCCATAAATCTACCATTAAAACCATTTATTCTACACTTTTTACTTTCATATTCTTCTCACTTGAAAGCTTAAACAAATCTGAGTAATTTTATATATGAACTGTAGATAAGCGCTTGCTTATTACTTTCACGAACGCAATGGGCCAGATCGAGTTTGGCCCAGCAGGCTGCAGGTAAAAAATATGCTGTTTAGCATTACACTGGGGCAGGAGTGCCAGATGTATTTTTTTACGGGTAAACTTCAACTTCCATGTCACCAAGAAAATAAATCAAACATACAGTTCTCCAAAGCAATAAAAACCGGAAAATCAGTGAATTATTATTTCTAGTCTTAAAACAAACTTCTGCAATTACAAGAACGTCATTGGTGCTTAACGTTTTGAAAACCTGTGTACTATTTTTCATAAATAATTAATGAATCCACAGAGTTAGGATGTACAAAGCACTTATCTGTAGTAGTTCGATGTTACACATATTATATAAGTAAGTACGCGTTTATTATTATTTCAGTGGCTGGATTTCTGACTGATTTCCATTATTTAAACTGCGAAAATTTGGAATGTCAGGATATCGACCATTTTTATTTTTTTAAATATAAATGACATGAAACAAATTCCCAACAAAATGGTTCGAAGGTGCAAAATGTTGAACTATCTGGAAAAATTAATTAGCAGTCGAAAAGTTTCGAGCAATAATCACGCCGTAGATACATTTAGTTTTAGTTTTGCTGTCTTTTGTTTGCTCTACCCACTCTTTGAACTAGCTTCCTTTACTTGTTCTTAGAAGTTCATGCCGTATTTTTGTTTTCTTTGTTGGGGTACTTATTCCCTCTTTGTTTCGTCATAGAAGTAATCACTGGACATAAAATAAAACAAAAACAGTTAACAACGTAACCACTCTTATTAAACTCGTCTGCCAAATACTAAAAACTAATATTCATGTTTGCAAGATTATAGTTTGATGATTCCGAAAAAAATCGTAGGTAAAAACTTCTCAGCAAACCGAACTCCCAAGATAGATTATCGCCTACGCGTAGATTAAAGTCGTATAGCTCATGTCTGATGTTACTGCATAATGTACTACTTACACAACTGCATAAGCAATAACGTGCACATATAGTAATAGTATTTATTTTAACTGAATTCAATAACATTTAATAAGTATTACAAACCCAAGCGCATAAGAATATTTTTTTAATGATTTTAGAATATAAAAATCGGAAGGTATACATTTTTAAAGTGAAGTATTACGAGTAGCGGAAATTTTTTCCGATTTTGAGCATTTTTATACAAAATGTGCCCCCCCCCCTGTCATAAAAATATACCTGGTTTGGAGGAAATTTCCCTTGCTCTGGCAGCACTGAGTCAACGTTTGACAACACTGGCTGGAGCCACTGCACATTTGGCCCGCTCACCGCGCAGTTCGAGTGCTACTGTGATGGAGTGAGTTTGTTGAACCGCGGCGCGCATTCAGTGGCATCCGCAAATCGGCACCATGAATACAATTACAAGTCTTTTAAAGAAGCCTTTTTTATCTTGTTCGCCCGAAGAAAAGCTGAAAATAAAGCAATTAGGTAGACCCTTGCCTGATTTAAATGTTTCGCAAAGACAGGGATCTATTAGTAGTTCTAATTCTAAAGTGCGAATGAGAACATTCAATCGCAACGTGTATTTAAAAAACAAGTGGGTATGCGGGTGTGAGGAAAAGCAAGCATTTTTTTGTTTTCCGTGTGTTTTATTTGGAGGGGAAGTTAAATGGACGAAAAATGGTGTTACAGATTTAGCGCACGTGTGGGACAAGATGAAAAAACATGAAAAATCGAAAGCGCACATAAACAATATTTTTAGCCTGTCTTTGCTTGGCAAAACAAATATATTAAATTCAGCTTATAAAGAAACGATAGCGGCACACAATGAACAAGTTGATAAGAACAGATACGTTTTAAATACAATAATTAACTGTATTAGATTTTGCGGTGCATTACAATTGGCATTAGGAGGGCATGATGAAAGTAATGAATCTGCAAAGAAGGGAGTATTTCGAGAACTGATCAATTTTAGTTCCCATTTGGACAGAAATTTAAAAGATAATTTTAGAAGTTCGTCAGTATTTAAAGGGGCTCCTGAAACAACACAAAATGAGTTACTAGAATGTATGCTTGACGTTTACCACGATGAAGTAGCTAAAGAAATTACAAAGGCTGATTATGTTGCGGTTATCGCCGATGAAACAACAGATGTATCTAGTAAAATCCAACTTGCTATCATTTTGCGTTACATTGTTGGTGGAAATCCAGTAGAACGATTTTGGAAGTTTGTGAATCCTACCGGCCAGGATGCTGCTTCAATCTCGGACTGCATTTTAAAAGAAATCGACCCTTTAATTAAAGACACGCCAAACAAACTTATCGCACAGAGTTATAACGGGGCATCCGTTATTAGCGGAGGTTTAAGTGGAGTTCAACAATTAATTAAAAAAAAGTATCCTTTAGCGAATTATGTTCACTGCTATGCTCATCAAATTAACCTGATCATGAACAGTGCAGCGTCAGTTAATGGATCAGTTCAAATATTTTTTGCACACCTCTCTGGGATTTGCTCATTTTTTTCCAATTCCCCACAAAGAAAGAGAGTGCTAGACGAAATGCTTCAACAACGACTACCACGGTCGTCACAAACAAGGTGGGATTTTCATTCACGTGGAGTTGACACAGTTTATGAGTATAGACAAGAGTTGATAAGCATCATGGAAACTTTAGCGAACGATGAAAATATTAAGTCGAAATATACAATTGAAAAAGCTCATTCTTACAAACTAAGATTAAAAGACAAGGATTTTACATTTTGGTTGGCAATTTTTCATAAAATAAAGCCGCATGTCGATATCATTTTTAAGCAACTGCAAAAGAAAAATATAGACCCGGTCAAGGTTAGACAGGATATACAGAATTTTGAAACTGAAATACAGAAAATACGCGATCAAATTGATAAAATTATTGGAGACACTAATAACAAGAAAAGAGAAGCTTTGGAAATTTGTGATTCCGTTATGCAGCAGATAAGAACGAGATTTAGTTTTACTGGGCATCTAATAGCTACTAATTTACTTGCGGTCGAAAATTTTACCGAGTATTGTGACAATTTTCCAGAAAATGTTCTCTGTGAAGTAGTTAGTGTTTATCCGTTTTTGGAAAAAGGTAGGTTAAAAAGTGAACTGCAGACACTTTACGAAAGAGAAGAATTGCGGGATGCTACTGGAGCTGTTCCACTGTTATCATTACTTTCACAGGACGAAATTCATGAAACTTTTCAAGAAACGCTAAAACTTTTAAAAGTGTTAGTTACAACACCTATGTTTACACCCGAAGCTGAGCGATGTTTCTCGTTGTTAAAAAGGATTAAGACTTTTTTAAGAAACTCAGTGAAAGAAGAATCAATGAAGGAAGAAAGACTAAGCGCATTAGGAATGCTATCAGCAGAAAAAGATTTTCTTGATAACATCCAAGATTTTAATAAACATGTGATTGACTTATTTGCAACTAAAAACGAACTTAAAATGGATTTTATATATCGCGCAACTTGCTAATAGACACTTAGTATTATTGACTGATTATATGTATTGTGTAATTTAGGACGAAAGAAAGGATGCCTTGGTAAGTATTTTTTTCACTGATGCTAACTTGTAGGGCAGGGGGTACAGTCCTTAATTGGCTAGAAAATTATCCAAACAACAGATTTCAAACAACAAAAGTAGGAAATAAACTGTCAGATGAAGAAGAAATAAGTTACGGGGTTTCACAAGGGAATGCACTGGGGCCTCTGTTTTTTATACCTTATCTGTACGAGGAATTAACTTTAAACAGGTAATTGAATCAATAAATAATGAACTGAACAGCTTGAAAACTGGTTTTGATTTACAAGCTGAAGCTAAATCCTACCAAAACAAAGTGTGTGGTTCTTTGTACACGTGATAACTGGAAACTGTTTAAAAGGCACAAAGTAGATGAAATTCAATATTTGGCAGAATATCAAATAAATTTTCAAATTAGTCACACGGCATATACTTTACAATGCAATAATCGATCCTCTCAGATCACGTATTGTATGTCTTTGGTAATGCATTGCGTTAGAGAGGAGATATATAGAATCCTAATTTTACAAAATAGAGTAATGTAAATTCTACTGGGATGCAATGTGCAATGGGCCGTAGGCATAAAACAAACTTCCTAGGCATATGCGTAGTGCATAGGACTCTGCTACGTTGTTTGAATACAACGCCGACCATTATACCATTTTATGTGTTAAATATTTTAAGAACACGAACAGAAATATCCGATTTCCGGTTCAACCGGAAGTTAATTATTTTTGGTTTTTCTTATATTTTTTAAATTGATTTAATAGTTTAGGATATTACCTTTAAAAATTGTAAATCAACTATAGGCCTAACGTTAATAATTAACGAGATATTAATATTAAAAGTATTTTATGTGCACAGAAACAGTATTACTAACTAAAGTGAAACTGAACTCATTACGGCCATAAAAATAATGATAGACAAACAAACAAACACACAAATAAACAATAGCTCAATATCCTTCAAAATGCGATTGTGTGGAACAGATCTGTTTGTTACATATAAATTGCTTTTGCAATGACGAACGCCTAAATATGTTACAAGTATAGTTTTTATGTCAGAAAAATGTTCAACGAGCGTCTGAAATGTATCGAAATTGTTACCCAAATAACTAATAGCCGCATCTTCGTACATTTGCAAAACGGGAAATGAAATTGTGAACTTAACGCAAGTTTTTCTACAAATCCTGAAAATCCTAAATATATGCAAAATAGAAACAGTGAATTTCCTAAAAGATGTTTATTTGGCGGTTGTCATTTTTCGTAGCCTCTTAAGGATGTATTCCGCTTAATTATTAACACAAGGGGTTACTATTTGTTAAAGAAAAATGTATAAACTATCAAATTAATTTAAAAAATACAGGGTTTTCCATAAGAAAATCCAAAAATAATTAACTTCCGGTTTAACCGGAAGGCGGGTATTTTTGTTCGTACTCTGTGAATAGAATATCTCAAAAACGAAACGGGGTATGGCGTTGAAACTTCATATATAAGTTTTGTGTAGTATGTAGATGAGACAGCAAGCTTTTGATGAAAATCGCATAACCGGAAGTAGGTGTTTACTCTTGTGATTTTTGTTTTTCTCGATTTTGTCAAACACGGCTCTAACGCTTTTTTTCAAACTTTACATTTTTATTCCATTTTTAATGTGTATTGTATATTCTAAAATGGGTTTCTTTTGTTTTTTTTCTATTTTTTTTATTAACCCCTATTTTAAATAGAACACCCGGTATATTATTACATTTTTGAATTCAACTTAAAATTTTAGAGAAAATTTGTCTCTTTCACTAATGCTCTATTTTGTACCGTTTTTGTAGAATTTGTAATTTTTTACAAAAGCTTAAAAATTAAAAATCAAAATTTTGGCTAATTATAAGATCACTGTAAAAGGAAGTTGTTTGAGTGTATTATACCAGAAGTTTTTTAGGTAATTTATTAGATTCAATAAAGGTTTGGCAATTTAGGCGGAATTTATAATTGTATCTACATATTAGTTTTTTACAAAACAATAAAAAATTATGAAACATTTCTTTGCCGACGGAAATCAATTACAGTACATTAAAGGTTACAACATGCATTGTTCACCTAGGATGGCAATTTTAGTAGACATAATGCCCATATCTAGCATAAAATCTACCTTTTAAAACACAATTTCCAATTTTTTTGTGGAATTCTCGAAAAAAAGTGGGGTAATCAATTTCCCACGATACATTCAATTTAATGAGTGGTTAACATTTTTCAGGACAAATTATTGCAGTTAATTGTACAAAAACTTTTATTTAATTCCAATTATTGCATTTTTGATTTCATATAAGTGACACTTCAAATGTCAAACTTTTGAAATTTAATTTTTTAAGTTAAGTGTGTCATCGGTTCGGATTTATTCCAATCGATCCATGGAATGCTTGACAAATCGAAATCACATCGAAAATATTAAATTAGGTGATTTATGAGTAAACAAAGTTTTTCGAAATGGGCTTTTGGACAAAATTCAATTTTTTCAAATAAAACCATAGTAATATAAAGGTACCATTCATACTACCACTAATAAGAAAATGCTCACTTTGCAACTGGGCAAATACAGGGGTTACAGTACATACAAAAACTAAATATTTAATTTTGTTCCAATTAAATGGTAATAATAAGTTACTAAAATGGCTTTGAAAAAATGAAATATTTAGCTTTACAAAAATTTAAGTATGTTGGATTGTTGGATTACCGGTGTTTTCTTTTATCTTTTAACATTGCTTATAATTTGGTTAAAATGCCGCAAATTTATTCAAGAGATGATAAAGTGGACGCGTTAATATTATTTTTACTTACGCCGAACAATATCAATATTATTGCCCCAAAAACTACTTTGAAAAACTTTGTTTCTTCATAATTAATCAGATAATTTATTATTTTTGACCTGATTACGATTTTTATAGCATGACATGGGTCCGCCCATGCGAATAAATCGGAACAGTCTTGGCACACTTAAAAAAGTTTAACATTTGACATATAAAGACAAAAGTTGGTATTACTTCCGCTAAAACCAACTGTGGAAGAAAATGTATTCGTGTGTCAAAAAGTGCTGTTTATTAAATACATACGATGTGCCAAGTTGATCAAAAATAAGGGGGTGTACCATGATCGTGTTACACCTGGTATAGTAAAAGCCTCTAGTATTGCATAACTAGAAAAAAAAGTCCTATACTTCGCAATTCAAAATGTACAATAAAAACGATGCAATTTATACATTGTGGGCAATTATGAAAAATAAAAAATATGCAGACGATATATTTGTATGTATATTCAAATTTAAGCAGCTTGGCTGTAAAATTATTAAGTTTGCCACACTCGTCGGCAACTGTAAAAAGTGAACTTTTCCCAAATAAACTTAATGAAAACCAAACGAAGAAATAGATCGATTGTTTACGAATAGTATTCTAGCACTTTTACACAGCAAATATATTTAGGCAACAATGCTTCGACAGTGACTAAAGAATTATTGTTAAGCCTGAATTCTAGCACGGGCAAAAATCGGAATAACTTTTTTATCATCAATCAATTGTATTTTATTCATATGTATAATGTTATTGTTGTCGTATAAGAAATGTGAAACGCGACTTTTTTATAATAATATAAAAATAAGTACTTATTTTCGTATCTTCCGGTTTTTATTATGATATAAGTTCCAAGCACTCGCTCTTTGAATGACGAAGCTATCGCTGCTTACAGTCAACGTCTGGCAACACTGTATTGGGGCCACTGCAGGTTTGGCCCGCGCCCCGCGCAGTCCGAGTGCAGCTGCGAGAGTGTGAAGTTGGAGTGTGTTACGCGTATAGCTGTCTGTATCCAGAAATCGGCACAATGAATAAAATTAGCAATCTTTTAAAGAATCCATTTTTGTGGTGTTCGCCCGAAGAACAGCTTGAAATAAAGCAGTTGGGTAGACCCTTGCCTGATTTAAATGTTTCACAAAGACAGGGATCTATTAGTTCTAATTCTAAAGTGCGAACCAGAACATTTAATCGCAATGTGTATTTAAAAAACAAATGGGTATGCGGCTGTGAGGAAAAGCACGCATTTTTTTGTTTTCCGTGTGTTTTGTTTGGAGGCCAAGATAATTGGTCGAAAAAAGGTGTTACAGATTTAGTGCACGTGTGGGAGAAGATGAAAAAGCACGAACAAACGAAAGTGCACATAAACAATATTTTTAGCTTAACTTTGTTCGGTAAAACAAATATATTAAATTTAGCTGATAGGCAAACGATGCACAATGAGCAAGTTGATAAGAACAGATATGTCTTAAATACAATGATCAACTGTATTCGATTTTGTGGTGCATCAGAATTAACGTTACGAGGGCATGATGAATGTGATGAATTCGTAAATACAGGAGTATTTCGAGAACTGATCAATTTTAGTTCCCATTTAGACAGGAATTTAAAAGATCGTATTAGGAGTTCATCAGTATTTAAAGGGACCACGGAAGAAATAATAAAGAATGATTTACTAGAATGCATGCTTGATGTTTACCACGATGAAGTAGCTAAACAAATTGCAAAGACCGATTATGTTGCGGTTATCGTCGATGAAACAACAGATCTATGTAGCAAAGTCCAATTTGTTATCATTATGCGTTACATTGTCAGTGGAAAACCAATAGAAAGGTTTTGGAACTTTGTGAATTCTACCGGCCAGGATGCTGCTTTAATCTCTGAGTGTATTTTAAAAGAAATCGATTCGTTACTTAGAGAAACACCAAACAAACTTATCGCACAGAGTTATGACGGGGCAACAATTATGAGCGGAGGTTTAAATAGAGTTCAAAAATTAATAAAAGTAAAATATCCTTTAGCGAATTATGTTCACTGCTATGCTCATCGCATTAACCTAATCAACCTGATTATGAACAGTGCCGCTTCAGTTAATCGATCAGTTCAAATATTTTTTGCACATCTATCTGAGATCTGCTCATTTTTTTCCAGTTCCCCACAGAGAAAGAAAGTGCTGGACGAAATGGTTCAGCAACAATTACCACTGTCGTCTCAAACTAGATGGAATTTTCATTCGTGGGGAGTTAACACAGTTTATGAATATAGAAAAGAAATTATAAGCGTCATGGAAACTTTAGAGAACGATGAAAACATTGAGTTGCAATCTACAATAACTGAACAAGCGCGGTCATACAAACTTAGGTTAAAAGACGAGGATTTTACATTTTGGTTAACAGTTTTTCATAAAATACTGCCCCATGTCGATATAATTTTTAAGCAACTACAAAAGATAAATACAGATAAATGCAAGGTTACACGAAAGGATGTACAATATTTTCAAAATGAAATACAGAAAATGCGCGATCAAATGGATGAAATTATTGGAGATTATAATTTGGAATTTTTAGAAGACGCTACGCTTCCCAAAAAAAGGCCAGATGATAAGAAAAGAGAAGCTTCAGAAATTTGTGATTCAGTTATGCAGCAAATAAAAACAAGACTTAGTTTTACTGGGCATCTAATAGCTACAGATTTATTTGCGGTGGAAAATTTTACTGAATATTGTGAGAAATTTCCTGAGAGGCTTCTCTGTGAAATAGTTAACGTTTATCCGTTTTTGGAAAAAAGTAGATTAAGAGCTGAACTGCAGGTACTTTATGAAAGAGACGAATTGCGGGATGTGTCTGGAGCTATTCCGCTGTTTTCATTACTATCACAAAACGAAATTCACGAAACTTTTCAAGAAACGCTAAAACTTTTAAAGGTGCTAATGACGACACCTATGACTACATCCGAAGCGGGGCGATGTTGCTCGATGTTGGAAAATATTCACACTTTTTTAAGAAATTCCGCGAAGGAAGATTCAATGACGGAAGAAAGACTAAGTGCATTAGGAATGCTATCAGCAGAAAACGCTTTTCTTGATAGCATCGAAGATTTTAATAAACGAGTGATTGACTTATTTGCAAATAAAAAAGAACGTGTGGATTTTATATATCGTGCAACTTGCTAATAAACACTTAATGTGTTATTGACTGATTTTGTTGTGTAATTTATGGCGAAAGCAAGGCTACCGTGTAAGTAATTCTTTCACTGATGTTAACGTGTGGTATAGGTATATGGAGTTGTTAATTGCCTAAAAAACGACAGAAGTAGGAAATAAACTGTTAGAGAACGTACGAATAAATTACGGAGTTCCACATGGGGTGTACTCTAGGCCCTCTCTTCTTTATACTTTATATAAATGGCATTGCAAAATGTATATGCTGATGTTAGCGTTTTATCTGTGTGAGAAACCAACTTTGAAGAGGTAGTTGAATCAATAATTAGTGAACTGAACATCTTGAAAATGGCATAGATTAAAAAAATTGAAGCTAAATCCTATCAAAACTAAAGTGCGTGTTTTTTGGTACACGATATAACTGCAAACTATTTAAAGGGCACCGGTTTAACATTGAAATTGTTTTTGTAGCCATTGATCTAGTTAAATGATATTAAATAATTTGTTTTACAGTTAGATCGACAATTAAATGTGTGCCATTATGTGTAAAAGAATAGATACAAAAACAACTTTCAATTGGTTACCAAACCTGAAAACTAAAATAAGATTGGGAACATTTGATTGAAAAAGTAAATTCTTTTTTATTCTACTGCAACAAAAAACTATCAATTTCGCAGTATTTAGCGGCCGAAAATGCCCACATTATCGTACTAGTATCTTTTACTTTTTAGCTGAAATAACCATAGCAACAAAAACTAACGCTGCCATTTCTTGGTATTATCATGACTTGCTCGACTTTTCCCAAACTCCTCGATTAAACCGCCATTCTTTAATAAGAAAAAAACCTAAAGCTGCAGAACAAAACAAATATGTATGCAACTCGAACAATAGCGGACTTTTTGACTCGCCCTTATTTATGTGCCTCGCTCGCTCGACAATAAACTTCGGCAAAAAATCCGTAATTTTGTACTTGTAACATAAATAATGATTTTTCTTTGTTAATTTTATACACTATAATTTTTAAACATGCTATTAAGACATTTTGCTAGCTTTGGAACTAAGTAAAGTTTTTTTTTTGTGTTTCTAAACATTTGTTAGTCCACCAGTACGAAATATTTACATCTCAGAATGTAGGAATCTGTCTTTATCTGTGAGGGGGTGACAAATTCATTTTACATTCGGTTGGCTCTACAAGCCGCCACTACATGAGGGATAAACCGGAACTTCAGGACCGAAGGGCACATTGCTTAACACTCTTGTTTTTAAATTCAAAAATCATAATTTCTGGAAGGTTGACGTTTTTAGGTTTCCCAGCGAACTTAAAATAAATCTTAAAAATTTAGACATAAATATAATTCAAAGCATCGATAGGTATTGATTTTTTGTAAAGTTTAACTGCCACAGCATTAATTGACTGTAAAAATAATCATAGTTTGTACTAACCTTGCAATATATAAAATATAAACTCTCTTTGGTGAAATTCTCATAGGTTATTTTTCTCAGGATTTTAATTATAGAGAAGAAATTGACATCGGTGAATTTTCATAGTAGAAATTAGTGTCATGGCGTATGCTTGGTTTAATGAATATAAAGTATGATTAAAAATTATTTTCACCTAGTATGGCTATGGAATAGTTCCTAATTTATGAATGCAACTACGTTTATACTTAAATGTCAAATCTGACATTTGATTTTTAAATTACTTACAGTTGCATTCATAAATTAGGAATAATTCCATAGCCATACTAGATGAAAATAATTTTTGATCATACTGTACATACCTTTATAGATTATTATTATACAGTGCTTTCTCGTAAAGTAGTGGATAAATTCGTTAAACATACAAGGAATAACTTTTGGAAAAAAGGTTGGGACCTGTCGATTTTTATTTTTATTTGCGCATTTTTTCCAATAAAATCTATTCATACAGGGTGACCTGCATAGGAGGTATGGCGTCATCGATGTTTTTTTTATGGCAACCCCCTTTTTTTATTATGACATTTGAAAGAACACTTTTTTACTTACTAAGGTAATTTTTGCGTATAGGTCACATGGCCAAAAATTAAGAACTTTTTTTAATTTTAAGATGTATAATTTTACGCTTTTATCAATGACAGCAATCAATAAAAATCATGTCGGTCGTCTTAGTTACTGTCAGGCAGACAACGGTGCACAATTTGTACATTTAATTTAGTTGTTTTTGAAATTATGATTGCAATTAAAGTTAGTATTTTGCAATTTTTAATTATTTTTCTTAATTGATCATCTGACCTATACTCAAAAATCAGTTTTAACGTAAGGAAAAGGATGCTTTCTTTCAAATTCCGTAATAAAAAGGGGGGTTGCTATTAAAAAAAAACATTGATGACATCATACCTCGTACACGGGTCACCCTGTATGTATAGATTTTATTTGAAAAAATGTGCAAATAAAAATAAAAATCAACGGGTCCGAGCGTTTTTTCCAAAAGTTACTCCTTAAGTTTTTTACGAATTTATCCACTACTTTACGTAAGCACTGTATTAAGATATCTCTTGAAATTTTTAAATAAAATGACACCTTTGTTTTTAAAATTGTAACAGAATAATCGTTACTGATTGTCGATTTTTAGTTTTTGAATCTATTATTGGCGTTGTAAGTTATAGAAGACTTTATTAATTCACTATAAAAATAATCGATGATTTTTAAAGACAAATTGTAAATACTTATTTTATTTTTATTTAAAGTACTTATACAGGTCAGTCAAAGGAAAAATATTTTTGCACTAACCATCTAGTCATTAACACAGCATTTACCGGCACTTTCACATTCTTGATTTAAAAAGTTATTAATTTCACTTTTACATTTTATTTGTAGTGGTATTTGTACGTCTATGCACGATTTTATTAGTGGTCTGAAAAGGTCAACCGTGTGGCGTTTAAAGGTGGATCCCGAATTGTTAATTCTTGTAGATTTAGAAACTAATAAACAATTTTATTATTTTAGTGTGCTGGCCAAAATGTTCAAACTGAGTGCCAAAAAGTCAACCCTGTGTCGTTTGAAGGTGTATTACCATGTTTTTTTCTTAGATGCCATACCCAAACAAACACTGTTGCTAGAATTTGAAAAGTTAGGATTGTGACCATTGTACTATACAGGGTTATTCATTTTCAAGACTCACAATTTGGATTTCGAGAACCGCAAGTAATAACGAGAATAGCTAACTTAAGGCACATTGCAATGCCCAAAAATGTTTGATTTTCGTTTTTTTTTTCATTATGCGTCGCTTATTTTGCTTAGACATCTATTTTGATATCAGAAGGATACTCTAAAGAAGAATTCAAACTGGTAGAATTTCTTTTTTTTTGTCATAACGTATTTTAAATGCTTTTCCAGAAAACTAACACCGTTAAAAAAAGCTTATTTTTATCATTTCACTAATATAAGTTTTTATAATTTTATTTTCTTGAAAAACAAAGTTACCTATGCTAAACCCGAGGCGAAACCTTTGATAGTACACCATAATTGTTTAATCCGAAAACAAATGAAAGCTTCAATTCGTACCGCGATTCAATTTTAGTTTTGTGTTGAAAATTGATTTTGCATGTTTTATTAGATTTAGCAAAAGTTTGGACATTTTAGGCGGAATTTATAATTGTATCTATGAGTTTTTTTACAAAACTATAAAAATAAAAGACTTCTTTACCCATTGAATTAAATTACAATACAATAAAGGCTACAGCATGCATTGTTCACTTATGATGTATTTTTAGCATACATAATGCACACTACTAAAACTACCGTTTAAAAATCAATTTCGATATTTTACGTGGAATTCCCGAAAGATAGCTTGGTGACTAATTTATCACAACACATTAAATTTCATAAGTTGCTAAAATTTTATTTTTAGCACAAATTATTGCAATTTTGTACAAAAACTTTAATTAAATAATGTATGTAAATTTACGTTGTATAATGGCAAATCGAAGCTTTCGTTTGTTTTCTCATTAGCTAGCCACGGCCTACTATCAAAAAAACGTATTTTGCACATAGCACGGTTATTTATGAAAATAGGGCACTTTAACAGTTCCCTAGCCATTTTCAACATGTATTTAAAATAAGACAATTGCGAAGATGAATGAAAACCTAAAACAGGATTTGAATTCTTAAGTCTCTTAGTAATGTGCCACGAAAAACAAAAAACAATCAAAACATTGATTTGGTCCATAACTCGAAATCTAAGATGGCAAGGTTTTATTATTTTTTATGTCAATTTTGCGGTAATTTAACCATGTTCGTATTCTTTAGTTTTCGAGTAGTGAGGCTGGATATTGAATAACACTATAATAAATACAAAGAAGCTTTCAAATGTGTTAGTTTCAGGGCATGGTTTCAAAAATCGCGGTAAAAAATCCATAAAATTTATCTTGAGGTAAATAAGCGTAGGTACTTTCGAAATAAACGCTAAACACGATTTTTTTTATAAAGACCGAGTTATTTTAGCACACTAGAAAAGTCATACTTCAGCAATTTCTCCGAGTTTTCAATCTAAATTATTTAGTTTTGCGTGAAAATTCAATCACCTGCGGCAGCCAGCCACAACCACCTTAGATATCCTTTGTAAATGATTAGAACCGGAATATACACTTCGATACAAAAATTGAATTTACGAACTTCTCACTTTGTAATTAACTCGATCACGTTCACAAATAATCCATCCACCCGATTTCACTTTCACACTTCTGCTGCGCCGCGCCATTACGAGAAGAACCAAAAACTCGCATTTTTTGTTTTCGGTTTAATGTCCAAATAATGCCCCGCTGCAATTTTCTGAAAGCTTTTGAGTGAACTGTTCCGCAATGTTGCGCAGTTGCCCGTTTTGTTGCTAGGGAGATCCGATACGGAGTTGCAGCGTGGATCGTGGATAACAGCAAGGAGCTTTGTGCGCCCGACGTGATTATAACGAACGGCCGCGCGGTCGGAGGGAAACAGCTGAGCCTCGGCTGCTCTAAAATCTATACCCATCTCGCCCTCTCTCTCCCGCCGGCGCGATCTCTCTCCCACCGGCGAGACCGACTCGCCGGCGATAACGGCGGTACACAAATCCTAGAAACGTTCACATTTCAAGTTGAAGGACAGCGGTGGTTATTCTACTAGCCGTACGAAAAATGTTGACAGGCACGTCTCGAGTCGCCGGTCTTGGGGCTTCTTGCCGATGCAGCACGTTGGCACACCGTGGAGCCTGTTTTACACTTTACGCTCAACTATACCCATATTCATCTGGACGTACGAGGGTATGGGCTTTTAATTAGAGTTACAAGTCGATTAACTAACAGAACTTATAGTTATTTGACGTGTACTTATTTTTAAATTGAAATTTTAAAAAATATTTTCCTGTTCGATGCATAAGGTGCATAAAAATTATTGAGATGTGTGTAAGCTTGTCAATGAATTTTTAAAAAAACCTACACCGTATTGATCGAAAAACATTCATACCGCCGATATATCGATACCGGGTGTAACACGATCATTTTTTCTTTATTTTTGCAGATATGTTTTTGAAAGTTTTTACATGGTATGTATTAAATAAACATCACTTTTTGACATACACGCAAAGTTTCTTCCACTTTCGGTTTCAGCGGAAGTGATACCAACTTTTGATTTTAAATTAGAACACCCTGTATAGTATTGGATTTTTGAATTCTACTTAATTTTATGGATATAATGATACCACTAAGGGATATTTTAATTGAGTGTGTCATGATTCTTCCGATGTATTCCAATCGACAATGCTACCGGGTGTCTTAAAATGAATTACTTCTAGTATGCTTTGAATTTCCCAGAATGCAATACCAATAACAATCTGGGGCACATACAAATTTACATGGAAACAAAATTCAAAACTTACTAGATGCGATGTAATTCTTTTTAAGACGCCCGCCCGGTAGAAAAATAGAAATCACGTCTAAAATACTAAATTATGTGATTTATGACTAAACAAAATTTTTCAAAATGGGCCGAAGCTATTGTTTTTTTAAAATGGAACCATGTTGGCATTGAGGTCGTAAAATAGAAATTTAGTAGGTTTATACCAAAGATATTAAAAACTAGAGTGTATATTAAGGGATTTGATATCGTTAAGAAAATTTGCTTTAATTATTGAAAATAACAAAATGTAGCAAAATATTTTGGTGTAATTAAAAATTTTGAAAATAACCCTGTTTTTATTATAAGAATGTTGTGAATAATAAAAAGGGGAATAAGTAAAATCTACGAGGTGAAGTAATATGGAAATTTAATGTAAACAAGAATAAGTAGAGACATAAACTATGTGGTAAAAACTAATGGCTAGTAGAAGTACTCTACAAAAGTGAATCATTGGATGATAATAATGGGTCAGGTTTGTTTGAAAAGCCAATTTGACAGAATACATTAATCGAATTGTATTACGTCAAACTAAAGGACAGTCCAAAGGAGGAACACGAGGGTAAAAGAGAAGAGACACATTTTTGGAGGTTGATGAATGTAGTAGTGCAGGTAGCTGTCTGCAAATTTGGTCTGTTGGCTGCGTGCTGTAGAAAAGGGTTGAGTAGCTGATGTGTGACGGTTAGGACGTCTTGTTTGGTCGTGGACCATTCATTGCATGAAGGTGCTGGAGACAGCTGTGCCGAGTACAGACAAAAATTACTCGAGTACCGAGTACAAATACTTTACGTAAACTGTAATCAAGTACCGAGTACAAGTACACAGTGAAAGTATTCGAATACCTATACAAGTACAGAGTACCGAGTACAGAGGAATGCAATGGTGGAATAATGGTGAAAACAAAAGACAACATTTGTAAAGTCCCATTTTATTGGCTTTCAAAATTGTCATCCGTCAGAGCATGGCGAAGTGGTCTGTTTACCAGTGTCGCGAATGAAAATAATCGTTCTAGGACGGCCAATGATGGCAAGCATAAATAAAATGAAAGAACTTTTCTATAATATTGTATAAAAAGAACGTGTTTTTTTCCTGTATGTACTTACTTATGGTAAATAAAAATAAAAGTTTATGTCACAGCTTCCCCGCCATTTGTTTTACAAAAACACTAAGCATACCATTCGATTCCTTTTAAAAAAGTGCATTAAAACTTTTTTTGCAGAAATACAAAATATTCACAAATAAGCAAGTTACGGGGCTGAGTCGAAAATGCACCAAATTGAAAATCACCCTGTATCTTTTAAAGAGATCGAGATATCGATGTGCGGTTTTCGCCATTCATTTTTACACAAAAAACGAGCCCGTAACATGAAGTTGGTTTTTTACTTTCTCCTCTAGAAATGAATGTTTCCTATCAAAAGTGTCCAATTTGGGACACTCTGTACATCGAAAACTAAAAAAAATTAAAAATAAAAGTAATTTTATCTCTTTATCAGTATGCAAAACATCTAAAATTCATGTCAATGCTATACTTTTTATAAACGCACATGCTAAGTGGGCGAGGTGATCTCAATACGGCGTACAACTTTGTTTTTACTACTTAAGGTCTAGTAATTAAGAACATATCATTAATTTAGGTACCTGTATTCGAGTACCCGAAAATGTATTCGAGTGCACGGATACGTACTCGAGTACACGTAAATGTATTCGAGTACACGTAAATGTATTCGAGTACCCGAAAATGTATTCAAGACAGGGATATGTACTCGAGTACACGTAAATGCGTCAAATACAAGTACACATACATTTTAAAAAAATGTACTCGTGAAGTGAGTACCGAGTACACTAAAAGTACTCAGAGTACAGTTACTGAGTACTTGTACTCGAGTACCTCACAGCTCTGGCTGGAGAGAATCGATTAGTCATCAGAGAGGAGCGGTTTGTTTGGCATCTGGAGAGTTTGTGCGGACCAATTGAAAGGTGGGTCATTTCTTATTAAGGTTATAATTATAAAAGGAAATAAAGACAATAAAAGGGTTAACTATTTATAAATGAATTACTTACTGATTAAATATTATTGTGTACAATATTGTAACAGTTTGGTATTTGTCATTTGAATTTCCAATCTGTTTTGACATTTGGTTGACATAGGTAATTGTGACTTATGCGAATTATATTGGGAAAATAAAAACATCAATTTTTCAGAAATCAGTTAACTAGATAAAGGAATCCACCCCTGATTTTCAGGAGCTAATCCTATAACATAAAATCGTTGCTCTCTTTCTTTGTATGTATGTTTGTTCACTATCTCCAATTTGATGATCAATCACTCGATAGTAATTAAATGGTAATAAGTAATTAAGATGGCTGTGAAAAAATAAACTACGTAAGTTATGTTGGCTTACCGGCGTTTTCATTGTATTTTTTAAAATTGCTTATAATTATTGTTAATTTGGTTCAAAATTCCACAAATTTACGTAAGAGATTTATTTATGGAAAACGTCAACGGAGGTAGCTGCTGCTACCAACATTTACCCCGAACGAAATTATTGTCAGTGGCCTAAAAAGCTCAATAATGATGAACTTTAATTTTTATTAACTGTAATTTCATGTGTAATGTTAAATGAAATATAGATTCCTAATTAATGGTAATATTAGAGGGAACTTTAGTACCAATACGGTTCAATTTGAAAAAAATGACTTTCGTCCTAAAACCATTTTAAAAAACCTTGCTTAGTCATAAATCACATCGTTTTCGAGTATTTTCCTGATTTCGATTTTTCAATTACACGCTTAAATGAAAAAATAAAAATTTAATTTAAAAAAGTTTGTTGAAATTGCACTTGTGTGGGATCACTTTCGCTGAAACAGTGAAGTGGAAAATTGTACTTATATGTCAAAAATGGACTTTTAGTTAGAACATACGGTTTACCAAGTTTCAAAAATCTATCTTCAAAAATAAAGCAAAGAAGGGAAAGGGTGTACCATGATCGTATTACACCCGGTATATCGACTATATTGATACATGGTTGTACCTACCTATACAGGGTGACAATAATATACTTTGTGTTATGGGTAACTTTGTAATTTTAAGTTAAATCCGCAAAATTTGGCAGGATTTCTAGAGGAAGGTACTGCGGCGAATCTTGAATTTGATCTAGAGTCAAGGGGGGGGGGGGGGAGTTAATATGCAACACAATATACAACTTTCTATTTTTAAGGCATATAAAACTACAAGTCTGATTTTACTTTTACATGCAGTGTTTTGTAATCTTGTCGATTATGCATGTTTTTTTTAAATTAGATGTAATTGACTTTGGGAAAAAAATTCAACAGAGATGGGAGAATGTGAAATAAACTAGTAACTTACATACTATACAAAATAACTGACATTTGCAGGGAAAAAACGAAAGAAACAGACACATCTACATGGAAAACATGTGCCACATGCTTTTATTATTATTATTATTATGTACCCCGTCACCACCGACCACATCGTAATAGAATGCACCTCCACATACCTCCAACAATAGAAGAGACCTTTGAAAATCCCCTCACCGCTGTTAAATTCTTCTAACCAATTTATTGTAAAATATTGTAACGTTACTTTGTGCTATGGTCTGGTCATGTAGTTGAAGCACATTAAATATAAATAATAATAATAATACTTGTCAATCCCATCACTTCAATATTAGGTTCGTCTATTTTACAAACGATGCACACATATTTGTATAAAACTGCATTTCTTTTCCCATCTTTGAATGATATCAAACTAGAATCCCCAACCTTTAGTTCAGTGTTTGCATTATTTAACGTCGTCTAATCTGTCGTCGTCTTCTTCTTTGGGAATGTCTTCTTTTTTTTTTGTCTTCGATTCGGCTTCAACTGTTTTGTGCTGTTTTCTTATTTTTTCGTTTCTCGTGTTTCCTTGAAATGTCTGATAGATTTGCCACATGGTTTCTTTCTCCAAATCACAAATCCAACTGACTAACGCCTTTGTAATCTCAGAGATCACAAAACACAAACTCCTGTTGAATCTTGCACAGACCTGCATAACATTGTTTTACATATTCTCACACGCTGTTTTTATTTTTTCCCAAAAATTTCAATTATTTTAAAAATAAAACAAAAAGGATATTACGATCTGTGATCTATTTGCTCTGTGCAAAATCAATATAACACTGAAACTGCAATTTATTTCGCGTTATGCAACAAAATTATGAATTTTAATTTGCATATTCTTAACCGATTCCGAAAATACCGCATAAACAATACAACATTTCGAACAACAGTTTTTATGTTCTCCTAATTAAACCACAAGTCAAATAATATTGCTTACAGTTTTTACAAAAAAAACCATTTGTTCATTTATTAAAGGCTTGTCTCACTTTTACCCTAATATTTACGTGTTGCATATTTACCCCACTCGACTTTACATCTTCAACTTTTTAAAATATTTGAAAAAAAAGTAAAAACGGGCGGTTTCTTAAAATTTGAAGAACTTCATAACCATTAAAGCTAGGGGCAAAAGTCAAAAACGATTTTTAGATACTTCTTACGCAGAATAAATCAAATATCAAAATTATCATAAACAGTTATTTCAGAAATTACAATAATACAAACGTGAAATAAGGTCAGTATGAGGAATGGTATGCCTTGGATTGAAAAACAATAGATGTAAGGTCATGGTTTGTTTGTTCTTACTAAAGTATGATCAAAAATTATTTTCATCTAGTATGGCTATGGAATAGTTCCTCATTTATGATTGCAATTGTGTTAATACTTAAATGTTAAACTTGAGGTATGGTTCTTAAGTGAATTATAGTTGCATTCATAAATTAGGAACTATAGGGGAACTACATTGATCAAGAAATAAAAAAAGCAATTAAAAATAACAGTTTATTAACAGAACTGATGAAAGAGGGCAGAAAACCGGTACCTACGACAAACATTAAAAGTATTGTTAAAGAAATGCCTCCGGGAAGGAAAAGTACCTTACAGTAAACAGCTAGTACATTAGTTTTTGGAATACCTATGAAAATCATAGAAAATCAATAAATAATGAGTTAAAATTCAATTATTTTATTTTGTCATCTCAACTGGTAAATATCATATTACAGATATTACAAAATATAGATAAACATGTATTGCGCTACTAAAAACAAAGTTGTGAATTACAAATGAGAATATTGAACAATCTTTAAATACATAAATATCAGAAGATAAAAAGAAGCAGGGTAGCGCAGTTGGGAAAGCGCTAGGCGTGCATTAAAGCAAGTCCTCGGTTCGAATTCCGCGGGAACCGGAACTTTTCTGCAGCCTTGGTAATTGGAATGCGGCGCGGTGAGACCATTCACAGTTGGGCAACAAATTATAAATTTTTAAATCGTCTGCAAATAGCAGGCAACTGGAGTGCTTCACACAGTGTACTAAATCATTTACTAAATATTGTAAATAATACCGGTCCTGGGTCTGATCCCTGTGGGACACCTGAGTTAACCGTATACTTGTCCGACCTGTCAAAACGCCATTTTTATATTTTAATAAATTAGGTAGCCTAAAATAGAACAAGGAACGCTTAATAGAAGAACAATTCCTAATAATGTTGTTAAGTAATATGTATTCACTTACAGTTTAAGGTGGACTGTAGGTAAATATTACAGTACTGAAATCATGATACTAATAGTTTGACTTATTCTAATAAAAATGTGTTAATAGTGAAAAAAATTGTCTTGACATCTGTCAGCTAATACTTTGATCATCATCGACTAGGAATTATATTTGAGCAAAGACGGTAAGTACTAATAAACACGATGTCTGTTATACCCAACAATTCACCATGGCCTAAGAATGCCAGTTTTAAGGATTACATTGAAAACCTTTCTCTCGGGGAGGACCTCTGCCCCCCCCCCCCCCAACCTCACACACACACTCCGTTACACGTCCCGATTTCCACTTGTAAAAAAGTGGGAACCTTGACTGTAAGTGGCTTTTCGGGTCTCTGATGCTTAGGAAACTGCAGTGTCGACCTGAAAAGTGTCACTTACAGTTCATGGTACGTAGTATACTATTTACTAAGTATCTCAAATATTAATTCTAATAAACACGACTTAATCAATTCGGCAAGAGATATTTCTGAAAATTTTCATTCGAAAAATTGAATTCGATTTGTAAAATCTGCTTTTGAATACCACTATAGTAAATGCAAAATCAAAAAGCGCAAATTAAATGCAATTTTTTATATTAATTTCAAAATATAGAAACTGTAGTAGAATCGGGAAATATAGAATACTTAATTGAAAAAATTAGATAAACTATTTAAAAATTCAGTATATTGTAGTAAGTACATATGTAGTCGTTTAGCCACAATGTATAGCGTAGAATTAATTCAAAGAATGCTGATAAAGTAAACATTAATGATAATGTAAAGTTCAGTACTTCCTGAACAAATTCTTAGTTTATAAACACGCTTTTAACTACCTAAAGATACTTTTTTTTACACGTGGCTGGAAAGAGATTTAGTATGCAATTTTCAAATCTGAGAATATAATTATTTGTCGCATGTTACTGAATTTGTTATTGTATGTACTACTGAAATGTTTGTACCCGTCAAATTATTTTATGGTTTTATTTTCCAGATCTATGTCTTGTGTCTGCTCTTCTATACCCAGGATCTTTGCATATAGGTAAGTCGAGTTAAATTATTATCATTTGGGCCCAGGAGTCTGTGGTTAAGTCATGTTCACATATTTTAGGGACACCCTGTTTATAGAGTGTATCCAGGGTAGAATCCTGCATCGGGTCGGGTACCCGCGGGTTACCCGCATTGTGGGTCGGGTTGCGGGTAGGATTTATATCAATATTGCGGGTAGCGGGTCGGCTGCTGATTTAAACTGCGGGTCGCGGGTCGGGTGGCGGGTACAAATTCATTTCTTCATCATAAATTTTGTTTGCGTATAAAAAAATCTGGTGTGATACACGCACACAACTTCCTTAAACAGTGATTTTATAATTAGCCAAAAATTTGATTTTGAATTTTTAAGCATTTGTCAAAAATTTTCAAAAATTACAAATTTTGCAAAAACGGTACAAAATAGAGCGTTAGTTGAA
Organism: Agriotes lineatus; assembly: GCA_940337035.1. NCBI lineage: Eukaryota > Metazoa > Arthropoda > Insecta > Coleoptera > Elateridae > Agriotes > Agriotes lineatus. Next base: position 2,226 of record CALNHX010001797.1, on the reverse strand, counting down.
GAGACAAATTTTCTCTAGAATTTTAAGCTGAATTCAAAAATGTAATAATATACCGGGTGTTCTATTTAAAATAGGAGTTAATAAAAAAAATAGAAAAAAAAACAAAAGAAATCCATTTTAGAAGTATTCAACTGGAAAATTACCTATCTCACATCAATACACATTCAAAATTTAATAAAAATGTGAAGTTTGAAAAAAATCGTTAGAGCCGTTTTTGAAAAAATCGAAAAAAACTGAAAAATCACAAGAGGAAACCGGTTATGCGATTTTCTTCAAAAGCTTGCTGTCGCATCTACATAGTACACAAAACTTATATATGAAGTTTCAACGTCATACCTTTTTTAGTTTTTGAGATATTCTGTTCACAGGCACACAGACAGACAGACAGACACACAGGCAGACAGACACACAGACAGACAGACAGACAGACAGACAGACCAATGAAAAAAAATATGTTTTTTGGGCTCAGGGGAGTCTAAAACGTGAAGATATGTTGAAAACTCAATTTCGAATTTTTGGGGTGAAAAGGAAAAAAAAAACCTAATAATAATGAAGTGTGAAATTAACTTTCTTTATTGAGTATGGGCATTCTATCTGAAGCAAGTTGCTGGTACGTGCTGGTCTAATATTCGAATTTGAGGCCAAGTGCGGCTTGAAACTTGAAAGTGCAAAATTTGCGGGACGCGGGTCGGGTGCGGGTATAGAATTTCAGAAAATGCGGTTCGCGGGTTGGGTGCGGGTCCTAAATATTGGACCCGGGATGGGTGCTAAAAATCGTAGCGAAAAATAGGCATACAGATGAAAGTGGTTAGACAGGGTTAGAGTGGTGTATGTAATAGGGTCGAATAGTAATGATGTCACATTCGGAATATCTAACATCAAGTTTGCCGTCGTTCCATAAAGTTATAAGAAATATTTAGGAAGTTCCATGCTCTGAGACGGAAATTGTAGTTTTTTCTTCAATATTTTTAAAGAATTTAAATTTGAAACGGTTTTATTAATTTTTTAGATGAAATTGAAATTCGAACTAGGGAATCGCATGCCGGAACGCGATATATTTTGAAGAATTAGCGGGCTTAGGGGCATAGGGCTTCCTGAGTCGTAACACTTAATTTCAAAAGAACCAAACAGCTTACCAAATTACCACGCAAGGAGATCAAGTAGCACTGAAAAGTGCTGTTTTTAAAGTATTAAAATAAAATACTCAAGAGAGCAAAGAAATAAACCTGTAAATACAGGATGCCTTAAATGACAGCTGATAGTTGACGCCCCATTCCCCATAATGCATGGCGTTCCGATATGCGGTACCATACTTTGGGTTTCAACTCCATCTAAAAAAAGTTAAAACCATTTTAAATTTAAATTTGTTAAAGCTGTGCGAGAAAACACTATACAGTTTTTGTTTTTGGGTCTGAAACTTTTAAAATATTTCTTATAATTTGAGAATGACACCACTTTTAGATTCGCGCCAGAAATACGTCACGCTGTTCGGTCCCATAGTAAGACATCTAATTTTTGCCTTTATGAAAGTTCCCGCGTAAAAATAAAATCTAGCCCAGCACACTTTCGCCTTGTCAATTGCTTTTCCGGTTTCCCGTCTGTTCCATCCGCCCCTGAATGTGTCGAATATACCTTCGTTGTTGTATAGCATATTGCTAACTAGAAAGCTAGAAACCAACTTTATTTTTCCCAATTCTACATTGTTTTCCATTTACATTTACAAATGTAATGAACCATTAAGAACCTATGTGACCGTTAACTTGTTGCTTTTAGCTAAAGAATTTTTAGTTTTAATTACCCTAGACCCATTAGAGGCTGTTCTTAGACATTTCATTAAAACGTGGGTACGTAGAACATTTAATACAGTGTAAACTGAAATAATTTAACGTAGTTGTTTAAGGTTTGGAATGTATTGTTATTTGTTTGTGTACTTTGTAGGATGTTATCGTCCGTGAGCCACAGCTTGTTTCAATAAATTGTACTTAGTATGTTTATGTTTTATCTCAAATAATTTCCTTTAAAATGAATCACTCAGTTCACAACAGCGTTTGTCGAATTTAATGGACACCGATTACTGAGAATGAATAGGCCAAATAAGAATTATTTGATGAAAAATGTAAGCATCAGCAAGTGTTATCAATTTGCGTATCTTTTGAAACTTGTGTGGCAGCTAGCATGTATCGTAATGTGCAAAGTGTATACAGTGTGTCTCGCAGAGCATCAGAC
>CALNHX010001796.1:182500-205439 GCA_940337035.1 Agriotes lineatus | reverse complement strand
GCAGTAGCCTTGCTGGTGAATTTTCATTACAAGCCAGCCTTTTTTCTTTTATCAGTTTATCGCCATATTTATATTACTTGTAGCTTTCCACTTCTACTCAGAGCAAGTCTGCCTAGCTTAGCATATTAATCAGTCGGCTCTGCATTAACATAACTTTAGAGATCTTTCAGTTTTAAGTAAGTAGAGTATTAAGTTCCATATTTATATTTCAGTTGCAGATTCGCAGTTTTTAATTTTTATATTAGTTAATGATACATTCGAGCTTCTTACTTAGGAGTTTGCAGTTTTTTCTGTATGCATACGATAGATTTGTATTCTGGATGACCATTTATTGTTTATTCGAAAACTGATTTGAGTGCAACTATTCAGTTACAGTTTGCCTTGTAGAAATTAGCGGTAGTATTGCAACAGAACATAATACTGAACAGTTTTCCACTACTGTCTTATGTTGCAGTTATAACGACTGCAATTTTTAAGTTCGACAATCTAAATTATTAAGGTCTTACCAAATTTTTCTTTCTTCAGGCAATGAGGAAAGTGTGTTGTCATATGAACCTGTTCAACAAATGCAGATTACTTACACTCGACCTGTTATCATCTTAGGACCTTTAAAGGATCGTATTAATGATGACCTTATTTCTGAATTTCCTGACAAATTTGGTAGCTGTGTTCCACGTAAGTATTCTGAACCTTATTTTGTACAGTATGTAGGAATAGTAATTTGTACAACTAGTTTTGAAAGTCATACTTTTTTTCATAAATTTTGCAGATTTTGCAAGCAAATGAATGAAAAAAGGGACTTTCAAAACGTGTTGTACACGTAGTTTTTTTGCATAGTGATCTCTTTTAACTCAAATTTACTCAAAAAGGACTTCGGAAGTTACAACTGTCAAATTGACATTTCGATAAAGCAGTTAAAAAAAGTGCACTTTTTTTCAAGATTTTATGTTAAAAAGACGACTTTCATTATCACTATGTAAAAAATAATATTTAACTTGTTATTAACGTGTTTACTAACCCAATTTACTGATATGCAGTGAAGGTAACTGCAGATACCGTTGTAATATACAGGGTGTCCCTGAAAAGGAGGTCAATCCGTTAACCACATATTCCTTGAGCAAAAATATGACGATTTAACTCAACTTACCTATATACAAAGTTGCTTAGTTTAGCTGCTAGACGGCTTTAAAAACGATAAACTTTTTAAAAAATTTTCAAATAAGTCGAAAAATCTTTGATAGATTTTATTAATTTTTCGGCCATGTGTTTGTACCAGTAAACCACAACTTTTTGAAGAATAGACCTTAATTTCGAAAATTACAGGGTGTTTAAAAATTTCGTCACAATAAATTATCCATCCATATTTGTTTAACCCCCTGTATAATCACTACCAATTGTTTTTTCTGAATAGTTACTTTAATTTAGAAGCTATTTCCTCTCTTACAAAATTTTAGTTGGGTGAATGGTTTAGCCAAAAAAAATATTTTGTAAATCCTTACAAGCCTAGTTTTACGTTACAATTACTGATTCAGGCTTATAGAAATTTAGAAATAAATTTTATGTGGCTAAACCGTTTACTCAACTAATTTTGTAAGAGAGAAAATAGCTTCTAAATTAAAGCAACTATTCAGAAAAAAAAATTGGTAGTGATTATATAGGGGGTTATAATTGTTTTAAAAAGTTAATCATTTTTAACCCCCTGTATAATCACTACCAATTTTTTTTCTGAATAGTTACTTTAATTTAGAAGCTATTTTCTCTCTTACAAAATTTTAGTTGGGTGAACGGTTTAGCCAAAAAAAAAAATTTGTAAATCCCTACAAGCCTAGTTTTACGTTACAATTACTGATTCAGGTTTGTAGAAATTTAGAAAAAAAATTGATGTGGCTAAACCGTTTACCCCCAACTAAAATTTTGTAAGAGAGAAAATAGCATCTAAATTAAATTAACTATTCAGAAAAAAAAATTGGTAGTGATTATACAGGGGGTTATAATTGTTTTAAAAAGTTAATAATTTTTAACCCCCTGTATAATCACTACCAATTTTTTTTTCTGAATAGTTACTTTAATTTAGAAGCTATTTTCTCTCTTACAAAATTTTAGTTGGGTGTGAACGGTTTAGCCAAAAAAATTTTTTTTGTAAATCCCTACAATCTTAGTTTTACGTTACAATTAATGATTCTTGCTTGTAAAAATTTAGAAAAAAACATTTTGTGGCTAAACCGTTTACCCCCAACTAAAATTTTGTAAGAGAGAAAATAGCTTCTAAATTAAAGTAACTATTCAGAAAAAAAATGGTAGTGATTATACAGGGGGTTAAAATTGATTTAAAAAGTTATCATTTTTAACCCCTTGTATAATCAACACCAATTTTTTTTTCTGAATAGTTACTTTAATTTAGAAGCTATTTCCTCTCTTACAAAATTTTAGTTAGGTGAACGGTTTAGCCAAAAAAAATCTTGTAAATCCCTACAAGCCTAGTTTTACGTTACAATTACTGATTCAGACTTGTAGAAATTTAGGCAAAAATTTTTTGTGGCTAAACCGTTTATTCCAACTAAAATTTTGTAAGAGAGAAAATAGCTTCTAAATTAAAGTAACTATTCAGAAAAAAAATTGGTAGTGATTATACAGGGGGTTATAATTGTTTTAAAAAGTTAATAATTTTTAACCCCCCTGTATAATCACTACCAATTTTTTTCTGAATAGTTACTTTAATTTAGAAGCTATTTTCTCTCTTACAAAATTTTAGTTGGGGTGAACGGTTTTAGCCAAAAAAATTTTTTTTGTAAATCCCTACAATCTTAGTTTTACGTTACAATTACTGATTCGGGCTTGTAGAAATTTAGAAAAAAACATTTTGTGGCTAAACCGTTTACCCCAACTAAAATTTTGTAAGAGAGAAAATAGCTTCTAAATTAAAGTAACTATTCAGAAAAGAAAATTGGTACAGGGGGTTAAAAAAATATGGATGGATAATTTATTGTGACGAAGTTTCTAAACACCCTGTAATTTTCGAAATTACAGTTTATTCTTCAAACAGCTGTGGTTTACTGGTACAAACACATGGCCGAAAAATGAATAAAAACTATCAAAGATTTTTCGACTTATTTGAAAAAATTTTAAAAAGTTTATCATTTTTAAAGCCCTCCAGCAGCTAAACTAAGCAACTTTGTATATAGGTAAGTTGAGTTAAATTGTCATATTTTTGCTGAAGGAATAAATATGTGGTTAACGGATTGACCTCCTTTTCAGGAACACCCTGTATAATATATTATACATATTGTCTGAAATTCATTTTGAACATAGGAAATTAATGAGTGCGACAAGGAAGACATAAACAAAATGAGTAGCAGGACAAAGATAGAATGTAATCATGGCTAGGTAAATTTTTAAACTAAAATTAAGTCAATGAAACAAACAAAACACTTCTGTCAAATATTTTATCTGTCATTAAGAGTATAAAGTGAGGTTTAAATATACTTTGTTTACTGTTCACATAATTACCTATTTTAATTATTTAAACCTCACTTTATACTCTTAATGACAGATAAAATATTTGACAGAAGTGTTTTGTTTGTTTCATTGACTTAATTTTAGTTCAAAAATGTACAGCTCCCGCATCGTAACCTTAGAAAAAGTTTCACTTTGCACATCAATACGATACAGTGTAGGGGTAAGCGTACACTCCGAGTTAAAATAGTTCTTGCAAATAAAACAATTGGACCAACATTATTTGCAGGAAAGAAGCCTATATAAAAATAGTAGAGTTTAAAGACGCAAGGGTCAAGATAAGATAAGATAAGATAAGATAAATTTATTCACGTACCTGTTAAAATACACAGATGTGAGAAGTCAATACGGTGCATCATTACATAGTGACACTTAAGTATATAAAAAAATAAATAAATAAAGTGTAAACTTATTAGGCGTCAGCTTTTTAGGGTGAATGTACAGCAGTGACGCAGCAGCGAATACTGTTCTTGGAAGCAGCCGAAGTGCACGATATGATGCGATTGCACCTGAGAGCTGGCTGCATGAAATTTCTAAGGTTACGATGCGGGAGCTGTAGCTAGCCATGATTACATTCTATCTTTGTCTTGCTACTCATTTTGTTTATGTCTTCCTTGTCACACTCATTAATTTCCTATGTTCAAAACAGACTTCGGACAATCTATATGTGATTCATAAAAATTATTAACACTGTCTATTTATTCTAATTGATGGTAATTATTTGCCCTCAAAATGATTTCCAGCAGAACACTATAAAGTGATATTCTGAAACATGTGCATAACTAAAATATACCTGCCAAAACGTCAGCATCGGATGGGAAAAAAAATTGTTTTTGATTTTCAAAAAACTTTACTACAATAATTTGTGCTTTTCTAAAAACCTATTTAGCCCCAATCATATATACTGAATGATTTTTTACTTATTTAGAAAATAGCGTTTTTCAAAATTGTCAAAATCTAAAAAGTGCTATTTTCGGGAAATTAAGAAAAATTTCAATGAGATTTTTTTAGCGTCTGTTAGTTTTAGTTACCTGAACAATCTCAAGACTAGAAAACATTTATTTTTCTTTAACTTTAACTAACAAAAATGAATGTTTCAATTTTTTAAATATTTTTCAAAATATCACATACCAAGGCTTAAATTTAAAATTAAAATTCTTTTAGGTGAAGACTTTAACGATTTATAATTGGAAAAAGTAATATAAAATGTTAATTACTCCTTTTGATTTTTTATTAGTTACCCAAAAGTTATATGTTCGCATAATTTTTACGTTTTCGATGCAAGGCACTTTCTAGGAGAAATATTCTTTCATGATAATTAATATCTGTTTAAATGGCTTCTAAAAACGCTAATCTAGGCTTGTTAATGAATTACTGGTACAAAAATTCTATAACTGTTCTTTTACAGTTTTCTAAATGAGACTTTTTAGAACATGTAAACTGGATAAAGACAAATCTCTTTATTTAGACAACTGTAAAAAAATATTTACAGGATTTTTTATAACAGTATTTCATTAACAGGTCTAGATTAGAGTTTTTAGGAATAACTATTGCACTATGTGCTCGTGAGCTCAACATCTTTTTGTGAATAAATGTATGTTTAATTCACTTATATATATATATATATAATCAATAACCTTAATTACCCTAAGGTGTTAAGGTGCAATTTACCACAATACATTTACAAATTACAAATACAGTCACAATAGAGTCAATCATAAATGTTTCACGAGTAAATAAATGTTGCCCATTCTTTCTTATTCTTTGCCATCTTCATCCCCTCTTTCCAAGATTTTCCTCGTTCTTTCAGACATTCTGCCACTACTTGATCCCATGTTTTTCTCGGTCTTCCTCTTGGTCTCTTCTGGGTAGATTTCGCTAGCCATACTCTTTTCGTTTGTCTTGTATCCTCCATTCTTACTATGTGTCCAAACCACCTTAACTGTTGTTTCTCTATGCTTTTCAAAACTGGTTCTACGTTGAGTTCTGCTCTGACTGTCTCGTTTCGTATTTTATCTCTTCTAGTAATACCTTTAACACCTCTTAAATACTTCATTTCCAGTGCCTGTATTTTGCTCTTCATTTGCCTGTTTAACACCCAGCTTTCACATCCGTAGGTCAAGATTGGTTTGTATATTGTGTTGTACACTGTCATTTTCGTTTTCTTCGTTATCTCCTTTTTCCTTATGAAAGTGTTATGAAGGGTGTAGAAAAGTTTCGTTGTAGTCTCTATTCTGTTGTTGATTTCCGCCTCTTCCTTTCCATCCTTATGTATATTTACTCCTAGATATTTGAATGCTTCTATTTGCTCTATATCCTTTCCATCTAGTTTTATTGTTATCTTGGTTTCGCTCTTTCCGATTGTCATTACTTTGGTTTTAGCAACGTTTATTTTCATGTTTCTTTTTTCTAATGCTGTCTTCCAGATGTCTAAGTTCATTTGTAATTCCTTTTCGTTTTTTGCGTAGATCATCAAGTCGTCGGCAAAGGCACATTCCACTACTTCCACAATCTGCATGTTTCTGTACCCTACTTGTAGTTTCTTTGTTTTACTCTTCGTTTCTTTTATTATGTCGTCGAGAACTAGATTGAATAGAGTTTAATTCACTTACTGTATAAAAATAGTTTTTCGAATAAAATTAGTCCACTGCATATTTATGAGTTTGAACTGGAAATTCAGTTTTTCTCGATCATATTTTGACTTCGTCACATCAATTTTCATAATTATTAGTGTCTTCAATAGATTCACAGTAAATTTAGTAAGGATTCTTTTGAACAGCTGTTTTTTTTTTTTTATAAAATATTGGAATATAAACAAATATTTTATCGCAGTTATATTGCTGTGATGATATGTAAAAAATAGAGCAACTAGGCGAGCCAGTAATAATATTGATTTTTTTGTGTAATATAGATACAACACGACCAAAACGAGAGTATGAAGTCGATGGAAGAGACTATCACTTCGTTGCGTCTAGAGAGCAGATGGAAAAAGATATTCAAAATCATTTATTTATTGAGGCAGGGCAATATAACGATAACCTCTACGGAACATCTGTAGCATCTGTTCGAGAAGTAGCAGAAAAAGTAAGTAATTATGATAACTAGTTTATAATCTATGAACTACTATAAAAACAAAAATTTTTTGAAAAACAATAAACATAGCGTCAGTCTGCATTAGTTCATTCAGTTGTTTGTAGATTTCAGTGAAAAAGAATATTGCCAGTTCTAAACATGTCTAAATTGGCTGTTCACTTTTGTTAAACATTTTCTGTTGACTGTAATAAGAAATAATTTAAAGTAGGAGTGCAAAGATTACTATTTGGATTATTAATTCACAAAAAATACAAAACAAATGCAACATTGATAGGTTTACTCCCTATTGGCAAATTTTGTTTATAATTGAGTAGTAAACAGGCTTGTGTTGAATTTTATATATTTTGCTTTTATAAAACAATGTTTTTCCAAACGTATGTTTTGTCGTGCATGTTTAAATGATAAATTGGTATCAGTTTACTGCAGTGTTTCCCAAAGTGTGGGTCGTGACTCCCTGGGGGGTCGCGGTGAAGTACTAGAAGGGTCGCCGGGAATTTCCAAAATAAGACAAGAAACACTTTGTAAAATCATGTATTTTTATTTTAATAACGTAAATAAAAATTAGTTATCAAATGAAACATAAAACTAAATATTAAGTCCGTAAAAATGAAAGAGATAAATAAAGTAAAACATTTACTCACTACCACTACCGCAATCAACACAACGCCCTGTTTGGAACTGAAGTCTTATTGCACTTCGCTGCTTATATAAAGCCACACTGAGGCTTCGAGAATACGGTCACTAAATACCACCATTCCATTCCAAGATTTTGTTCTCCCAAAATATAAAGGACAGAACATTATAAGAAAGTGAAAGTGAGAGTGAGACAATTGATAGCTTTTCCCCAAATTAAAAGAGACAAAAGATATATGTTTGTACAGCTGGCGGTACCTTATAACAAAGATATGATTTAGTAACCCTATTCGAGAACGTTCCAGAGTGCCATGTAGTAGCGAAGTAGCGAGCAGCGCTTTCGCGAATATAAATTGAAAAGTATCGCGATGTACCTACAATGTGCAGTCGATTTTTTATCATTTATTTTTATTGTAAATGGTAGTCTGGCAGAAGAACTACTAGGTACTAGTGGGGCAGATCGCAATTCAAATAACTGGTGAATTTAATTTTTAATTTATTTAATTTAAACTTCAACATTAAAGTAAAATAAAATTTGACAATCAATTACTTGTAATTTAGTTGGGCTATTTTGGTTTGAGTGATGAGTAGGGATAAATAGGGGGTCGCAAACAAGTTTTTTAACAAAAAGGGGTCGCGCTTTAGATAAGTTTGGGAAACACTGGTTTACTGCAACTCCGGATCTAGCTAATAGTAATTATTTAAAATCTCTGTGTTAAAATGTTTGGATATGTTTTAAAAATTGGTGCCCTAATGAAAATTCCAAGGTTTCTAATTTGGGGCGTATCGTTCGCAACGCCATCTTAGAAAAATGGCGGAAAAGCCAACTGTATTCTGAGCTAGAGCAGCACAAAGTGAAGCCCAAGGCGAAACATTTTTCTGTTTTAAACAATTTTTCGATTATTATTGATTGAACATTATGTTTTTATAATAACCAATTATTGTTTTTCAGTCGTTTCAACACTATCATAAGATTCGGGGATTCAGGTGGTCATCTCAAACCCCATTTCTAACGGCCGAATTCTTACAAATTCCCCCCTCCCTTCTATTACTGAATTTCTGGTCTTCATATGCCTTGACCTTGGTCATATAGAATCACTCGCATCTATAGACAGGAATATCATGCCAGCTTACGCATGCGTATTGGGGATTTTTAAGAATTTGGCCAATAAAAAAGGAGCCCGACATGACTACCTGATTCCCTAAATCTTGTGATTGTGTGAAAATAACTGAAAAACAATAATTGATCATAATGAAAAGTCATTTTATTCGCAACCATTTATGTAATAAGATCATTACTGACTTAAAAAGTTGGAAAATGAGCTATTCCCAACTTGTAACTTTCCAACCGGTCGGAAAAGTGATTGCCGGTTGGAAATGAATCCATTCCCGACCGCTAAGTAGGTAGGGACAATGGGAATCTCGTTGATCCATTCATGCGCGATCCATTCCCGACCGCTGTGTAGGTAGGGACACTGGGAATCTCGTTGATCCTTTCATGCGCGTCACTACCTGTCCTGTCATAATATAATAATGTTTCCAATTATTGTTTAGAATAAAGTGGTTGCGAATAAAATATTATACATACCACGGTGAAAAGTTTCATTCCTGTCTCGAGATAAAGTTCACCTCGACGCTATGCATCTGGGTTAACTACTTAATCTCTCCACAGGAATCAAACACTTTCCACCTCGGTATGTAATATACTATTCCATACCTACTCATTAAAAAATGTGTTTAAAACAAAAAAACTCGTATTGGGCTTCACGTTGCACTGTTCTAGTTTAGAACTTATTTGCATTTTAGAAAAGAGTTGTTGGTTGTATGACTAACGGCAACGTAGATATTCCTGGATAACCGGTTTGTTCGCAATTGTTCTAAGACGGCATCACGAATGATGCCTGCTCCTTCCAAATTGTAAAATTTTTAATTTTCATTAGGACGCCGAATTTTAAAACACATCCAAAAATTAGAACTTCAAGTTTTTGATGTTTCTAAAAACTACCTAATGACGACTATATTTTATTGGTTTTCAAAATAACATGTTTTTCAAAATGGTCATCTGTGAGGGCATGGTGACGTAGTCTATTCAACAGCAAAGCAAATGAAAATAATCGTTTTTGTTTTACTGCGGCCGCTAAGCTTTTTCTGGCGACTGGCGATAGCTGCTGGTTGAATACCTGTCGGCCACATATCTGAACTCTTTAAAAATCTACTTAGTGAGTAGTACAATGTACTCAAGTACCTGCAAATGTATTTGAGTACACGGATATGTATTCAAGTACACGTAAATGTATTCGAGTACACGTAAATGTATTTGAGTAGTCGAAAATGTAAACTGTATTCACTATAGTCCCGGATTGTCAGTGTCAAAATCCAATTAAAAAAAAAAAATTTTATATCATGGTTAATACTTTTAAGTCAAGCTATGGGTAACTAGAAACAATTAATAAAGCTACTAATGTCAAAACTAGAAATTATAGGTTATATTTCGAACTGACTTAAGCAAAAATTAATAAAAGTTGCCAGGTAACAAAGACGCAAATTTTAAAAATTAAGCTTTAGATTGTCCAACCTAGTAGTAACAAAAAAACGAATAGAAATTCAACAGTGCTACCATAAAACGTCATTTTTGACAATCCGGGACTATAGTGAAGAGTTTATTCAAGTACACGAATATCTACTCGACTGCACGTAAATTGATTCGAGTACATTTTTGTGGTCTGAAATGCATCAAATACAATTACAAGTACATTTTAAGAAATGTACACACGGAGTGAGTACTTGTATTCGAGTACCACACAGCTCTGTCCTCAGCACATTACTTTGATATTATAAATATCTTTAATAATTACAACTCTGAAATTTATGTTACAAATATATACACTCACCAGCACGAAAAACGGAGCACTTACATTTTTTGATGAGATTTAAAATTGTATCCCTTTGTGATGTTTTATTATTACATTTATTATACATTTAACATTATAACATGTATAATAAATGTATAATAATAAATGTAATAATAAAACATCACAAAGGGATACAATTTTAAATCTAATAAAAAAATGCAAGTGCTCCGTTTTTCGTGCTGGTGAGTGTACATATGAAGATATATGTTGCCCACGGATTCTTCTTCGTCATATCATGTGCGCATGGAGCAAAAACGTCTTTTACAAGGTGAAACAGTCTAAACACAATTTTAGGTCATTTCAGTGATTGTGTCATATGCACACATCCACGGTCCACTTATAAATCAAACTAGTGTACCTGTATAATGCTTGCATTCACGATTGTTTTTTCTCTGTACCTAGCCCAACCCTTTTATACAGTACCTTCATAAATGATCGAACGTTTTTCAATGTTGATTATTTTGGCGCTATTTATTATGTTGGTGGCAGTGTAAGTCTGTGTCAAATTTGAGGTTAGCAGGTTAGCAAAACTGATGCAAAACCTAACCTGCTAACCTCGAATTTGACATAGATTTACAGTGCCACCAACATAATAAATAGTGCCAAAATAATGACCATTGAAAAATGTTCGATCATTTATAAAGGCACTGTACGTTTCTTCCATCGTTTTCTTGGCCTTTCTCCAGGTTCTTTCCCTTCCTACCTGAGATCTATTTTAGCTAGATAACCGTACCATTTTAATTGTTTTGTTTCTATTTCGTTTGTTTCGAGGTTTAACCCTATTAATTCTTCTGTAATACTTCTGCATTGCTCTTTTGTTCCTTTCTGAGATATTTTATTTCCACTGTTGTTAATGGGGATCTGTGTTTGTCTATAATTGTCTATTATTCAGCTGCATATATTAATATTGTTATATACAGGGTATTTCATAATTGCACAGAACTATTCTAGGGACCGCACAAGATTTCACCACGTTACTCAAAATGACGCACAGATTAAATTATTGTGAATGTTTTCTGTATTTCTGAAATATTCTAGTTAATTTGTCAACTGAAATTGTTAACTGAAATGGCGTATGTAACATTGAAACAACAAATATGGGAATTTTGCTATATATTGGTTATTCTGTTGTTAATTTCTTACGCCGCCTTTCCATTCTGTGTAGAAATATTCGTATTTGTTCAGTTCTAGTATTTTGCCATATATTACTTCCTTTTACGATAAAGGAAGTATTGGATTCACCCCAAAAATTCGAAATTGAGTTTTCAACAGATCTTCACGTTTTAGAGTCCCCTGATCCCAAAAAACATATTTTTTTTCATTGGTCTGTGTGTCTGCTGTGTGTCTGTCTGTGTGTCTGTCTGTGAACAGAATATCTCAAAAACGAAAAGAGGCATGGCGTTGAAACTTCATATATAAGTTTTTTGTATTATGTAGATGAGACAGCAAGCTTTGGAAGAAAATCGCATAACCGGAAGTAGGTGTTTACTCTTGTGATTTTTCAGTTTTTTTCGATTTTTTCAAAAACGGCTCTAACAATTTTTTTTAAACTTTACATTTTTCTTACATTTTTAATGTGTATTGATGTGAGATAAGTGATTTTCCAGATGAATACTTCTAAAGTGGGTTTCTTTTGTTTTTTTTTATATTTTTTTTATTAACTCCTATTTTAAATAAAACACCCGGTATATTATTACATTTTTGAATTTATCTTAAAATTCTAGAGAAAATTTGTCTCTGCAACTAACACTCGATTTTGTACCGTTTTTGTAGAATTTGTAATTTTTGAAAATTTTTAACAAATGGTTAAAAATTAAAAATGAAATTTTTGACTAATTATAAGATCACTGTAAAAGGAAGTTGTGTGAGTGTATCACACCAGATTTTTTATTGCCATATTTTCTTTCTGTTCTCTTTTGATTAGATGCATGCAGTCCTTTGTCTGCTTCCTGATATTAGTACCGTCACTGAAATATACAGGGTCCGGCAACGATGCGGGGTGGAAGATAAATCTAAAACTATGAGAGTTACATGAATATTGTGTATATAAAAGTTGTAGGTACGAAGATGGTGCACATTGCTAAAATATTTTTGATTATACAGGGTGGCTCAAAAAAGCGTGGCGAATCAAACCTACTTTTTTTTTAAATGGAATGCCCCATATTTGGGTAGCTTAAAAGTTTTATGTTGAAATACTCATCATTTTAATATTAAGTTGTATGGGCCTAACATTAACTGTTTTGGAGATATTCACAATTTTATGCAAAAAAATGCTGAACTTCAGGCGGCTGCTGTAAGTAACAGAAAACAATCAAATGAAGGAAAACGTTACCAAAAAATTGTTTTGCGTGAACTACTTTTCGAGTGTAAAATGGTGGATCTGAGTATTAATGCTATACAGGGTGCTCAATATTTGCAAATTTAATAATTTCGATTTTTTTTTCAAATGTTTGTAATTTTTTAAAAGCCCTTTTAAGGAGCTTTGTTTTGATATTTTATTTCAACTGTTTGTCAGATATGCGCAGGGTGTATACTTTCTGGACAACACGGAAAACCTGGTAAAGTCAGGGAATCACATACCTACTAATTCTGGAATCAGGGAAAAGTCAGGGAATTTGCTTAATTTAGAAAAAAGTCAGGGAAAATTAAAACGACAAACTACTTTATCAAAAGTTTATTCGATTCCAGAGCCACCGTATAATCGGATTATCTTGACTTGTCTTGCTTCCAGAGCATTATGTAAAAGTAGTAAGTACGTTGAAATTTTGCAAAATCAGGCGCCGCATGGAAATCTCCTTGGCAGCAGGTGTACATACGTTAGACATGCTTCTCTTCATTTATCTAATAGTTTGCGTATTTTCCTACTCTCTCATAAAAATTTATTTTTAGAGTATGTATGTATGTAAAAATCTTCTGGAGTTTTGATTGAAAAATGCTGGAAAATCTGGAAAAGTCGGGGAATTTTCAAATTGTGGCTTAGTATACACCCTGTATGCGTGTTTGAGCATAATAAAACAATTTTGCTCCTTAGATGCGTTATTTCAAGGGTTATCAAACAAACGGTAAAATAATTATTTAAACACTTGAGCTCTCCAAAAATGAAAACACAAAACTTGGTTTAGAAAATATAAATGCAGTCAGTGTTGATACAAGAAACAATAAACACGAGAAACGATAAATCAGGACTAAATTAATTTCAAGATCAAATAAAATCGGATTTAAAAACACAAAAGTCAATACACCAAAATCCTATACATAATTACATTAAAAAATGTTCAAATTGTTCTCTTTTCCGGGCTTGAGTATTAAAGCTGTACAGAGAACTCATAATCAGCAAATATAATTTTTTCGATGTATTTAAATGCAACACGCTGTATATCCTTGTATTTTTGAAAAGTACTTTTAATGAGCCTTCTTCTGACATTTCATTTCTTATCCCTAAATTCGAGCGCTTTTCAGATTTAATTTTCTCCTGCTTTTTTCGTTTTTCCGTATTTATTATTTCTAGTTTTAAGTAGTGGCTGGATTTTTGTTTCCTAAACTTGGTTTTATCTTTTTTTGTTGAAAAACCAAATGCTTAAATCATTATTTTAATGACGTTTTTATGTTATCCCTTGAAATAAAGCATGGTAAGGGGCTTTAATTGTTTTTTATGTTCAAACACACATAACTGAAAAACAGTTGAAATTAGAGGTATGAAGTACAGCTGATTGCATATAAAACTGGGACAAGTCTTGAGACTACTTTTTGCGTTTTTAATAACATGTAAAACTGGCTCTAACTTATACTTCCGTAGGTGACTACATAAAATATTAATAAAAATAAAAGTATAAGAAAAAGCAACATAATTACGAGTATTTCATATTTTATTGTACATCATATTACATATTACATACTAGCTGTCCCAGTTTTATTTGCAATCAGCTGTACATATCAAAAGAAGCTCATTAGAAGGGCTTTTAAAAAATACAAAAATATACAAGGCGTTCTATTTGAAAAAAAAACGAAATTATTACATTTGCAAATATTGAGCACCCTGTATAGCATTAATACCCAGATCCACCATTTTACACTTGAAAGGTAGTTCAGGGAAATCATAATTTTTTGGTAACGTTTTGTTCATTCAATTGTTTTCTGTTGCTTATAGCAGCCGCCTGAAGTTCAGCATTTTTTTTTAATAAAGTTGTTAATATCTCCAAAACAGTTGACGTTAGGCCCATACAACTTTATATCAAAATGATGAGTATTTCAATGCAAAACTTTTAAGCTGCCCAAATATGGGACATTCCATTAAAAAAAAAAGTAGGTTTGTTTCGCCACGCTTTTTTGAGCCACCCTGTATTAGGTCTGTGCATTTGCATTGATAATTCGAATAATATATCGAATAATTCGATATATCGAATAACGATATTAAAATAAAAGTTATTCGAATTATCGAATAAATAATTATTTGAATAAATTTATTGGAATTATCGAATAAATAATTATTCGGAAAAAAACTTATTAGATAAATTCTTACCAAGAATTATTTATTGGATAATTCGAATAAGTTTATTTTTAATAAATTTATGTGAAAATCTAATAAAGAATTTTTGGAATAAATACTTATTTATTCAAATAAAGCAAAGCCACAAACTGTAAACATTTTATTTATTTTGATTGTTATCATTGCTTGAAAAGTTCTTTAGATGATCTTATCGGTTAACATTAATCATTAATATTGTTGGTCCTTTTCAATTTCCTTACAATAATACCAAAACAAATGCCTGCCTAATAATTACTATTTGTATTTAGCAAATGGCCATTAATCGTCATTAGTCAGAAAAATTGTATCAGATATCAGATAGAATAGGTTAAACAGAAGATTAATCTTTCTAGAAAATTGTTAATTGATTTTTAACAACTTACAAGCAAATTGCACGCTACGCGCACGTGAAATAGGATACGCTCCGAACCAAGCCCTAAGATAAGAAAAACAAAACCTAAACAAATATAAACATCTGTGAAGCCGGAATGTGAGATTTTATTTTGTGCCACAGACACACACACATTAAGGAAAATTATATTATAGATAGATTCTAGTAATGATACAAATTGCCTATTGGTCGGTTTAGTGCTGTTACCATTTTGTTGTGCTTCAAAGCTACTCACATTTAGAATTCAGTGTTTAGAATCAGAAAACGTAAATACTGTTATTGTTATAGAGGGTGATTTTAAAATGTTTCGCCAAACTTTGAGGTATTATTCTACACACCAAGGCAAGTAAAAAAGTCCACATAAACATGTGTCTGAAAATCGCACGTTTTCAAGTTACGAGCCATTTTTGAATTTGAGAAATAAATCGTGAACTATTAAAATATATTAAGTTGCTTATCAAAATGTACACAAATGCAGAATTAGCAGAATTGCCGTTTATGAATCAAAAAATCAACATCGATTTTCAATTAATATGTGGGCAGGTATCGTGGGAGATTGCCTGATAAAACCCTACATTTTGCCGAATCGGTTGCAGGTGCGAATTACCATGATTTTCTGGAAAATGAACTCCCAGGCCTTTTAGAGGATGTGCATTTACAATTACGCCAAGGGATGTGGTTTATGCATGATGAGGCTCCACCACATTTCCTTATATTTGTGAGGCAGCACCTATCGCAAGTTTTTGACAAACAGTGGATAGGCCGAAATGGGCCTATTCCGTGGCCGCCGCGGTCCCCAGGCCTTAATCCGTTAGACTTCTTCCTTTAGGGATATTTAAAAAGCCTCGTGTACACCACCCCCATTAATACAGTAGAGGAGTTAAAGCGCCGTGTTAACGATGCCTGTCAAACTGTTAGAGGAACCCAGGCGTTTTTGAAAGAGTAAGACAGTCATTGAGGCGGCGATTAGACGTCTGTGTGAAGATGGGTGGTGGACATATCGAACATCTACTCTGAAGGTTTGATTTCCCAAATTCAAAAATTGCTCGTAACTCGGAAACGCGCGATTGTCGGACACATGTTTATATGGACTTTTTTACTTGCCTTGGTGTGTAGAATAATAATTCAAAGTTGGGCGAAACATTTTAATATCACCCTGTGTCACGGTTTCTGAGATAAAGCCAACTTTGTGATTTTATTAAATTACTGCAGTTTTAGTATGATTAATTTTAATTAGACACAAATGCAAACTTTTAATTTCTTGTAACTTTTATTTTAGTAGTCTTTGATATCTGTTCTATCAAATAAAATCACTTGATACACTCTACATGTGATAAAACAAAATATGGAGTCGACTAAAGTTCAAAAATTTATTCTCTAGATATAAGATATAAGTTGGCTTTATCTCAGAAACCGTGACACTTTGTATAAAGGTATTTTTGGTTAAATAAGTTCCAAACCGACTCACCTACCACCTCCTTTCGGATATACGTCGGTGAACCAAACACCCTGTATAAGGTTTCCCAATAGGAACGATATGTTTTTAAAATTAAATAAAATACAAAATATTTGAGATAAAAGCAAAACTTTATCTTTATTTTATAGTACAACTTATGACAATTATGTTTTGAACAACACATTATTCAAATGTCCACCTCGGCTTCGTTTGCAGGATCGAATCCGATGAACCCAATTTTCAGTAACTTTGTGCAATACATCAGGTGTAATTTTATTAATGCAGCGTTCGATGTTCAATTTCAATGCGTCAATAGTTTGCGGTTTATTGGCATAGAGCAAAGACTTTAAATAACCCCACAAGAAGAAGTCCAAAGGTGATAAATCACAACTTCTTGGAGGCCAATTAACAGTTCCATTTCTGGAGATTACAGACTCACCAAACTTTTCTCTCTTTTTATAAAATTTTTGGATAATAACCAAACGTTGTTGAAGCGTGTATTTTGACATGATGAATTCTCAAACTATACTAAAAACAAATGACCGCTAGTGAGATTTCCAAAATTTTAGATATGGTTGCTATGACGTTTTAAAAACACATCACTCCTATTGGGAAACCCTATACATATTACATGGTTGACCCGATTTAAATCATGATTAAAATTAAGTCAAAAAATCCAAATATACCATGAACCTTTATTATTTTAACATTGTCCTACTTTTAAGTATCACGATTTGCTTACTTTTTATTGCTCACAAATGTTTTTTTTTTGTTTGTTTTGTTCATTAGTTTTGAGAATGTTCAATAATTTATCTAACACTAAAATCCAATAAAATGGGGTGTAGAGCAGTAGTTTATAACTTTTGAATAATTGAACAATTATTCCGATAAATTAATCATTCGCATAAGTTAATTATTCGAATAAACTGGTTTTTCTAATAAATTATTCGAATAAATTAGTTATCCGAATAAGTTATTCGAATAACTAGTTTTTTGAATTTTGATATATCGAATAATATTCGATATTTAATTTTATTCGTTATTCGATACCTAGTTTGTGATATCGAACACCCCTACCCTGTATAATCAAAAATATTTTAGCAATGTGCACCACCTTCGTACCTACAACTTTTATATACACAATATTCATGTAACTCTCATAGTTTTAGATATATCTTCCACCCCGCATCGTTGCCGGACTCTGTATTAAATCCCGTGCGTTTGGATTATGGTATCTCACTCTGGTTGCCCTTCTGTCTTTTTAAAATGTTGTCATTATTTGGTTCAAATAAATTACTAACAGTAGTGGACTTCTTCGGCTATTCTTTTGTTTGATTTTCTTATCTATCTTGACGTTTTCCAAGTTTCTTCATTTATTCTAACGACGAGTTAGTCACAGTTCCTCCTACAAGCTTTTTATTGTTTTCTGCAATTTATGGTTGACATTCAATTTTTCTATTGCTTTTCATTTCTGTTGGAGTATGGTATTACCTGAAGATCTAAGAGTGCAGAATGCTATTTATGTATTTTTTGTTGTGTCCAAGGTTTTTTCAGCTATGCTCCTTATGGTGTAAATATGATCGTTACTTTGCCTTCCAAACCAAAATGATGCTTGTTCTTTTATTTGAGGTTCCACCTTTGATTTGTGTTTTAACACCATCAATTGTGTGCTTCTTTTTGTGGATAAACAATCTTTCTGTGTTCCATGCTTTTTGAAAATATTCTTAAGTCAAATATGTAATGCGGCTCCATTTTTAAGTTCTGTTGCTATTTCAACTACTCCAGCTGCTCTCTTTGGTTTTTGATTTACTTATTCCATTTCGTCGTTTTCTACTTTGGTTCCATACGCTATTATTATACAGGCACACTAATTCATACTTGGTTTTATTGTTATCTGTTACTGAGAGCTTGATTTTATGTAATTGGAAGGTTATGTTAATGTGAAGATTGTTATTCAGCAGTTACTCAAATAATTATTATAAATTTGTGGTAACTTATTGACTTTATCCATAATATTTTCATTAGTTATTTAAATTGCAACTTAATATGTTTATAATCTGCAGGGAAAACACTGTATCTTGGATGTTAGTGGCAATGCCATCAAAAGATTGCAAGTGGCTCAGTTACATCCAATTGCGATCTTTATTAAACCCAAATCTGTGGAATCAATAATGTAAGTAGAAGTTAGACAATTAGAATGTTTTCTGTTTTATTCTAAAATAATTATAAATAATGTTAGTCTAATAACAATATTAAATTATTATAAAAGATAATTTCTTATTGTGTATTATAACAGGGAGATGAATAAGAGGATGACGGAAGAACAGGCTAAGAAAACCTATGAACGTGCGCTGAAAATGGAACAAGAATTCTGCGAATACTTTACAGGTACTATATAGCATTTTTTTCAGAATCAAATTTATAAATAAATAATAATTGTTACTCTTCCTGTAGCTGTAGTGCAAGGCGACACACCAGAAGACATTTACAAAGAAGTGAAGCAAGTTATTAAGGAACAGTCTGGCCCCAGCATCTGGGTACCGGCGAAAGAGCAACTGTGACGTACGGCCCTGCCAGCATGGACTTTGCCTCCACGCTCACACCTGCACTGAATTTGGATCCGTGTTATATTAGGTTGCGATATCTTATTACGTGCGGTGCCTCCTAACGTGTGCTTGTGACCAGCTCAGTTATTTGTTAATGACAACCTATAGTGGCCCCAAGTAATCTCATTAGTGTCTGGTGATATTTAATAGCGTTACCGTGACAGCTTCATGTAAATGTGAAAACCCTTGGGCTCTTAAATTACAATCTGGTTTGGTCGCACTTGTGTTGTTTTTGAGATTATACATAAATCGTAGGTCCACATAAACTCCTTTATAAAATATACAATAGCCAATTGTTATTTAAATTTGGTAGGTTTATCGATGTTTCTTTGTAGGATAGAACATTTAAAGTCCCTGCCAATAACTTAAGAATTGTACATACACAATAAGGATCTATATGTGTAGTTTAAAACAAAATCTGTTATTGTTATTCAAAATCAAGTTGTGACCTAACTTATTTGCGTTAATAAAAGAAATTTTATTAAAACTGTTTTATTCCAAATATGAGTGTTTAAAAAATTATGTTTTCTTTCCAAACAGTGATCATTGCTTCAAGTACTTTTATTTGGACCATAATTATTTGCTACTGATCGTACAGATGCTTCCTTCTCTAAGTTAGAAATGATAAGAATTTTCTCTTTTTGTGACAATCTTGGCATTTAGCGTTTTTGACACTGGCAAATGAAAAAATCAAGATAGACTTAATGCAACGAAAAATGGATGTATGCGATTGTTTTTTGCAAGCCAGTATACTGAGATGTAGGAGCAAAAATTGAAATTAAACTACCAGAGCGGTGTTGCCAGATCTAGCGAAAGACTGCAAAGTCGCAAACTGTAAACCGATGAATGCAAATAAAGGAGGAAAGTATAGATCAAAAGCAGAGAGTATAGGGCGATAAATCATTTTAAGCGAAAAATAAAAACTAATGTTGATATAGATATTGAGAGAGCTTTTCAAAAAAGTAGGAAAACATTGTGATCGCCCGAAAAAAGTAAAAAAGAAAACAAAGATATAACTTTAGACAAAGAAAATACAGAGCAAATATCTAACGACAGAAAAAAACAGAGGAAGAGAAAACACGGGATACACCGAACATACCAGAGGAGGAAAGAAAAATAGGCAAGAAAAAAGAATCTGAAGATATGGAGGAACTAAATACGAGCAAGGATTTAAAATCAGATATAAATCTAAAGAACCAGTAGTTGAGGAAAAATATTGAGATGAGGAAATTACAAGAAGAATCAAAGAAAAATAATGAGGAAATCAGAAGACTGAAAGAAGACATGATCCGAAAGAAACTAACTGAGAAAAAGAGAAGATACAATTGATTAAAAGAATAGAAGTCGTGGAGGAGAACAGAGAAGAAAAAATTAAAAAGAGGAACAACGTAATCATCAAAGGAAAACATATATTTACCGATAATGTCAAAACTGAAGTAGCAAGTTTCTTGCAGGAGAAAATAGGAATCTACCCATAAATTAAAACGGCATACAAAATTGGAAAAATGGAAGGAAAACCACCTATATTGGTGGAATTAAGCAATTGGAATCAAACGAAGATTATAATGGAAAATAAATCTAGAATGAAAGGAACAAATACGCACATTGAAAGTGACATGACAATAATGGAAAGAAAAATACAGATGGCAATAAAAGAAACAGCAAAAGAAGAAAATAAAAATGGCTACAAAACAAAAGTAGGATGTCAAAAAGTAGAAGTGGGGGAAAAACTGTCTGTTTGGGACCATTCTAGAAAAGAGTTGAAATTGCAGAATATCGAATGCTCAAAAAACTATTAAAAAAGATACCGGAAGGAATGATGAAGGCCTCAGCAATGAAAAGGTTAATGAATGAGGAAATTAAAGGTCGCAATAAAAAAAATTTTAAACAACAAAATGAAAACTATAATTCAAAGAAACAAATAAAAATAAAAGTAATATAAGAATAGGGACGTGGAATATAAGAACTATGTTAATACCAGGAAACATTAATGAAGTGATAAATGAAATCAACAGATATAAGTTAGATATAACTGAAGTGCAGGAAAAGGAGAAATGCAAAAAAGAAATTTTATAGTGTTGTATAGCGGGGAAGAAAAACAAGGACGAAATGGTACTGGCTTTATAATAAATAACAAGTAAGACAAATTAATACACTTCCAACCAATAAATGGAAGAGTATCACTCTTGAGACTAAAGGGGAAGATAAACAATTATAAATATAAATGCATACGCACCAATCGAAGAAGCAGAAGATACTGATAAGGAGCAATTTTATGAAGAACTACAAATGGCAACTGAAAATACTCTAATAACAGTGGGATATTTAAATGCACAATTAAGAAAAAAATAATATATTAAAGAAGTATCCTGTAAAGAAATAATACATGAACATTCGAATGAAAATGGAAATAAACTAAGTAATTATGCAGAGGTGATGGGAATGAAAATTATCTCTACAAAATCCAAACATAACAGAGCACACAAAGAAACATGGATACATCCCGGAACAAAAAAAGGATCTTAAATTGATCACATATTGATAAGAAAAAAAAAGAGAAAAAGATATGAGATACAAGGAGCTATAGAGGAGCAAATGCTAACACAGATCATTACTTAGTAGTGACAACAATGAAACAAGAAATAGCTGCAGACAAAGATAAAAAATAAACAAATGGGACTTAGAAAAATTTAAGAAAGATGAGGAATATAAGAAACTAGAAAAAGATGTAAATAAAAAATTACAGGAAGAGGAGATAACCACAGATATTAGCCAAGAATGGAGAAATATAAAAAAAGCAACACTCAATACAGCTGAAAATACAATTAGATACAAACACATAGAGAATGGTTTGATAGCAATGTGAAAAATGTATCAAAAATAAAACAAGATTGCAGTGGTTACACTCGGGAGCACAGGAAGATTATGAGCGATATAAAGAAATAAGAAGAAATACAGTCAAAATGTGTAAGGAAAAGGAAAAGTAATAGATTGAAGACCTGACGAAGGAAATAGAATCTGAAAACAGAAGTAACAATGCAAAGAAATTTTATGAAAAAATAAAAGAACAACGAATGCAAAACAATAAATACAAGATCGTTCAAAAATAAGGAAGGAAACAGTGTATGACAAACAAGAAATAAAACCAGTATGAAAAGAACACTTTAGTGAACTAGACGACAGGACAGAAAGTAGCAATGAAAACATAATGGAAACGTATGGTGAAGATGTAGAAATACAAAAACCAACATATGAAGAGACGATAAAAATAATTAAAAGTATTTCAAATGGTAAGGTACCTGGCAGCGACAACATCATAGGTGAGATAATAAAGTATGGAGGAAACAAATTACATGAAAGAATTTAAGAGGGGAAGACGGGAGTAATTATACCAGTGTATAAGAAAGATGCCACTAACAACTATCGTGGAATAACATTGTTAACCCTGCAGTGGTCGCGCCCAATTTCATGACACGGCTGGTCGCGCCAAGTCTCTCAAACCCAAAACTTAAGAACCATTTATATGACGATAAATTTTAATATGACATGTTTATTTACTATTACCAAGATTTTCAATTATATTTTAGTTGCTACTAACATCGCGCCGATCTCGGGTAGCCTCTTCGGCCGCCATTCAACGGTCGACTCAGAAC
The DNA here is from genome assembly GCA_940337035.1 of Agriotes lineatus. Taxonomy (NCBI): domain Eukaryota; kingdom Metazoa; phylum Arthropoda; class Insecta; order Coleoptera; family Elateridae; genus Agriotes; species Agriotes lineatus. The sequence continues at coordinate 182,657 of CALNHX010001796.1, read as the reverse complement.
TGGCACGGACCGGGGGAATCCGACTGTCTAATTAAAACAAAACATTGCGATTGCCCCTGCGGGTGTTGACGCAATGTGATTTCTGCCCAGTGCTCTGAATGTCAACGTGAAGAAATTCAAGCAAGCGCGGGTAAACGGAGGGAGTAACGATGACTCT
>CALNHX010001796.1:0-177500 GCA_940337035.1 Agriotes lineatus | reverse complement strand
TACAGATAAGTTATGATCTAGTTACCAGCCCACTTTTGTATATGTAAACAAAGGCTTAATATCCTGAAACCGGTAAACAATTTAATTACTATACAGTCTAATAAAAAACACATTGTTTTTGAGGTATAGTCAAGATATTTTTTTTAAATTTGACACTGACAGTGCAGATGTCAAGTAAATGGAGTATGTGTATAGATTGTCCAAAATCCGTTTTGAACATAGGAAATTAATGAGTGCGACAAGGAAGACAAACAAAATGAGTAGCAGGACAAAGGTAGAATGTAATCATAGCTAGGTATATTTTTAAACTAAAATTAAGTCAATGAAGCAAACAAACACTGCTGTGAAATATTTTATCTGTCATTAAAGTATAAAGTGAGGTTTAAATATTCTATTGTTTACTATTCACATAATTATTTTAATTATTTTATTTGTTCCTCACTTGTAAACATCAAGTCACTGTATTAATCAAGAAAGTTTATTTTAACAAGTTACTAACTTGTAAAATCTTTACAAGTTAACTGTCAGTTTTACAAGCATGCTCATAAAGTAATTTTTTTTTCTATAATAATTTGCAAGGTCAACTTTCTAGGGAATAAGTTGCATTCCTTCAGGGTCCCTAGTTTTAATAATGTTGGTACATAGATTTTAAGTTCTTTTTTTCCACTAAAAAGATTATTGTCATTTTCACAGATATGTCATAATAGTGGGTAAAACGAACAGCATAGTAAAATATTACAAATTTATTAATTATTAAACTTACAATATTTGAAAATAAACATAATGAACGTTTGCAAAATTAAAGGTAGTTGTAATTAAACGACAAATTGAAAGAATGATAAATTTTGACATTCAAAATTGACACAAAACCATAATTTTGAAAAAGTTCTACCAACACGAGCTATAAAAATATCCTAGCGTTTTAATCACATATCTACCAACATTGTAACACTTTGACAGTTATTATAGAAAAAAAAACGTACTTTAGATAAATGATAACATGCAAAGCCAGAATTGTCTTCCTTAGTATGTGTCATATTAATGAATTTAGTTGCTTGTCAGTTTGACATTTTGAATAAATGGTAAATTTCTAGTTATTTACAAGTGAGGAACAAATAAATATTCAACAATACACGCAAGGTAACAGGTTTTACTGGCTCCTTCTATTTGCCAGTAAAAACCCTCTTACTAAGCTAGTAATGTTAAATACTATAAACCTCACTTTATACTCTTACAGTCAGTCTTATAAAGGCCACTAATCTGACGTTAACTTTAATTCGCTGCTAAAATAAACAAAAGCGCATCAGAATTTGTTTACTAATGAATTATATTTCATATAAGCACTAATTTTTTGATGCGCTTTTGTCTATTTTAACAACGAATTAAAGTTAACGTCAGATTAATGGTCTTTATAAGACCGGCCGTTAATGACACATAAAATATTTGACAGAAGTGTTTGTTTGTTTCATTGACTTAATTTTAGTTAAAAATTTACCTAGCCATGATTACATTCTACCTTTGTTCTGCTACTCATTTTGTTTGTCTTCCTTGTCGCACTCATTAATTTCCTATGTTCAAAACTGATTTCGGACAATCTGTATACCTACTATACATAGATTACAGGCAAGCTTTTGACAGGATAAATTGAAAAACAATGTTTGAAGTTACAAATAAATTGAAAATACCAAGAAAATTAATTAGATTAATAGGCATTATATTAAAAGGCTCAAATGCAGTAGTTAGAACACATGAGGGTATAACAGAAAACTTTGAAATAAATATGGAAGTACGTCAAGGAGACACCCTATCAGCGGTTCTTTTCAATGTGGTATTAGAAAGTGTAGTAAGAGAAATAAAGGACCAAGGAAATATTAACACAACAGGGACACAGGTTATAGCATATGTAGATGACATGGCCATCTTAAGCAGATCAAAGAAAACATTAATAAAAACTTTCAGAGAAATGGAACAGGCAGCAAAACGTGTAGGTTTACAAGTGAATGAACAGGAGATGAAGTACATGAAGTATGGAAGAAATGCAGAAAATGATATACAAAACTTACAAATAGATGGCCACAACTTTGAAGGAGTACGCAACTTCTGTTACCTGGGGTCCAGGGGACACAAGTAAATAATGGTAAACAAAATTACTTTGAAATAAAACCTAGAATTAAAGCAGGACACAGGGCATTATATGAAAATAAATCTCTATTGAAAAACAGTTTAATAGACACAAAATTAAGAATATACAGGATTCTGATATGACCTGTAGTAACATATGCAATGGAAACCAAATCTATGAAGAAACAAGAAGAAGAACTGCTAAGAATTTTCGAACGTATGATATTAAGATCAATACTTGGACAAAAAAAATCTGTAAAGGGGTTTACACGGAACTTGCCTTGCGCGATTAGATCAGTTTGGATATTTAAAAAATGTAGTTTGCTGGGATTTGAACTGTGCCGCTTACAGGTGAATATTTGAGGGAGTTCTTCTGGTTTGCAGCTAGAACATCTGCGCTATGACCGCATTAGGATCAACGAGTTTCTCCTGTGTTATAAAGATACTATATGATTCTGTCCTATTTCTGATTTTTAACCTGTTAGGTCTAAATTTCGCCAATGACCTGAGCTAAATGCAAATTATTTTTTTTTTGTTTTGTAAATAAAAGGAGTGGAAGTTGTGACATTAAATATTTTGAAAAGGCAAAGGCAACTAGGGCCAAAAATATCTTAACGTTCCTAATAACACTGAAACAATAAAATGAACCACTCGGTAATTCAAACTAAATCAATTTAAAAAAACAAATTGAAATGCGGACCGAAGAATCGTCATGGAAAGGATGTTTCTTGAAATTGTTTTAGTCTGAACAGCCCACACAACTGATTCTAAACAATTTTAAAAATCAAAGAAAAATAGGGTTAAAATATCGTAATGAGCCCAATTATATTGATACAATAAAACGAAACACTTCCCTTGCGCGATTAGATCAATTTGCATATTTAAAAAATGTAGTTTGCTGGGATTTGAACTGTGCCGCTTACAGGTGAATATTTGAGGGAGTTCTTCTGGTTTGCAGCTAGAACATCTGCGCTATGACCGCATTAGGATCAACGAGTTTCTCCTGTGTTATAAAGATACTATATGATTCTGTCCTATTTCTGATTTTTAACCTGTTAGGTCTCAATTTCGCCAATGACCTGAGCTAAATGCAAATTATTCCTTTTTTTGTTTTGTAAATAAAAGGAGTGGAAGTTGTGACATTAAATATTTTGAAAAGGCAAAGGCAAGTAGGGCCAAAAGTATTTTAAAGTTCCTAATAACACTGAAACAATAAAATGAACCACTCGGTAATTCAAACTAAATCAATTTAAAAAAACAAATTGAAATGCGGACCGAAGAATCGTCATGGAAAGGATGTTTCTTGAAATTGTTTTACTCTGAACAGCCCACACAACTGATTCTAAACAATTTTAAAAATCAAAGAAAAATAGGGTTAAAATATCGTAATGAGCCCAATTATATTGATACAATAAAACGAAACACTTCCCTTGCGCGATTAGATCAATTTGCATATTTAAAAAATGTAGTTTGCTGGGATTTGAACTGTGCCGCTTACAGGTGAATATTTGAGGGAGTTCTTCTGGTTTGCAGCTAGAACATCTGCGCTATGACTGCATTAGGATCAAGGAGTTTCTCCTGTGTTATAAAGATACTATATGATTCTGTCCTATTTCTGATTTTTAACCTGTTAGGTCTCAATTTCGCCAATGACCTGAGCTAAATGCAAATTATTCCTTTTTTTGTTTTGTAAATAAAAGGAGTGGAAGTTGTGACATTAAATATTTTGAAAAGGCAAAGGCAACTAGGGCCAAAAGTATTTTAAAGTTCCTAATAACACTGAAACAATAAAATGAACCACTCGGTAATTCAAACTAAATCAATTTAAAAAAACAAATTGAAATGCTGACCGAAGAATCGTCATGGAAAGGATGTTTCTTGAAATTGTTTTACTCTGAACAGCCCACACAACTGATTCTAAACAATTTTAAAAATCAAAGAAAAATAGGGTTAAGATATCGTAATGAGCCCAATTATATTGATACAATAAAACGAAACACTTGGTTATGCGAATTATATCAATCATCAATTTAAAAAGATTGCCGGCGCCGGCGGTGGGATTTGATTGTAAATCACCTGCGTAGCGACTGTAATCTCATTGATATGTTCACTGAGCCAAGCAGCCTTATTGGAACGAGTGCGGCGCGCCTCTATTTAACAGAACGGTCTTATTGTTGAAACGTTTTTATTCTTTTGCAACATTATCCTGCATCTGTTGGGTCCTATTTTCGGTAAGTGTAAAGCCTAACCTATGTCAAAATTATTACTTCCTTCTATTTCAGAATTAACGCAAAAATAAACAAAATTTTATTTTTTTAAGGTTCTCACCCTGTATGTTTGTCTGAAATTTTATCGGTTTTATGCGAGGTAGAGATAGAATCCGCATGAAAAATATCGTCAGCCTCCAACAAATATTTTTTGAGTTATGCTGCCGACAGGCACACAGACAGACGGAATTGAGAAAAGCAAGTTATCAAACAATACAAAAGCATTATTAAAGAAGCGTAAACAAATAAAAGTACAAAACAACCCACTACAAAGGGTCGAGCTCTGCGAAATAAACAAACTTGTTAAAAGAGAAATTAGAAAAGATATAAGGAAATACGAAAAGCAAAAAATTGAGAGAATAATCGAAGAAAGTGACTCCACTAAAAAGCTAGGAAAAGCTCGTAAATAACCAAAGCTTGATCAGAAGCTTAAAAGCGGAGGCAGGGGTAGCACGGGAAATGGTTCTCGAAATTGAGGACGGTGAAATAAGAAAAGCCATAAAGAAACCTGAAGAATAAAAAGTCATCAGGGGCAGATAACATAAAGAGTGAGGTACTGAAGTCATTGATGCCAGAAGTATATGAACAAATGAAAGGGTTATTTAACAAGATACTACAGACAGGAACAATCTCCAAGCAATGGACGTTGGCAACAATAATTCTAATATACAAGAAGGGAAAAGCAGACCAAACCTTCATAACAATTATAAAAGACCGGATAAAAGAGACCCTCGAAAATAACCAACCAGTTGAACAAGCAGGAATCAAATCACCCAGAAGGGCAACATGGCCATTGTTGACTTTAGCAAAGCCTTTGATAGTATTGAGTATGAACCTATGCTAGCAGCTCTGAAAGAACAAGGAGTTCATCAAAAATATTTAAAAGTATTAGAGGAGATATACAGACAGGGAAAGACAAGGATCAAACTAGACAAAGAAGGAGAATATTTCGAGCTGCAGAGAGGAGTCAGACAAGGCTACCCAATTTCTCCCTACTTATTTAATAACATCTTACAAAAACTTTTTGCAAACTTAAACTGGGTAAAATACGGTATAAGAATAGGAGACAAGAAGCTATCAAACCTCCGATATGCTGACGACGTAACATTACTGGCGGAGAGTGGAACAGACCTGAAAACAATGCTAGAAGAACTAAGCAGAGAGAGTAGAAAAGTGGGGTTAACTATCAACTTTGAGAAGACCAATATAATGTCAAACCGTACTTCAGGGGATATAAAAATACAAAACTGCTTAATAAAAAAGGCAAATGAGATCATCTACTTAGGACAATTAATAACACTAAAAAATAAAATGGAAAGAGAAGTGCAAAGTAGGGATGTTCGATACACCGAAAAATATCGGTACCATCATATCGTATCGATTTTAAAGGTCTCGGTTCGGAGCAGTATCGTATACAAAAGTACCGGTACATGAAATACCAGTACATATTCGATCCAGGATATTTTCTAGGTGTATTAATGCAAACCTCCAAGTCCTAGTGTAGTAAATAGAACTTTAGCAATAATAGTGGCATTAACAATCAAGAAATCAACAATAAATAATTACAAAATCAGTATTAGAAATATATTTGTTAAATAGTACTATACAAACTTTTATAAATGCTTAAAAACAAAGAGTAACACAAAAATAATAACTGAAACATTCATATTTTACAACAAAATTTAATGTTACAAACGAAGCATGCCTTTTAATACCGTGTGGTTATAAATGTTTTTCTATCAAGTTTCCTTTGAAATATTTGTTAAATTTGCTACTTTGTTCTGATGACTACATGGACTACACAATTAGTCTAAGAGCTGGTGACAATTTTTGGTGATCATTTAGTTAAGGCCTATTTTTTCAGAAAATGTTGCTGGAGGCATGTATAAGTGTCATCTGTAAGGATTCTCCTAGATAGCGGTATTGGAGGGAGGCAGAACACCTCCAATTTGCACTGTCAGTATATGTCAAATTCGAGGTGAGCCGGTTAGGTTTTGTGTCACTTTGTGTCAAAACTGACGGAAAAGCTAACCTACTAAACTCGAATTTGACATAGACTTACAATGCCACCAACCTATTATTCATACGTTTCAATTTCCACAGCCGCCCCTTATGGACTTTTTTAGTGTAAGTTATGTCAAATTCGAGCTTAGCAGGTTAGGTTTTCCGTCAGTTTTGACACAAACTGACACAAAACCTAACCGGCTCATTTCGAATTTGACATATACTGACAGTGCAAATTGGGGGTGTTCTGCCTCCCTCCGATACCGCTATCTAGGAGAATCCTTACAGATGACACTTATACATGCCTCCAGCAACATTCTCTCAAAAAATAGGCCTTAACTAAATGATCACCAAAAAATGTCACCAGCTCTCCTACTAAATAGTTATGTCATTTAGTGAATGTCGGTAGTGTCACATATCCAAAGTTTGTTAAATTTTCTTGTGGTGTTCTAACTTTTTGTATTCCCACTGTTTTGTGTTATTAAAAAATCTTTTTTTAAGACTATGACATTTATCTAGGCGTTGAGAGAGCTTAATAATAATGAATGCTTATAATTTACAGTTTTAAACAATCTTCAAGTTTCCATAATGAACTATAACGTTGAACACGACACTTTTATTGTTATGGCCTATTACCACACTGCTTCTTCTTCTTACGGTTCCTATCCGTTCCGGATGTTGGCAACCATTTGGGCTATGATGATTTTGTTGACCGCTGTCTTAAATAACTGAGTTGTAGTCATAGAAAACCATGTTCTTAGGTTTTTAAGCCACGAAATCCTTCTTCTACCCGGACCTCTTCTGCCTTGTACTTTTCCTTGTAGTATAACTTGAAGTAGTTGAAATCTGTTTTCATTCCGCATAATGTGCCCTAGGTACTGGAGTTTTCTTGTTTTTATTGTAGTCAGTATTTCTTTTTCTTTTTTCATTCTTTGTAGAATTTCGTCATTCGTTACTCTCTCTATCCATGACACTCTCAACATCCTGCGATAAAGCCACATTTCAAATGCCTCCAGTTTTTTCTGTGTTGTTTTTGTCAAGGTCCATGACTCTACACCGTAAAGAAGGATAGGGAAGACGTAGCATCTCAGAAATCTCAACTTTGAATTGATTGTCAAATCGTGGCTTTTGAAGATGGTGCTCATTTTGTTGAACACGGCTCTAGCCTTTTCTATGCGAATCCTTATTTCCTGTGAGTTATCCCACTGGTCATTAATGATGGTACCGAGGTAAGTATATTTTTCCACTCGTTCGATAGGTGTATGGTTTATCATGAGTTGACATCTGGGAATAGTATTTTTACTGATGATCATTAATTTCGTTTTGTTTATATTGATGTCTACACCCTGCATCTGACTACACTCTGTTACTCTGTTTAGTAGTACTTGTAAGTCCTCTAACGTTTCAGCAAAAATAACTGTGTCGTCTGCATATCTGATGTTATTTAATCTTTCTCCATTTAAGAGAATTCCTATATTTGTGTTTTCTAGTGCTTCTCTGAAGATGTATTCTGAATAAAGGTTGAATAGCAGTGGAGACAGTACACAGCCCTGTCTCACGCTTCTCTGTATTTTTATGTTTTCGATGTTATTGCCTTCTTCTAATTTCATTGATGCCGCTTGGTTCCAGTATAAGTTTATAATGATTCTTAGATCTTTATCGTCTAGTCCTATGTTTCTTAAGATATCTATCATCCTTTGGTGTTTAACTCTGTCAAAGGCTTTTTGGTAATCTATAAAGCAGGCATATACATCGCAGTTTACATCTCTGCAACGTTGAACCAACACCTGTACAGTGAATAGGGCCTCTCGTGTTCCGACTGCGTTCCTGAATCCAAACTGTGTAGGTGTTATTTGTTCTTCGCATAGTTTGTATATTCTGTTATGGATTATCTTGAGAAATGCTTTTAATAGATGGCTCATGAGGCTTATCGTTCTGTACTCGTTGCACTTTTTTTGCTCCTGGCTTTTTAGGTAGTAGAATGAATTCGGATTTAGGCCATTCTATAGGTATTTTTCCAGTGTCATATATATAGTTAAATAAAGCTGTTAACCATTTCACATTCTCTTCATCTAGGAGCTTCAGAAACTCTGCTTGGGTGTTGTCCGGGCCAGGTGCTTTGCCTTCCTTCATATTTTTGATTGCACTTTGTACTTCCTCTACTATTATCGTGAAATAGCTGTTCTATATATTTTCTCCATGTTTCACTGATTTCGTTTTTGTTAACAATGATTTTTCCTTCTTCATTTACTAGTTTGTTCACAGTCTTCTTTTTATATTTTCCAGTCAACTCATTAATTTTTCTATATACATTGAAGCTGTCATGTCTTGCTTGTAAGGTTTCTATTTCCGCACATTTTTCCCTTACCTCTCTTTGTTTTGCTTCTCTTATCTTCTTTTTGATTCTTCTATTAATGGTTTTATATTCTACGGGACGGATTTTTGCAAGTCTTCATTCCTCCATTAGTTGTAGGATTTCAGTTGTCATCCATGACTTTTTCTTTACGGTGTCTGGCTTTAAGAATTCCTTTTTGATACTTTCCACAGTGTCTTTTAATTTCTTGACCTCCTCTTCTATATTTGATATATTAGTTATTTGTCTATTTGTGTTTAGTCTAATCTCGTCATTTAATTTTACTTTTGCTATATTTTCTATCAATGGTTCTTTTAATTTTCTTAGATCATACTTCTTGATACCTTTCTTTGCTATTCTTTTTAATTTAACTCTGAAGGTGCCCACTAATGGGGTGTGGTCTGATTGTATATCTGCACCTGGATATGTTTTTACGCAGGTGCAACTGTTTCTGTATCTTTTGCTTATCAGGATAAAGTCTATTTGATTTCTAATAACGTTTGCCGGTGAGTCTTTAGGCGATTTCCACGTATAAAGTCTTCTTGGTGGGAGTGTGAAAAATGTATTCATTATTGCTAAGTCTTGTTCTCCTGCAAATATGCTTAGTTGGTTTCCACGTTCATTCCTTTCTCCCAGCCCGTGCGGTCCTAGGAAATCACCTTCCCGACCTTTTCCGATTTTTGAATTGAAATCTCCCATTAGTATATTTAGGTCTTGTTTTGGCAGGCTTTTTAGTATGTCTGCGATATGGGAGTAGAACTGTTCCATTTCTTCGTCTGTGTGGTCTGTTGTTGGGGCGTATATTTGAATAATGTTTAGTCGTGTAGGTTTAGCTTGTATTTGTAGAAGCATGATTCTTTCTGAAATTGGTATAAAGTTTGTTACGCTTTCTGCGACTGATTTACACACTTTAATTCCTACGCCATGTTGGTATTGCTCATTTGATGTGCCTGAGTAATATACTCGATGTTTGTTTATATCCCAGTAACCTGCTCCTGGCCATCTCATTTCGCTTATTCCCATGATTTTGATACTCAATCGTTCCATTTCTTGAATAGCATTGTTAATTTTTCCAGCTTGCGCCATTGTCTTTACGTTCCACGTACCTATTTTCATGTTTATTTCTACTGTCCGATTGTTTTTCGATTTCCTGACTTCGTTCATAACCGTCCCCCCCGGAGATCCGATCGGGGGACTTGAAACTCCGGTAATTTTAGTTTTGAACATAGCCTTTTCATGGTGATACTAGAGAATATCCTTAAGATCTTTAATGCGGTGATTTCTCCTTGTCTTCCGCATTCCTATGCCGTTGACTGTCTGCAGTTCTTCCGCCTTTGGGGTCGATTTCTCAGCCCCAGGGCAAAGGAGTGCCCTTCCTCTTATCGACTCATCCACCCGAAGCTGTTGGTCACCAAGAGGTGTCCGTTTATACCGACAGTTTTTCGGTTTTGCTAGTTTTGGTCCGCCCCGGGTGTTTTATTTCCCCGGTACTCCTCATATCTGACGAGCATTCCCCTATCCGCCACCCGGGGAGGCGCCCGATGGGGGACTAGCAACCCCACACTGCAGTTCTTGAAAATGGATCCTGGAAATACTCTGTTCCGGCTTGCAAAGACCAATTTCTCGCAAGATTTCCAGATCTTCAAGTACAGGAAGAATTGTTGCGGAAACATATTGGAAATGTGATTAGTCCTTTTGTGAGTACTGGATCTGTGCAGAAAAGGAAATCCTCAGGGAGACCCGGTAGGTATATCGCAAGAAGTTTTAGAAAATGTGAGGCAGAGTATCGAAGAAAATCCCAGATTGTCTCTGCGAAGGTTATCACAAAAAATTGATGTTTCTTTCAGTACTTGTTAAAAGATTGCCAAGAAGGCTTTACATCTTCATCCCTGTTTCGTCCCATTAGTAATATTTGTAGTTTTTAAGTTTGCACTACTTCTAAGTTGGTACTGTGACGTTTCACCCCCTTACTAAGGGTGTCATGTGACGTTATGAAAAGTCCCTTACTAAGGGCGTCAAAATTACTACCCAAGTTAGCTCAAATTGGAAAGATTTGTCCCCTCAGATATATATTTGCTTAGCAAACAAACACCAGAAAATTACCTTAGATAGCTTTATTTTATTTAACTATAGTTACAAACGTAAGATTCAGTCGAATGTTAAAATAAAATGTATATTATATAAAATAATAATTTCGCCTGGAGTGTCGCACTTCGTTCGGTCTTGAAGTCGCGGCAACCTCCCGCCGGTGTGTTGCGGGCGGATCCGGCTCGTTGAACGACTTCTCTCGACTACTTTTTGTAACGCACCGCTCCAGAAGACAATCGGCCTACGGTAGATCGAAGGAGCCGGCGTTTAACCTCGAAATCCCAGTTTTGTTTTGTCTTTTACGGGGCTAGAATCACAGAAGCAATTAAGTTATTTCATGCGTTTACCACACCTGGAGCCCGTCTAAAAAGGCCGTCGAGCTTCACGGGAGATCGCTGCTTCACCGTGGATTTGTAGCGAAAGCGGAATTCGGCCGTGTTCTTCCCGGCGTAAATTAGCTGACTTCGGGCGAACGACCTCGAGCTGCTCGTGCAGGAATCTTGTTCGACAGGGATGATTGCAGGGGAACTGATCGCTCCCGCTTGATGCGGACGGCTCTCTATACGTCTCGGGAAACCGTCAGGTAGGTAAATGACTGTATTTAAAGTAATTAATAAGTGTTCAAGCGGCCGCGAATTTTGTGGTGCTTAGGAGCTTTGCAATTCGATATTTTTTGTGTTTATTGCGGGGCGAATTACACCGTGGGTTCTGTCGGGGTGTTTAGAAACATGAACCAGGAATCGGACACTCTCAACGATCCGCCGATTCGGACTGGTTTCGAAGCGGGCCTCCAGGTTATTAAATCAGGAAGCTGGCTTCCTTTACGGGCCGCCGATTTAGGCTAATTTCGGAATGGATCTCTAGGTTAACAAATCAGAAATCGGGCACTCTTTTACGAGTCGCCGAGTCAAACTGATTTCGGAGCGGATCTTCTGGAAGATGTAGTTCTCTACAAGGGTAAAGCTAGATTTATTCGGACGGGACAGGAACAGGACGGAACAGGACAGGTAAACTTGAGTTGGGATAAAACTCAAGTGTCGGAATGAAAAAGGTCTAGATCCCGTGAACTGGTCGCGGAGTTGCTTTTATATGCTTCGCGACGTGTTATCAAAGCAGCCACTTCGACATCTTTAGTTGGGAGAGCGGCGCGAAGATCGACTCTTCGTGTCTACGGCGCAGCTCTGGCCTGCGTTCGTTATCTCTTCTTCGGACGTCGGCAAGATGCAACCGGTGATAACGCTTGACTGGGCGATGCATAAATTAAATACATTTTTAATGTGTGTTTATAATTTATGTTTATGAACACTTGTCCTGGTGTTAGCGGTGGTTACACGTATCGAAACAGTGATCGAAAATAAAGTAAGTTTAGCCTTTTCTATCGTTTTATTTGTGTGGTTCCAGGCGAGAGGCAACAGCTACCAGGCTCGTGGTAGTAAAAATTAATAAAGGTTCTTTGACAACGGGAAAACCAGCGAAGAAATTAGGAACAGACCACCGCGAAGCTCTGGAGTGCAGTTAAGCTATTTTCAACCAACATCGCGGCCCTGTAAATAGAACCGCAGTCCATCGTCGTGGCCCTTCAAATAGAGCTACATTTAATCATAGTGGCTCTGCATTTTCGGATGCCCCAACAGTCCCTATAAAATAAGCACTATTAAAGAACTTTTGCCACCAGACTATGAACATCGTATTCAGTATTGTAACTGGTTTGAACATAATTTAAAGAACATGACTTACTAGACCTCTTTTTCTTCTGATGAGGCGTAATTTCATTTATCTGGATATGTTAATTCACAGAATTACAGGATATGGAGCGCCGAAAATCCTCACACACCTTTGCATACATTGAAAATTGAAGTGTGGTTAACTATCTCCCGTAGGCGTATAGTTGGGCCAATTTTCTTCCGTGACCGAGTTACTGCTCAGGTTTATAGGGAACAGATTTTAGATTGTTCATTAACCAGTTGCATGATGACGAATTGAATGAAGGGTATTTTCAACAGGCTGGTGCCACAGCCCACACCGCACATGCAACGATACAATACCTTAAAGAACATTTTGATGATCGAATCATAAGTAGAGAAACAAACATTGCTTGGCCCGCTCGTTCACCAGATCTAACCCCTCTTAACTTCTCTGTTTTTGGATACATTAAAGACACCGTTTACAAGCAGATAATGGAAAATTTAGATCCTATATCGTATATCATTACGCTCTTTCCACACTTTAATGTGTAATTGCACTTTACTGTCTATTATAGCTGTGTTTTGGCAGTCTGCACTGTTTTTTCTAAGATTTTCTTTCACTACACTTTGTTCTCTAATTTCTTATTTTCATCACCTGTAGATCCTCTAATATGTTGTCTTGCCAAGTAGTCTTCGGCCTCCCTCTGCATTTTTTCCGTAGGCTTCCATTGTGTCACTATTTTGCTTGTTTTTACGTCTTCGCCCCTCATGACGTGCTCAAACCATTTCAGCCTCTGTGATTTCACAAACTTTACTATGTCCTCTCCGTTCATGGCCTCTACGAGTTCAAAATTTATTCGTCTTCTGCACTGTCCATCTTCCATTTTTTGGGTCCTAGAATTCTTCTTATAATACTTCTTTCGAAGCGTCTTAATTCTTTTTCCTCTGTTTTTCTGAATGACCATGTCTGCATGGCGTATGTTACTACGGATCGTATTAATGTTTTATAAACTCTTTCGTTGTTGCACTAAGTTGTTTGTTACCAAATAAGACTGTGTATTTGTAAAAACACCTGCTTCCTTTTTGAATTCTTTCCTTGATTTGTCTGTTTTGCAGAAATAAAATACTTTAGAAAGATAGCAGGGAAAACCAAGCTGGACCACATTAGAAATGAAGAAATCATAGGAAAACTGAAACAACAAACGATACGACAAAAAGTGAGAAGAAGCAATTAGAATGGTGTGTACAGCTAGATACAAAGATTAGATAGAAACAGACTGCCGAAAAAAGTATTGGAAAGCAAAGGAACAAAGAAACGCAAAAGAGGAAGACCGAGACTCACCTGGATGAAATGCATAGAAAGGATAGGGAAAGCAGAGGGGAAAACGATAGAAGAAATGAATAAAATGATAAAGGACCGTAAAAGATGGAAGAAATGTGCAAAAGATACGGAACCCAACGTCCGTGAGAGCACACAGCATACCGGAGAAGGAGAAAGATAATCGAAGAAACGCTTAATTTTTAACATTATTAAACAAATTGAAATTGTATTTGGGAAATACGCTACCAAAAGATCCTTCGGCCATGTTACATTGCCTGTGTGAAGTTTTTGAAAATAACCCTTGTTCGCTGCCCTCTCTCGGGCAATTTTCAGAAACTGTTACGTGCAGAATGCGTCTATATAGGTTTACAGGTTATTTAGCGTGGTCCGGTTAATTTTGGGTCTTTGGCGCATATTTTGAACTTCACGCGCACATTTACTTCATAAGGCAATACCTACGTCGGGTCTCGAACATTTTCGATTGTCGAGTCGTATACAAGTACATGAGTAAAGAAAATAAGTAAAATAAAAAAGTAAACAGAAGATTCATAAATTTAATAATTTTGTGTTATCTTGTGAAATTTTTAATTCGTTTATGTGGTTTTAATATTATTTAGTATATCTGCCACATTTTTTCAAGGCTACGTGATTTTAATAACTGCGACTATACAACCGTTGTTATAATCGATATCGCCATAGTTATTGAAATAACTTGTAAAATATGGAAACTGAGGAAAATTACGCATTCTAATTGGTTTCTAACTTCATGAATGGTATAGTCACCTGTACATTGTGTTGGCTCTGTATGCTATTTAATATGCGATTATTATATATTGATATTATTACACCGTCTTGTTTATGTTATTGCTACTTTGATTTGTGTGCTTTCTTTCAGAGTATTGTGCTACTTTTGAGTTTACGAGTTCTCTGTGATAACCTGGATACACTTGTCGTTATTTAAAGATTTGTTGGTGCCCGTCTTTGCTATTTAAATAACTTCGGTATTTATAATGAACTGCATGCCGTCTTCACTGAGATAGCCCGGCCGGCAAATGTATTCATGTAGTAATTTGATTTCGAGAGAATTAGCCGACCAATCAAATCTGGTATCAAAACTTATCGGCAATTTCACATGGTCTTAGTTTCTTCCTACCGAGTATTGAGGTCTCCAGTGAGGGGACAATTTTCTGTCGTTCTCGTGTTCACATATGAGAACGCTTTTGAGGAGTCCGTATTATGTATTGTAGTTGTGTAGTCCTTTGTTTTTTTGGTCGGTTGGTTCTTCATTGTTCGCCTTCTTGTTATTAAATTTTTCAGTTGTCTCCTTTTTCTGACCGGATGTGTTTGTGCTCTTCGGTAATGACTGAACTTTTTGTATGAATCTGATGAACTTTGCGTCTATTCTATGTTTCTTCGCCTGTGTGTACGGTTTCCAAGTCTCTGCAACAAAAGTGTTTTTGGGACTTTCGAGCTAAATTTCAAATCCCAAAAATCCCAAAAATGGTCCCGAAAGGGAAATAGTTTTTATCTAGAAAGCAAATTCCAAAGAAAAACAATTGTTTTAATTTAAATGAAGTATTTTCATTTAAATATTGGTGGTATCATTTTAGCACTGGTATTTAAATACATACTGGTAGTGCACAGTATAGTATATAGTAAACCAGTGTAAATAACTAAGAAATACATTATTTTGACATAAAATAGGATGTTAGAGCTACAAGGGCATTTAAGGACTCATTCCCTATTTACGAATGGATTTTCGTAGAAAAAGATCCTGCACTGAAAATGCTCTCTCGGATTCCACGCTGGTGGATATACCATACCTGTTTTGTCTACGCAAAACGTAAATAATGCAAAATGTGCCCGAAGCATGAGCAATACGCCGTACGCCGGTGAATACCCGTCTTAATGCTTTGATATCGTATACTCGCACACATGTTAACGCAGTACCGGTTCTGCATCCCGGTACTGGAAACCCTAATTCTGTGATAGTGAATGGATCTTTGATGTGAGTGGGATAAAGATTGTAGGGATCTTCTTAAGACCATTCTGGGCGCTGAAGAAACCCTCAATCAGTGTGTGGTTGCGTTGCGTGGTTGATGGTTTTGCCTATCGCTTTTCTGGTTGATTAGACTCTTTTCCCGGAGTTGCCTTCTCCCCCGGAGTTGCCTTTTCTCCCACATTTGTCAAAAGGAGTAACTTAACCGATTTAGTTGTTGAAAATTTGGGTGTATTATTTGATTGTGGGATTCATTTTTTGTATTTGGAGTTTGGTCTAGCAGTATATTCACTGTGGGTTTTGCTTCCTCCTCGGGGGTTTTCATAAAGTTGTCAAGGGGTGGGGACCTTAAAGAAATTGAGGTGATGTTGGGGGGTTCTCCGGTTTTAAGACTTTTCAGTGATGGGTCGTGACGAGTCTGATCACCGGTGCAGCATTTCCATCTAGCAGCGACGAGCACATTCGATCCCTGTCAAGGGGATGTCTTGGTTTCGGTTACCTCCTGGGGTTGTTTTGGTTCTCTCCAGTAGTTACAATTGTGTGGAACGAGTTTCTGGGTTTTTAGGAATATTTTTTTGCCTTGGGTTTTACCCGAATATGTTTTAGTTACGTTTGTATAGTTCCAAAATTCTTTGAAATGTTTCTTTTCTGTTAAGGGGGAGTTGTTAGTTGTCAAAAGCGCGTTTAGCAGTAGCATTCGTTTAACTGTCTAACATTTAGTCTTTTAACTCTTTCTTATTTGGAGTGCTCGTCGTATAAACG
Organism: Agriotes lineatus; assembly: GCA_940337035.1. Lineage (NCBI taxonomy): Eukaryota > Metazoa > Arthropoda > Insecta > Coleoptera > Elateridae > Agriotes > Agriotes lineatus. The sequence continues at coordinate 160,900 of CALNHX010001796.1, read as the reverse complement.
CATCTTAATTGGTTGCTCGTATATCGCACCGATAGCGATTATCTACTATACCGGCAAGCGTTCGTTGGGCTTTCTGACAGCGTTCGTGCAATTTGTTTATGCGAGATAACAAGAGATATGTCGCTGCTTGATTCTTGCTTTCCGGCTGATGCTCTGAATTGGATAACTCGTTTTGTAATAATACCCCAACCATCAATTTCGGGCCCCTTGCTGTCTGCTTCTGATGGAAAGTTTCGTGGGGGACATGTTTCAATGCGGATTTTTTAGGTGAAACGGAGTTAATTTTGAGCCGTGTCCGAGCCAAGATTGACAGATTTCCAACAATTTCGAGTTGCCATGACCTCTTTTTCGTTCACTTGGAAACCCCAGAAATAGGGGTAAGTTAAGAGACCATTCGTGATTCGTTTAGGCGCTCTGAATTCGATTGATTCCATTGGTGTTTTAGCTTTATGTACCAGAGCACGCGCCAAGTTTTCGAACCCGCTAAATTAATGCCATTGCCAGGTAGCTGGCTCACATTTGACGGAGTCCTGATAGACGTTGTATTCATCTGGAGTACCCAGTGTGTTGCTTCAGAGAGCTGCATAGCCCATCTGGAAACATTAATTATGTGCCCTGGTTAAGTATGTATAAGTACGAACTAATTAATTCCAACATCGTTTCTTCAGAGATTTGTCATACATCTTCATCGTTACGTTTGGTTAAGATTTTGAGATCTTCGTGTTGTGCTATTTTGGCAACGATTCTGGTTGAATCTCTTAAAGATTCGCCAGTAATAAATTAGCTAATTAGGAACGTTGTTTAATTACAGTAAGACTATTTCAAGCTTATGATTATTTGTTTAACCTTCAATTGCTTATTATGTTAATTCGTAGCATAATGTGTTATTAAGGGTGTCCCTGAGTTGCTTAATCAGTGATTCTAAATCCTACTGTACTGCCTATTTTATCCAATAGTTACTAATTAAATATGTTATACTTCTAATGTTTATATTTTTTATTTCGTTACTGCAATTTATTGTATTTTAGATATTTTTACAATTTTCTGCTGCTATATATGAATTTATAAGTACTCGAAATATATTTGTTGTAATTAAAGACTTGTTGGCGCTCATAATAGTTAACGGTATCATGTAAAGAACAGCACGCCATCACTGAGCTTCGCTGGTGAACCCTCAAGTATACTTTCGTAGTCTTGCGATATTGGAATATGTTGACAATTTAGGGAAAAGTAAGATAACAAGAATTTACTCGTTGACAGTAGCTTCTCCGCAAAGAAAATAGTCCAAAGAAAAGAACAAACGGGTCCCGCGTTGGGCGCCAACACCTTGTTAGCCCCCGAGGACTTTTAATTGTTTTGTTTTACTTTGAAATCGCGGCACAATATCGACGATGTTTATGCCTTGAAGTTTAAACGGATACTACGACACTATTTAAAAGATTTCGGTTACCTGTAACACTTCGCCCTTCTGCTAATAAGGGTTATTGAATTAATTAATCACCATCGGGTAGCTTTCTCAGTCGGAGTTAATTTGGTTCAGACAGATATACACTATGAGACCAGCAAACAAACACCAGGATAATTTTAGACAGTTTAATTATAGTTCAAAATCTATTTACAAACATAGGCATTATCCAATAGAACAAAATAAAATGTATTTCACAATAAAATTGGTAGTTATACGAGACGTCCTGTTGTGAAAACCTGGCGTCACTGCAACCCGTCATACATCGGTGCGTTTGGAGGCCCTACAGTTTGTGCCCTGGTAGAACGACGGGACGCCACTGGCCGCGTTGTTGAGCCGTCGAAATTAGTCCCAGGGATACCAATCGTTAAGCTTGAATCTCGCTCACAGTGTCAAAGGCACGTGTAACTTCAAATATAGGTTAATTCGGCTATGTCAGGGCTATTTACTTACAACACCGGGTCGTGCGGGAGATTCGGCAAGCCCCCTATGAATTGGGTGTTGTGTTTGTGCTGGGTGCCATAGAATGAGAAGTCGACGGTGGATTCTACCTGGGGCCCGGCTTCGAGTGTGGAGCGGACGCCGGGGAAACGTTCACACAGCGCTTGCCCTTCGGGGATGCTTTAGGAGCTTGGTTGATTGGTGAATAAACCTCTGTAGTCAACAAATAATTAGAACAAATTTAAACGGCCTCTAAGATTAGCGATGTGCCGGGCCTCAATAATATGTAATCTGACACGGCGAGGGCGGGTTTAATTATGCTGAGTAGCTGGCTTAATTATTACGAGAAGCATGCGAAACGGGCTCGTGTGCGAGCCTTCGTCTCCAACATGTCTTCCGGGGAATTGTTACAAATAATTGTTGACGGAGCTTGGGCTAAAATTTAGGCTGGCTTCAGGTTATAATATTGACAGGGCAAAGCAGTGAAGCGGTCCTCGGAGAGGTGCTTCGTGCATCTAGCAACCACTTCGGACATTCTGAGTGGGAGAACGGAAACGGCGACCTGCGCCTTCTCGATGACGTATTTTTATCGCTGGTCAGGCGTTCTAAAGATTCAAAATCTGATAAGTAACGTAGAAATCGCTATGGGAGAACGCGCGAATTAATTTTAATTCAGAAAAACGCGTTCCTGCTGGGCGAAACGTTACATACTTAATTACTGTATGTATTCTCATAACTTCTGTACCATACATATGTCCATATCATCTCCAGGTGCCGTCAGAGCTATCCCCATACCCGGGAACAGTTTAGACAGATGCAGCCCTTCTATTTTCAATCTTATTCTGGAAAAACTATTGCCCTTGAAAAGTCTTGTAAGGACATTTTTAGTTTGTATGAACGTACGGCTAATTAGCATTATTTTCTCGATTCCGAAATTACGATTTCGCCTGTGTATGGGTATTTCAAATTATTCGCTTGCAGCCAGCAGTTTTAAATGCACTCATTCTGTGTTATCGCTCTGTTTTGGGCCTATTGGTAAGCTAGAAAAGCCACGCACGTGTTGGTTATCAATCCGCCGCAGACGTGAATTTGTTGTATAAGCGCTTACATTTTGAGCCAAAATAAAAGACATTTACCGTGTGTTAGAGAGAGCGAGTACGACTGTTGGCCCCCACTTTTTGTCGTTGGCGAGGTAGTCCGCGCGTTTTCGAGAGAAATTTGACTCAGCTTCGCATAAAGCCTCAAGTGATTTTGAAGTTGTTGGTCCCGCCGCGCAGCCTTCCGGCTTGCGTAGGCGACGTGGCATTTGTCTAATGTGTAAGTTTTGTGTTTCGCTTTTATTTACTTTTTCCCGTTGTTTCGAGATCGAAAGTGCTGTGTGTTTCGCATTTTATGGCCTTATTGAACTGCACGTGATAGCTATGGCTGTTGGGCGAACTTAGCGTTATTGTTTACCGATTTAAGCCTTTGAGTTTTTTGATTATCGTGGGGCGGCAACTCCTTAATACTTCGTTTGACGGACTCTCTGTGAAATTTCAACATCGGCTTATTTATGTGTCGCGAAACTCCCGCTTATCGTTTCATGCCGTTCTGTCAATTTACCGTACGGGTTCCGAATTCGCCCTCATTAGCGGATTATTCTAGGTTCCGTCCCGTCGGAGACGTACCGTTGATTTGGTGTAGCTCCTTTGGGCATTTTCTCGCAGTCTCTGAAAAGCGACTGTTTGCAGCAACGTAGGACGTCGTTTGCAGCTAAGCCAAGCTTCATGAAGGTATCGTTATAATGTAATAGCTTTTTTAGTGCCGAGTTTAAGGTGTACCGAGTGTTTTGTCGAAGTGTTAGACGGTTTTCGTAACGTTGCGGTCATTGTAATATTTATTGTTTGTACCATTGCATTTGCTCAACCATTATAGATCGTTACCTCTCAATTTAATTTATTATCGTCAGAATTCATGAACCTGTGTCTTTAACTTTATGTGGTGGCAGTTGAAGTATGTGTTGCAATTGTATCTTGTTTATTAGTTGATTACCGTTTATTATTGCCGTTTAATGCGTCAGTATTTTGATAATTCAGTGTTAATACCATTTACAAGTAATTTCGATAGTTGATGTCAAGTCTACCGCTTCCTTACTAGATTAAGACGTTGCGTACCTTTACATATTTAACCATTTCTAACCCAGACTCAACCTTTAGAATTTGAAATATTTTGCTAATACATTTCGTTTGTTTAACTGTTTTTTGAGGTTGTGCATGCGATTTGTGAATGTATTTTTTCAGTGTAAATGGAGTTTAGCAAGCTGCTCAAGTGATTTCTTCGAAAGGTAAGTCAGATGATGTTGCACGTGGCTCGCTGACCACGACACTGCCAAGGTTATAGTTGAAAGGTGAATGCATTATGCTTCCACTTTCCTCAGTGGGTTCACCTGTGTACTTTTCGACTACAACCTTGTTATACGAGTATCATCGAATCACAATAAAATTATTTATATTGTCCAATACGAATTTTTTGACAATTCAAACGTTCTTGCTTAATAGGAAATTGGGTCAAGAAATGCCACTGTAAAACATTAGCTTCTATGTTTGGCCCTGAAAATACAATAACTACGATTTTGAAATGAAAAGTATCTTTTAATCCCAAGAGGTTTACGGTAATGACACTTCTCACGTCCACCTGACCGCCCAGTTTGGTATACTGCTTAGAAACCCATATTACGCCCGATCCAATAGGCAAGTGTATGGTTCTAGAATAAAATAAATACATTGTTATTGTTTATTTTGAAATTTTGAAAAATTAAGCTGCAGTTTTATTTTAAATTTGGTAAGTTTATAAAGCTACTTTACCATTGTTTCGCCCACTATTTAAAAGTTTACAAAGCTAAGTTCTATATAGATCGCTAAGGTATAAATTGTACATGTGCGTTATTCTAAAACGAGTGATCTGACACGTCGATTTATTAATCTTCTAGAAGGAAGCGAATAACTATAATAAACAAATATGTCTGCAAATCTCGTTCATGAGAACTGTGGTACAGCAATCTATGAGAATAATTCTATTTTACAAATACCAATTTCAGTTAATTTTCATTTTTTAGCCATATTAATGCATGAAAACTTGGTGTTGCGGCCTTAGGTCTTTGGCGTCCGGGGTGTAGCCCTCTAGATCTGGTACTGGAAAAGGTGTGCAAACCATCCCAGGTCTCCCCGACTTTTAGTTTTAGAAAAATTACTTAGAAATCAGTATTGGAACAATATATTTGTAAATATACTTAGTAGTTAATTACAATATTGCCTAAGCATCCGTTCTTACTAGTTGATTTATGTAACTACAGAGATTAAAATTTAGCATTGTAAATATATGGTGGCTTTGAAATGTTATTTATGAATATGTTGTATTCTGCATCAGATTCTGGAAATTCAGGTTTATTTATGGTGAACATTGTGCCTGTGGTATACACACTCCAGAATCGTCCCGGGCAAATTTATCAATGCAATAGCAAGCATCATTACACCGTTTGTTTACTATGGGGCATCTGTCACCTAAATTTTTACAAGTTGTTTGGCAGGCGCTGCCGCACTGATATTTTTCATTGGATCGTGTACAATTCAATGGGTCTGGAACAGCTGTAAGAAAGAGGTAGTATTTTATTAAATGTATAGAACATATTCAACTATGCACTTTGAACTAGCAAATAAGTACATAATTAACTGTGTCCGCGGCATTTTCCACATAAACCTCTATATTTGGAAAATAGTTTGTTAATCAATTATAAAAAGAAACAACATGGCGATATTCTATAGTTTTGTAGATAGGTAGTGTTAGAAAACCGAATCTTATGTTTCAAATGACATATTATATCGTTATTTGAAACTTTTGATTTGTTGTGTGATCCTGAAATTCAAGTTTATTTGTAATTAAAGACTACTATTACAGACAGCCAGATAATGTAGTAAATTGAAAATGAGCGTTTTGATTAGTTCAATGCAGTTGAGGCAAAGATTTGGCATTTTGGCAAACTAAGGAATGTCTTTACTTAAAATAGATATTTATGCATTATGGGAGATATGAATATGTTTTTTCCCTGAGGTTGACAAAGTCAACCGAGGGTAAAAAACATGAATATCTCTCGTGGTGCATACAATATTTTATTTACTAGCATATTAGTACCAATAGTATGACATTTCAAAATGTCATAATGACATTTAAAATTAGAATATTTAAGTAACATCAAGGGTTGCCTCAATGTATGGTTGCTAAGACATGGCCTATAGTTGCATGGTTACCAAGAGTTTGAGGGAGAAAAAATTTGACAGGTTCCTTGGGAGTTATGAGTAGCTTTTCATATTTTGTTTCTATGACGAAAATGTACAATATCACGTTGCTAGTAAATAAAAATGTTTATTTATGGTACAAGCGAATAAAGAGGCATTTTATTCATAAGGGGAAAACTTTAGCTCACGAGGAAAAGCCGGGTGAAATCGTTTCCCTGAATGGATACAATCTCTTTATTCAAGTGTGGAATATAAAATGTTTTTCAATACCTAGATAAAATTGATTACATAAAGAAGTTTTAATATTGAAAAAAATAATTTTAAATATGTAATCATATTAGTTGGTTGTGTACTCGATTCCACGGTAACATGTGTGTATTTTGGCAGTTGCTATGGCTTATTGACTATTTTCTTCACTAGTGAATAAAGTAACACAAAAAGTTCATTGTGCAATTCAATGTAATTTGATTATTAAGATAATCTCTGAAACTTCTTTGTGGCGTGAATTCATAATTCATATTCTTATATGGGTATTTCGCCACTCTGCAAATTAAAATATTAAATAACGAAAATATTAACAACTAGGCGAAAAATTAAGGAAACGGCATACATTTTACTTAACGAAGAAAAATGCGTGTCGTCTTTCTCAATATTTTTAGACAATAGTTGGCTATCGATTCTTAAAGATGAGATCAAGTAGGTACAGATATCAACAAACGTCAATGTCAGAAAATTCATTGGAGGTTGGTCGTTTTTCCTTCCAGTGAAAAAAAGATAAGTTCTTGTTAGTTTTAATTGTTATTCGTTGATAACGAGGGCAGATTGTCCCTCGAAACGTTCGTTGTTAATATTTTCGTTATTTAATATTTTAATTTGCAGAGTGGCGAAATACCCATATAAGAATATGAATGATTGATTATTAAGTTATTTAATTTTTTATGAAATTATTTTTTTTACTCCCCTCGTCTGAAAGACGAAGGAAGTATTGTAATTACGAATTAATTAGGTCAGGCTTTACATTTGCCTAAAATAAGTCTCAACCGATACAGAATAATGTCACAAAAGAGTAAAAAGTTTCAACAATAAGAACGTTCTGTTCAAGAGAGGCGCGCGCCGCACTTATTTCTATCAGGGCTGATGCGCTGTTGGACTTATCGATGCAGTTACGATCGCTGCGGAGATGCAGTTATGATCGCTATGCAGGTGCGGCGGGTTCAAACCCCAGCGGGATACATTTTTTTGCAAATTGATCTAATTCAGGCGAGAGAAGTTCTGGGTAAAGCCTTTTACAGATGTTTTTTAATTTAATTTGAATAAAGTTTTTATCCATCCTCATTATTAAACTGTTACTTTACCATGGAGATTTTCATGGATAACATACAGATTTACAAGTAGGCATTGGAAAAAAACCTTTTCCGATAGCAGCGGGGAATCCAAACATTTAGTCACGAAAATAATAGTGTAAAATCGCCAAGAATGTTTCATTGTATCTACTTATCCTGAATTCACTGTACATTGCCAAAATGTCAGAAAACAAATGTGTGTAGGTGTGTAAACTGTGACGACAGCAAATATTGAACAAGAAAAAAATCTGCAAAGGGGTTTACACGAAGCTTCTTTTCGCGAATTACCTCAATTTGCAAATAAAAAAATGCAGCCGCTGGCATTCGAACTCTGGCTACCAGGCTCGCTCTCACGTGTTCAGACGGCCCAATTCGCTTACTGCGCCGCCTTTACAACTAGACCCCGCTGGGAGAGATGCTGGGTCGGTTCTGGCTTTATAGAAAGAACGCCTGATCGCTACATACTTCTATCCATTTACAATATTTATTCTGCCTCTGTTGGGTTCCATTTTCGTCAAGGATAAAAACCTATGCTATATGCAAATTACAATTTTCTTCGATTCCCCTGTTAAAGCAAAAATAGACAACATTTTATTGTCTTAAGCTGTTTACCCTGTATATATTTGACCGGTATTATATTCGGTTTCATGTCAGGTTGATACTTAGTCCGCATGAAAAATATCGTCTTTTTTCAACAAGTATGTAATTTTTTAGCTATACCGCTAGCAAACGCACAGACATCGTCAAATCGTCACCTACATAGTTTTTGATATATTTTTTAAAATTTAGGTCTAAATGTGCAATTTAGTTTTATGAAAACGCCCTTGAATTATGATATTTACTATACTTATCTTTAGTTTTATGAAAACGCCCTTGAATTATGATATTTACTATACTTATCTTCCGTGTGGAGTTGTCTGTCTCCCATCGGACGCGTCCCCAGGTGGCGGATAGGGGGATGTCCTAACCGGTCTGATATTATAGTTAGACCGGCGGGTAAGTGGGAAATAAACTATCACTCGCGGACCAAAACAGACTAGGGGAGAAAACCCCGACAGAAAATCCTGGTCCTCCAGGTTGGGGGTTGGAGCAATGGGCTTGCTCCCCATTATCTATAAAAAATAATAAAAATTGCAAAAAATCTCATTCCACAGCCTCGGAATAGGACGGATATAAACGAACAACGACCTAGGCAACGATTAAGGAATATGAGTATAGGATGCTGGAACATTCAGGCTATCAGTACAAAGTACTACGAAGTTTTTAAAAACATGGAAGAATATAATATTGGCATAGCGGTCTTCAGCGAAACAAAAAAGAAAGGTAACGGAAATGAGAAAATAGGGAACTATATCCACTTCTACAGCGGTGTCGATAAAGACAAACGTGCAAGAGCAGGGGTTTCCATAGTCATAGATAAGAAATTTGAACGATATATCCGAAATTGGGCAGCAATAAATGAACGTCTAATTACCTTAGATCTAGAATATATGGGACATAAAATTGTAATTATCGGTGTATATGCTCCCACAGACGATGCATCAGATGATGTAAAAGAGGAGTTCTTCGAAACAATGACGATGCTGTTAAACGACATTGGAACAAACAAAGAGATCGTACTAATGGGGGACTTCAATGGGCTTGTGGGTTAAGACTTATAGAAGTATGCGACCAGCACAACCTCAAAATATTAAATGGATTTTATGCACATAAGAATATCCATAAATATACCTGGACTCAACCCACTAAGAACCAAAAGTCAATTATTGATTATATTATAGTAAAGCAGACAAGCGATGTAATGGTTAGTGACGTGAGGGTTCAACGAGGAGCTTGTTGCAGTTCAGACCACTTCTTAGTTAAAGCAAAAATTTCTATAAAATACAATAGAAACAAATATATAAACAAAAATACCACCGAATTAGAAAATACAACTCCTAGATGGCCTCAGTATAACTTAGAACGTTTAAACGATGGTGATGTTGTATTCTTATACAAATTACGACTATCAGAAAAAATGAAAGATCCAAAAATTGGTACTGTGGAAGAAAAATACTATTTCTTAAAGGAAAAAGTGCACGAAGCCGCCAATGAAACATTAGGTCAAAAACGAAAGAACAACTCACACAGTAAAGAACCATGGATGACGGACGATTTAAAAACTTTAATAGAAGAAAAAAGAATAACATATCACAAATGGCTAACAACAGGAGACACAGAAGATAGAAAAATCTATATGAGATGCAACTACGAAGTAAAAAAAGAAGTACGCAAAGCAAAAAATCAGTTTTGGGAAAGCAAATGCACAGAAGTGGATGAACAAATCGGAGGCTCCAGATCAAGACAAGCTTGGAAAACACTCAAAACTCTAAATACAAATAGCAGAGTAAAGAGAAACATTGACCCGATCGGAATAGACAACTGGAAAGGATATTATCAAGATCTTCTGACAGAACATAGGACGGAATTCAAAGAAGCAATATATACCTTGAAACCTGCAAATAAGTACGTGAATCAGATAACAGTCGATGAAGTTATGAGAACATTAAAATATATGAAGAACAATAAGTCGCCAGGTCCGGGAGGTATACCCATTGAACTTATCAAAAATTCCCCTAGAGTAACTCTGGAAGCCCTTACGAATATATTTAATGATTGCATGAAAGAAACGGATATTCCAGAAGAATGGAAAATAGCTTATATAAGCTCTATTCATAAAAAGGGCAATAAAATGGACTGCGGAAACTATAGGGGAATTAGCGTCACGTCATCATTGGGTAGACTGTATGGACGAATAATTAAGGCTAGAATAGAAGAAAATTTAGAGGAATCAGAAGAACAAAGCGGTTTTAGACCAGGTAGATCTTGCATAGACAACATCTTTTGCATAAAACAGTTGGCAGAGAAAATGATAGCACACGGACGAGAGATGCACATTATATTTATAGACTTGAAAAAAGCCTACGACACTGTACCTGTTAAAAAACTGTGGGAAGCATTGGAAGATAAAAACATAGATAGAACATATATAAATGTTATAAAACAAATGTATAATGGTACAAAGAGCAAAGTGAAGGTGGGACAGTGTTTTTCTGACGAATTCCTAGTAAACAAGGGACTGAGACAAGGGTGCTGTCTTTCCCCTTCATTATTTAAAATTTATATAGACAAGGCTTTGAAAAAATGGCGAAGACAGTGCTCGATGGGTTTAAATATTGGACAGGATAACATATACAGTCTTTTATTTGCTGATGACCAGATAATAATTGCCGAAGACGAGGACGACATAAACTACATGTTTAGAAAATTAGTAGACGAGTATGAAAAGTGGGGTCTGAGTATAAATATGGAGAAAACAGAATACATGGTCATTGGAGGTCAAGGACACGATCTCAATACAGACAGAGGCATAATTAAACATACAAAACATTACAGATATCTAGGAGTCACTATAACAGCAGATGGAAGAGACGAACAGGATATACAAAGCAAAATAAGAAGAACAAAAACTGTAATTAGAAAACTGCATCCAGTACTGTGGAATGACAAAATAACTAATAAAACTAAAAAAAGGCTATTTAGTACTTTTATCGAAAGTAGCGTTACATACGGAGCCGAAGGATGGACTGTAAATAAAAAAATAAAAGACAAAATTAATTCCACAGAAATGATGTTCTGGAGGCGATGCTGCAAGTTAACAATAATGGACCGCGTAAGAAACGAAAGAATTAAAGAACTAATGCAAATAAATAAATCACTTACCGATACAGTTGAACAGAAACAACTACTTTGGTATGGGCACATGAGAAGGATGAACACCGATAGACTACCAAAAAAAGTATGGGAATGGAAGCCACGTTACAGGAGAAAAAGAGGAAGGCCAAGAAAATCATGGAATGATGGTATAAGGGAAGCTATGCAAAAAATAAATTTGGAAGAAGAGGATTATGCTGATAGAAAAATGTGGAAACTGAGATGCGGTAGATGACTTAAAAGTTGTAAACAAACCGCTATATATATATATACTATACTTATCTAAATTTTTATTAATTTAATTAAATGAGTCTAGTTTTAATTTGCTTATAATAACTACTATACACTGCTTAGTCAACATTCAGTTTAATCGAATTTGTAAACATATACCACTTACATTTTATACGTTTCAAATTTTTGTAACTTTGGAAACAACGACTTTCATATTTCATTTAAATTTAGTAGAGTTAGAAAACTACATATGTGAGTATAATTGCTTTATATAGTTTGTTTCCAGTAATCTGCTTCTGCCTCATACTGTTGAACAAAAGGACATCATAATAGAGAGGTGCTTATTGATCCCAAGATATATTTGGATAGGGTAAAATATGTCAAACGTTCGAAGTTAATACTGAACTTACAAGATTTTTTTATTTTAACAGATCAAGTGATATTCGAAACTGAATTCTAAAGCTTAGATAATGTAATATGAATCAGGGATTGTAGGTAACTATTCAAATATTTACGATTTCTAATATTTTTGCATTATATGGGTGCAAAGTGTGGAATATAGCAAGTTTCAAATCGCTTTTTAAATTTCATGATTTTCAAGCACCTACTACCGTTGCTTGTATTGATTTCGTCGTTAAAGCTGAGCGTTATGAGAGAATTATGGTATTTTATTATGTAAATATAAATTTTAAGAATGACACAGAAATATAATAGTAACGCGTATTTTACGTTTTGTTATCAGTGTTACCTTTTGCCCTGATTTGTATGTTTAAACTCACTAGAAATAACAGAACGTAAACAAACATTGTAGATTGAACTGTCGCTACGCGAATAGTGATCCCCAGTCTGACATAGTAACCAACAAGTTTTTAAGCAAGGTCATAGTATATTTTAAGTTCAATGTCAATATTATGGTGTTGGATTTATAATCGCGAAAATATTGAAATTTATCTGAAAAGTAATTAGAGAAAATAATTGTTGACAAATTATTATCGTATTTTGAAATTTATCTGAAAAGTAATTAGAGAAAATAATTGTTGACAAATTATTATGGTATTACATATAATGTAAATATTTATTTAGTAAATTCTCTGATAAAATAATTTTTATGTATTTAGTATAAAATCTGAATAAGCATATATGTATGTAGTATTCACAGTTAATTTTCACATCGTTCAGAATATGTCAATATTACACTAAAATAGTAACTAATAATTTTTTTAAGCTACATAATGTTTTAATTTTCTTATTCGAATATGTCATTGCCTCTATCATTCCAGCCACTATAAAGGAAATTTAGATGTTCAATAGAGTATCTTCTTTGCAACTCTTCTGTGATAGACTCTTACTTCAAACACTATTCATTTACTCTGAGGTACAACTCTAAAAGTATAGCTGATTAAATTGTGAAGAAAAACAACTGTAGTCTGAAAGAAGAAAAGTTAATTTTCAGCAATACAAAAACTACAGCTAGAGGTTTTTTATTTGCAGCTTCCAAAACACACCAACTAAATTAAAAGCATTGTTACCCAACTCTCATAAAATTTAAACGGTTTATTATTACCAAATGTAGGAATTGTATTGTTATACGAGTATTTACATACTTAATAAAAAAGTTTTAATTGTAGGTTTTTTAGTATTAAGTATTATAACTATTTTTTTTTCATTACCGTAGATGTAAGTGCCTTTTACATTCATAGATAAAAGACATGTAAATGGCTCATAACATTTGTTTATTTGATTACTTTTGACTTACTATTACATACTACAATGTCATTTGTGACCGCATGTACGGATAATATGGATAGAAATAAACTGGTGGGAAAAAGTTAGGAATATAAAAGAAATCTTGTTTAAAGAATCGTTCTACACTAGTTATTTATGTACCGAGGGAATTATAAAGATGATTATCCCAGAGAGTATAAACATCAGGTAATGTCCGTGGTGTATACAAAATTTTATGGCTTACTAGTGTAATAATCTAAATAATGGATTAAAAAACTTATATTGGATGATCAACTATTGCTGTGAACGCATCGACGCATCAAGGTACGTGATTGGCCAGAAATTTGATGCTTACCATTTCTGACCATTCTCGTACCATAGCAACTGTTAATGCCCGCCAGGGCACTCCATGATATGCCTGGTATCTCAATGATTAAGAAACAATAATGTACTAGTATATTTCGCAATATACTTTAGAAATGTATTTTAAATACCTAACTTTTCTGTTATTTTTAACTTTTTCCACCAGTGTACGTATAAAATGTTAAAAGAAGAGAGGATCCCGCTATGCATAATAACATATTTTCCTGTACACCAATCAATGACATAGTGAACGCTGGGTGAGTATTTCTAATGTTATGATTTTTAATGCAAAAGACCAGTCAAGAAGTATAGTTTAGAAAATGTTCAAAATATTTTGAATTGACGTTTCGAAAGCATTAGATGTATATTTTGTTTAAAAATGTGTAAAGGATTTTACACAGAACTTCCTTTGCAAGCCGACATTGTGACACTAGACAGTTTTAAAAAGCAAAGGTAACACTTGGTAATGCGAATTACATCAATTTTCAAATAAAAACATTACCGGCGATAGGATTCGAACTTCAGCGCCTGCGAACCAGCCTGCGAATGCTATTTTAATGTTCCAGGTACCCCGCAAGTAAAGTGGGCGTTCATCGCCGCGGCCACCGGGACAATTTGAGTGTTCTTTGATGCAGCTACATGTAACACAATTCACTTATTCCTTGCCCCTTTTTGTATCGTATAACATTTATCCTGTATCTGTTGGGACCTATTTTCGTTAAAGGTAAAGCCTGAGCTATGTACAAATTAATTCTTTTATCTATTTTTCAGTTAAAGTAAAAATAAACAAAATGTTATTACGTTGGGTCCAAAATATATACTTTTTGTCAAGACAAAAAACCTGAGCTATGTAAAAATTTTATTTTCATTTAAGTAATAGTTCATTAATAGTACGTGAATGGGTAACATCTGGAGAGCGGGTGTGGTGTTCTACCCTTAGACAGGCTCCACTACCTCAAGTACCTCCGCCAAATTTAAATCTGCACATAGCACATACCCTCAGCGGCTCGGTGCGCCCGACACCCCGACATTGTGTAAATGGTATAAGGGGTTACAGATTAATAGTTCATGATCATGAGTTAAAGCAAAAATAGGCAACATTTTATTACTGGTGCTCACTCTGTATATATTTTACCAACATTTTTCTCGGTTGCATTCCAGGAGGGCATGTAATCCATATGCTAAATATCGTCTTCCTCCAACAAATAGTTTTTGAGTTATACCGGCAACAGGCAGACCGACGAAATTGAGAAAACCTCTTCGTTATCTAGAGATCTTAAAACCTGAAGATATAAAGAAATCTTGGAAGATGATTTTTTCGCGATTACAATACTTCCTCCGTCCTTTAGACGAGGTAAGTAAGAAATGAATCAATTTGTAAGGAATCCTTAAAATTGCTTTCAAATATCCCATTTCTAAGAAACACAGTAATAGGAAGCATTTATCTGATTGTATAGTGTGTAATATATATTAACATGGATGCAAAGTTTGTCAAATAAAAAAAATACCCGACGATAACTATGATAAGGAAAACTTATTATACTTTCTGCTTTTGTCATTGATTAAATACGATGTTAAAGAATACTAATCATACAGTCAAGGTTCTCGTGTGTACGCAATGACAGAAACGTTATGAATATGCTTCCTGTTTAACTTATTATAAAAATGCAACAGCTAGTTCAAGGATAAATTTATTACTTCCACTTTTTATACCAGGGATTACCACATCACAGAATAACCCATGAATGATTTTTGTTGTTTTACGATTAACGAGCCCGCAAATAATTTTGTCTTTTAGAGTTATTTTTTGAAATTTTTCGAATAATTAAAATACGTCATTGTTATTATTCCCATATTTGAAATAGAGTATAAACATATAGATAAAAAAATATATAGAAGTGTTGATGTATATTTTCCTGAATTAAAAGCAATAACTTTTAGAAAACAGGTGTAACTAATTTATGTAACATTTGAGAGCAATAATACAGGGAGTCTATTTTAAAGAGTGACATCATAAAATTAGAATATATGCAAGCAATTATATTTCTAAAATGTAATAGTTTTGATTGGTCCGGACATATTTCTAAAACCATGAGAGTTTGCTTAAACATACGTATTAAATTTGCAGGTACGAAGTAGTAAATTACATATCATACAGGGTGCCTCAAACAAGTGTGGTAAATCAAGTTTATTATTTTTAAATAACATGGCCCTGTATTTGGTTAACGTAAAAGTTTTGTATCAAAATGTTAATAATTTTAATATAAGTAAAGATTTCTCAGTCTAACGTTTACTGTTTTGAAGAATTAACGGTGTCATACGAATTTCAGGTAGCTGCTGTAATAAAAATCAATTGATTGAAGTAAAATGCTAACTAAAAATTATGTTCTGCATAAGTTATCTTTTGACTGTAAAATAGTCCGGGGGTTAATGCTATACAGCAGTGGTATTCAACCTTTTTGGTTGATCTGGTGACCCCATTATGTGGTTTCAGCTGTGCATGATTTCCATGCATTTGTTGAAAGTTTAAAGGCAGCTGATAATGAAACACTGAAGTTAAGAAAAACATTACTTCGTAGGTTTTTAATACAATACGAAGGAAATATTGTAATCGTGAAAAATTACCTTCAGAGATGACGAAATATTTGTTTTCTCAATTCCGTCTATCTGTCCTTCCGTCTGTATGTCTGTCTGTTTCTTTGTTGGTAATATAGCTTTAAACCCATTTGTTATAGAAAGACGTTATTTTGTCTGCAGATTATATGTCTACCTACCTTGAAACAAAATATACTTTCGGTCAAATATATACAGGTTGAGCACATTAAAAAACAAAATGTCTATTTTTGCTTTAACTCAGCAATAGATAAAAGTAATAATTTACACGTAAATCAGGTTTTAATCTCGACAAAAATGAGACTGAACAGATACAGAGGCAACATTGTAAAAGGAATAGAAAGAAAACCCGGTTTGGATAATAAAAATCTATCTACTACTGGCACAAGCAGTAACAACCATGAAAAAACGAGAAATGCAGTAGTAAATTAAATCTGAAAATCGGTTGAATTTAGGGGCATGAAACGCGATATCACTAAAAAACTCACTAAAAAGGCTTTTCAATAATACAGATATAGAGGGTGTCTCTTCAAAACATCTAAATGATTGAATTTGCAAATGTTGAGCACTCTGTATAGCTTGAATACCCATATAAAGAAGGAGAAGTACGTGAACGTTTAACGTAATTAAGTATAGGGTTTTTGTGAATTCGGTTTTGTTTTTCTTTAATCTGGTATGTTTAAAACTAGAATTAATTTATCACGTGTTTCTCGTTTTTTTCGTGTTTGTTATTTCTTGTATCAACAATGACTCGATTCTTGTTGTCTATACCTAGTTTTACGTTATTTTCAGAGAATTCAAATGTCTACTTAACATTTTAGCGACGTTTGCTTCTTGTTCCTTTAAAACAATCATCTGGAGAGGCTTAACCTATTTTTTCTGTTCAAATTCGCATATACAGACTAGGACAAAACAAAATAAAGATTGCACAGAAATTAGAGGACAATGTAAAGTTTACTGCATAGTACGTGGGATAAGAAGCCCCAGAAGAGGGTGGAACCAGCATGTAACCAGAATGCCAGACGACCGACTAGCCAAGATTGAAGATACTCAGAAACAATAAACCAGATGGAAGAAGACCCATCGGAATATCACCGAAGAGATGGAAGGACAGCTGGTAATCCATCTGTCAGTAACAATAACAATAAAACCAAGCTGAATTTTAGAATATGAAATAAGATATTAAACGAAAGCTTATTTAAAGAGCTTTCAATAATACAAATATACAGAATGTTTAATTAAAAAATATAAATGATTAACTTCTCAATTTTTAACAACCTTTATACTTTATAGTATTAATAACCAGCGCCACTATTTTACACTTGAAAGAACATATTTTTTATACAGTTTTATTTCATTTAATTGCTTTCAGTTGCTTGCAGCAGCCTCGTAAAATTTAGCATTTTTTGTGTAAAATCATTAATAGGTTAAAACAGTTAACGTTTGACCCATACAAATTCATATTAAAATGATTAGAATGATACAAAACTTTTAAGATATTTAAAAAAGTAATTGCTTGAAATCCGTTATATAATTCATAAAATTACCATTTGTATTGGCATTCATATACATCGTATGCTAAAAGGTATTATGCTATGGGAAAGTTATGTATTATTTCTTTCACATTTTTTCCAAAAGATTTTGTGATATCGTGCTATTTTTAAGAATTCGCAAAACTGATATTCGAAAATGTTACAGTTACCAAATCGTCCATAAGTCCACAAATTTCCATTTCAGCAGTAAAATCGATTTCCCCTTCTCTACGTTCATTGCAAAAATACTGTTCGCATTCTCGATGATCACCAAAAACATGTCTAGGACAGTTAGTAATGTCCTTCGTAAGCAGTTTCATCTGATCCTCTACAGCGATTTCTTCTTTACTCCGGTACTGAGTGGCTTTTTTAATTCCCCATCTCAAACGTTCGATGCGTACCTTCAACTCTTTTCTTAATTTTACTGGAACTACTTTACTCCTAGAGCTCATCCTATTTTTTGCCAACTCATGAAGTTTTGAGCAATAATTTCGAAGGAGATGATTGGTGCATTCTACCTTACGAACCAAAAGTTTGGAACCGTAAGGTTTATCATTAGCGATTTTCTTGTACACGCTACTATCGCCATCGCCCACTAGTTTTGTGTATTTAAGACCATGCATTCCCACACTTTTTCGGAAACCTTCTAAAATTATATCTGCCTCCATAGATGTTGACGTACCAGTCCAATTTTTATAGCACGTGTGGGTTGGTGCTGGAATATCTTCAGCTGCAACTTTAGCGCAAATAGGACAAAATTTATTTCTAACGGCAATATACAAGAGCTAGTTCAAATCGATATTGGATGTGGCAGTATCCTCAGTCCTAATATTTTTTTCAAGGTTGCACATTTTACATTTGAATAAAAAAATTGAAATAAGACCCTTTCTTTTTTCACCAATTATTTCCATGTGGGAGAAATTGCAACTGAAAGGATGGTGATCGTTTAGACCTTTGATTTGATTAAATAAATAGTTTATCTCTACTATCCGCCGTCCAGTTATGGATACCTCGAAGTTTTTATTATGTGATTCGACTTCAACTGACAAAAACGGTCTATAAAACATCAATTTACTTATTTGTCATATTGCACTCGAAGAAATAAAACACTTACAAATCATCATCTTCATCACTAGAAACGATCGAGGCATTGTTATTTTGAGGAAGGCCAATGCTCCTAGCATTTGCTCTAAAAGTTGTTTTAAAAATTAAATTTTATAAACAAAATTATATATTATGCATTTAACTACAATTTTGTTTTTAAGAATTTTTTTTGGAAAAAATCGCAAAACTAGATTTTTACAAAAATATTCTAAGAATCTAAGAAGCTGGCACATCATATCTCAAATTTTAGATATTTACACACGACCGCTGTTGAAGAACACGTATGGTTTTTACTAAAAAGAAATCTACTTTCGGTTATCAACTGCAATATCCGTTTTGAAGTCTCTTGAATCGGGTTTGAATAAAATCTCAATGATGTCTGTGTGAGATTGTTTTAACAAAACGATAGACTGTCAGCTTTTGTAAGATTAATCTATTTTTTATCTATTCCCGAACGGGTTAAAATAAGAACCCACCTTGATGGTGTAGAATTAAAATTATCTCCTTCTTTTGATGTGGTGGGAATCGCTATGCCTTGTTCAGAGGTGGTTTCAATTTCTGGATTAGGTCCGATCTTCTTTCTTCCCTGTCTCAGGTTGCTATGTAAATGTAAACTACATATAGTTATCTATAGGAAACGGGATCTATAGAGCGTTCGCTTGAACCTTGCAGTAATAATCGGTACAATAGAATGTTTGCAATAATTTTGCACAAATACAACTTGTGGCCCACACCGATTAACAGTGTGCATTTTCTTAACTCTGGACATACGGCAAACTTTGAGCGAACGTAGTATAAACTATTTATGCAGTGGCAATCATAAGAGAAGAACTTACCGTAGATTACGTTGTCGTACACTTGCTATTTTATTCACTCCTTTTCTCGAATACATGTTTTAGTCAACTGTAGGAACGTCTCAATTCGAACTGATCACAACAGGTAGATTGTTGATACAGTGTACCTTTTCACATTTTCAAATTTTCAAATTTGAGTTCCACCCGCGAGACCAAGTGGGGGAGTGTGAGTGACCAATGAAACAAATTAGGTAATTTTCCCACAGAAACCTGGATGTCGTTCCCACAGATGCCGTGCAAATAACTTCGGCACAGTTTTATGACGCCGCTGTGTCACTTTACGAATAAAGTTGTAAATTACAGGTAAATACTTCAATAGCATCCAACGTGTTTCTGAATAACTTTAGAATAGAGCTGACCGAAAAGCGTGAGAAGTAATACAGAAATATTTACACATTGAAGAAATGTAAGTAAAATTACGGAATTAAATTCTTAATCAAATTAGAGCTTTAATTCCCAGTATGAAAAACGCATTACTGATTCTGTGAAATACTTTAGTTGTTCATTATTCTTAAGAATATTTTTGTAAAAGCTTTTATTCCTGACGAATCAACCAACTTACAGTTAAAAAATAACCAAGTCGGGCACACAGTTTAATATAAAATTAATATATAAGTAATTTAATGTATATTGTTGTTAGACTATAAAATAGGCAGGTCGCTTTCATTATCCCACTTATTAATATCGTGCAACAGAAAAAAAAACGGAGAAACTTTTTTTGCAGATTTATTTTAATCACATTGCACGGAAATTACAAAGTAACAGAAACATCAAACGGCATTTTTCAGATTTTCCTAGCTGTTCTAAAAAGGACAGATACCTGAAAACCCGAAGTGTTCGGTCGAAAACCGGTCATCTGGCAACCCTAACGCCCGCGGCAGCGTTCGCTGAGCTCCTCCCACGTCTACAGCCGCTAGGCTGTTCGGACACGCCTCCGCTCGAAAATATTGTAATGTTTTTGAAAATTTTTCTCCCTTGCTATTTGAAATAAATTTTTGCAACTACAAATAATGATCTTAAAAATATGAATCGAAACGCTGCTGGGAACTAAAATTTTTTAATATTTCAAAAAAAAATGGTTTTTGGTTTTTCAGGCACTTTTTAAAAAAGTACTCCCCAGTCGCACTTCGGAATAATGAAAGTAATTAACCCTGAAAATTTCACTAAACTACACTTATTAGCGGCAGAGAAAAATGGTAAAATCCTAAACACGACTGATAAACCAGCCTCTAGTGTTTTGCTGTAACAATTCGTAGAAAATTATATTTCGGATCAAAATATTATGTAGGAGTATGTTACGCAATTTTTTTAAATGTGGAAAAATAATCTTTCGAAATTTGCCATTCAAAATTGGATTTTCAGCAACTTTTACTAAATCTGAAAATTATTTAATTAAACATGGTTTTTGGGAAAAGAAATGTCAAATTTAGGTATCAGAGGTCACGTGTTATCATTTTTCCGACCTTTTTATAAGCACATACTCTTGCTCCAATCAATTTTTCTCTGAAGCAAATAATAATAAACTTTCCCATATGATGTCGATTACTTCATTTAGATGCTGCTGACGTATGTTATTTGCCATCTATAAAGCCGAGTTTTAGCAGCGAGATTGCTCAGTACCAAGTTTGTTCAAGAAGCATCAGCGTTAATTCACCATGAAGTTAATATTTAACATTACCATTCTGTTGGTAGCAGTGATGTTCGCTTGCGGAAAACCCCAAGGTCCATCCAATACTCGTAAGTAAATATAAAAATGGTTATTATATTTATTGTTATGTAATAGTAATGGTATTGCATTTATTTAAGCATTTTTAAGTTTTGAAGGTTTTAAATGTACATTAATACCGGAAATCATTTTTTTTATTTTGAAAAAGTATATTGCTCCTGTATGATTATTTTCGAATATTTTGTTTGTGCAATATATTCGTCTAGCAATTAAAAATGAAGTGAATATAATACAAGTTCAATACAATTTTTGAATGTCGTAATTCCAAACGAAACTCTTATTCTGAATATGATAGACAAGTAATTTATAGAAGTATAAAATATTTGTAGAGTTTTTAGCCTGAGTGGCAATTTTTGAACCTCACGTGAGCGTTTGCTTAAAGCAGCGCTGAGTTCAGCATTACCTAATATTTAAATATATTATTGTTGGGAATAAATTACTGGCATTAAGGATTATTTTATTTAGTTACATAATATTTTTATTAACTAGGTTTTGAAAGATTTTAGTTGTTAATTTTTCTCTGCTTGTAGAATGTACTGGACCGAACGAAGTGTTTAGTGAATGCCATTCGAATTGTCCACTTACTTGCGAAAATTATCGACAATCGTTTCCATGTGCAGCTGTATGTAGAAGCGGATGTGGTTGCCAACCAGACTACGTACGCAATTCTGCAGGACAATGTGTTACTAAAAACGAATGTTGATAAATGAACCCTTCTAATTTGTTTATTTCTATTTTTATATTGTAAATCTTGTTCCTATATAATATATTGTTTTTGTAATTGTTACTGGCGTTGTTTTGATATCAGTGTTGAATTCAGACCGTTTCATCCGGGCGAAGTTCTGAGGGGTATTTTAAAAAAATTAAAATATAAAGATACATATAGTGATTACTTAATTTACAGAAGCAAAGTAGATTTAAATGGCTTTACTTATTTCCGCACAATTCACCCATACTTTAAATCATTAACTCTTTAACGCTCTCTGATATGACAGGTATACCACTATGCATAACAATCAACACTGTTTTGAAACTTAATACTGCTTTGAAACGTCTTGTTTCCGTTCTACAGACGTTGCAGTTCCTTTGTCTAATTTTATATTTTCTAGAATTATTGATGTTATAAAACTGCCCCAATAAACCTTGGTGTTGGACTCTAGTTTTAAGATTAATTAAATAGATGTATTTTTGTGCGATTCGTTTGCAACGGTTCAGTTAAATTCAAAATGTTCTCACGGTTTTGTGCAGTTCTCCAAAATTATTCATGAGCACGTTCAATGCATTTCTTAAGTTTATAACTTTATTACCATAACAGGCTATGGCATTTGTAACCCCAATAGACCTTTGCCGACAGGGAGCTTGTTCGTGAGAACCGTAAAATCTTAGTTTTCCACGCCAAAAGTTACCGAACGTTTTCATTGGCTATTTAGACACCCCACGGGACTTGCAGACAGCCTACAAAATTTCAACTTAGTTTTTAAGCAGTATCATAGAATCATGTTAACGATAACCATCCAGCAACGCAGACGTCACTCTTAAGTGCTATTTGTATATATTATGTGAATATAATCTAAAACTATAAAATCAACATTCTTTAATTTATTCAACTATACCAACATATATTGTGGTGTAAAAAGCTACACTGCATCACCAATCCACTTGGTGTAAATGTGTAGCTGATATGACAGTAGTGAAGTGTGTACGCGAATTGGTGAAGTTTTTTGTTTCTTACTATTTTGTGGGTGCAATTTTCAAGTTTTGAGCTGGTAAGCGTTTTAGAGTAATATGTAATATTGATAAGGAGAATAAATTATTTTGTCCTGATTTTGAAAAATAAATTTATTTACTAGCAACATGATATTGTACATTTTCGTCATAGCAAAACAATATGAAAAGCTACTCATAACTCTCAAGGGACTTGTCAAATTATTTCTTCCTCAAACTCATGGTAACCATACAACTACATATAGTATCGTAGTAACCATACAATGAGGCAATCCTTGATGTTACTTACATATGCAAAATTTTAAATGTCATTATGACATTTTGAAATTTCATACTATTCTTACTAATGTGCTAGTAAATAAAATGTTGTATGCACCACGGGAGATATTCATATTTTTTACCTTCGGTTGAGGCCAGAGGCTCTCGGTCTGTAACACATGTCAACATCAGGGAAAAAACGTATTCATATCTGCCTTAATGCATAAATATCTATAATATTTGGAAACCTTTTATTTACGTCGCAAAAATAGTCTATATTTATGTCCACTTTTTTAGTAATAACGTACACTTTATAGAATTTATTTTTGTATTTCGAGTATTTATAAACATATCTACTGAAGATATAATCGAATTGGTTTTGCTACTATGTTGCGCTAGGAAAATATTTACGTTCAAACCAATCATGGTCGCAATTTAGCTGATGTTTTTGGGACAGGTCGCACTGACCCGGATTGTTTACGATGGGGTGGTCATAAATTTTCAACAGAACGTTAGTGCTCTACTCGCAAGTGTTTATAATATTCAGTTCAACTTTCAAAAACTATTTTACTTTGTCCATTTAAGTAACTTATGTTATTATAAGTGATCAAATAGTAGCTACTAATTATATCTACTAATAAAAAATATGACAATGTAATTGAATTATTTGTTAGAAATTTTACCAGGAGACTACTTCAAAAAACAAATTTTTATTTATAGCAAGTTTTCATGCTTTTTACAAAAAAATACATAATTTCGTCTCCGATTCAACAAAGTCATGTTTCCAGACAGAAAAATGCATGATTTCGGTATGTTTACATGGTTGCTAGATAACAAGAACTAACAGTACGCAAATGTATTCGTTGCTAAGACGAAAGAAATAACAGTAAAAAATAGTATATTTTACAAGAGATCAAAGTACCGGTTTTTCGCGAATTGAAAATTTTGATTTCACGAACGAAAAAAGTATTTCATCGATAGTAGGTAATGCTATATGTTATTCAGTAATTTAGTAAGCATCTAAATAAATAACTCGACAATATTATGAAGTGGTATACCAATGACCATTGACAACATATTTTGTCCTGAATGCTCACTGGTGGAACGGTTTACGAGCGTCTTTTGAAAAACTGAAATTAGATATTTAATAAAAACATTGTTTTTCGGTTTCATGGCATCTCAAAAATGCATACCAATTAAAATTTCGATTTTTTTCCGGTCACCATTCAACACGGTTTTATATACAATTTTATTAATATAATAAAATCACATAGGCCTCCATAAACGTAATTTTTTTTTAGGTTTAAATAAAAAGTATAAGCTAAATAAGTATAAAAATTTGAACTATGAAGATATTGTATGGAAACACTACTCAGACCTTGTAAATCTGGGTGTTAATATTTTGCTAAATTAACAATATGGAAATTGACCTAAGAGCAGTCTGCTGTCTACTACGTACGGTAAAGTGATTGCTGACTTTTCACACTGATGATGCTCTTTATTGCAAGTAGATAAACTTTAGCAAAGAGATGTATTCTCATGTTTTCGAACTAAATTGTACGTAACTTTTTGTAGAGAAGAAATACTGCATTTCCAGGCATTTCAAACCTTCAGTTAGCCTAGATCTGATAATTGAAAAATGTAGAAGTGAGGTTAGGATTCTGCAGCGTCGATTTGAGAAACAACGAAGTTGTGTTTTCGCTTAAAAACAAAAGATGAGCTACTGACGCTTCAGTTAAGCGGGAGAATTTAAAAGTACCTGTTAGATCGGCTCACTGAGTTGTAATTAATATTGAAAAACACTGAACGGCCAGCACTTGATAAATTTCATAACGTAAATTTGTGACAGATTAGCTCGAGTGAAGCATATTAGTTTGCATTTGACCTACGCTCCAGTGGCATACGAATAAATTTCAAAAACTAATTGTGAACCCATACCTTGAGTAAGAGCTCATGTCTGCCGTGAGTTTAGCCAACAAAATTTAAATTGCAGGTAGATTAAATCACAAGTAGGGGCTTACAATCATTTATTTAAACTTGAGTTACTATACAGCTCATTTTTAATTATTCCTGAGAGACTTAGTTAATTCATTAGTTCTTTGACGAACCCAAACTAAAAATATTTGCTTTGGTAGCTCTAGTTATTTATTTAAAATTAAATTATCATCATTTAGAGAGCAATAACCACTGCAATAGAGGGTGTTTCTTTAAAACATCCAAATGATTGAATTTGCAAATGTTGAGCACTCTGTATAGCTTGAATACCCATATAAAGAAGGAGAAGTATGTGAACGTTTAACGTAATTAAGTATAGGATTTTTGTGAATTCGGTTTTGTTTTTCTTTAATCTGATATGTTTAAAACTAGAATTAATTTATCATGTGTTTCTCGTTTTTTTTTCGTGTTTGTTATTTCTTGTATCAACAATGACTCGATTTTTGTTTTCTATACCTAGTTTTACGTTATTTTCGGAGAATTCAAATGTCTACTTAACATTTTAGCGATGTTTGCTTCTTATCCCTTTAAAAAAATCATCTGGATGGGGCTTAACTTGTTTTTTTTTTCTGTTCAAATTCGCATATACAGACTAGGACAAAACAAAATAAAGATTGTATGCTATGTAGATGAAGACGACATGCAACGAATACTACACACCTTCAAAATGTAAGCAGGGAAATACAACATGCAGATTTCTACGAGCAGGAAAAAATCAACGACAAGATCGAAAGTACCATTTCGATGCAAAATTGCAATAGACAATACCATCATTGAACAAGTCATGAACTTTAATTACCTTGGTAGTAAAATTACGAGTTCTGGAAATCTCCAGAAGAAGTTAGACTGCAAATTAATAAAGCAGCGGTCATCTCACGACACCTGAAACAAACGGTATGAAGGAAGAGGCATATTAATACAGACTGCAAGACGAGAATTTATTAACTTGTTAACTTGTTATTATTAACTGAGAAGCAAGAAAATGGTTATTATTAACTGAGAAGCAAGAAAATGGAGATATATTTTAGGAGGACGAGATATATATCATTCGACTCAGCTTGAAGAGTAGATTCCAAAAATATATAGAAACCGGAAATCGGATTTCTTTTCCGAGGTCGACTTCCGGTCAATTTTTTTTTCATCTCGTTTTAAATTCTTAATGTCCAATTATTGGCCCCCCTAATTATTTTAGAGCTAAAGTGTAAATACATTTGTTGTAGAGAAAAAAATACTGCATCTATTCATACTGTTGCTAACCATTTTTCATTTTTCATAACCGAAGGAATGCAAAAAATAAAACTAGCATTTTAACAGTATCTGTACGGTAATATTTTTTAGCGTATATAACAACCATTATTAACTTGTAAAACATTCACTAAACCAGTAATAACCTATGGCGCCGAAATGAGAGCAGATACATCAATATCAAAGAGGTTAGTACGAACCAATGAAATGAAAATTGTTCGAACGATAACAGGACACCGTACGCAAGATAGAAAAAGAAACACAGAAATTAGAGGACAATGTCAAGTTTACTGCATAGTACGTGGGATAAGAAGCCCCAGAAGAGAGTGGAGCCAGCATGTAACCAGAATGCCAGACGACCGACTAGCCAAGATTGAAGATAGTCAGAAACAATAAACCAGACGGAAGAAGACCCATCGGAATATCACCGAAGAGATGGAAGGACAGCTGGTAATCCATCTGTCAGTAACAACAACAATAAAATAAAACCAATATTAAAGAGGTACCATGCCTAAAGAGAGAGGAAGAAGAAGGAGAAGAAATTTGCATATACGAAAAATCAGCTGAATTTTAGAATATGAAATAAGATATTAAACGAAAGCTTATTTAAAGAGCTTTCAATAATACAAATATACAGTGTTTAATTAAAAAATATAAATGATTAACTTCTCAATTTTTAACAACCTTTATACTTTATAGTATTAATAACCAGCGCCACTATTTTACACTTGAAAGAACATATTTTTTTATACAGTTTTACTTCATTAATTTCTTTCAGTTGCTTGCAGCAGCCTCGTAAAATCTCGCATTTTTTGTGTAAAATCATTAATAGGTTAAAAACAGTTAACGTTTGACCCATACAAATTCATATTAAAATGATTAGAATGATACAAAACTTTTAAGATATTTAAAAAAGTAATTGCTTGAAATCCTTTATATAATTCATAAAATTACCATTTGTATTGGCATTCATGTACAGCGTATGCTAAAAGGTATTATGCTATGGGAAAGTTATGTATTTATTATTTCTTTCACATTTTTTCCAAAAGATTCTGTGATATCGTGGTATTTTTAAGAATTCGCAAAATTGATATTTGAAAATGTTACTTAAAATCTCTAATGTTTTGCTGTAAGAATTCTATTTCGGATCAAAATATTATGTAGGAGTATGTTACGCATTTTTTTTTTAATGTGGAAAAATCATCTTTCGAAATTTGCCATTCAAAATTGGATTTTGAGCAACTTTTACTAAATCTGAAAATTATTTAATTAAACATGGTTTTTGGGAAAAGAAATGTCAAATTTATGTATCAGAGGTCACGTGTTATCATTTTTCCGAGCTTTTTATAAGCACATACCCTTGCGCCAATCAATTTTTCTCTGAAGCAAATAATAATAAACTTTCCCATATGATGTCGATTACTTCATTTAGATGCTGCTGACGTATGTTATTTGCCATCTATAAAAGCCGAGTTTTATCAGTGAGATTGGTCAGTACCAAGTTTGTTCAAGAAGCATCAGCGTTAATTCACCATGAAGTTAATATTTAACATTACCATTCTGTTGGTAGCAGTGATGTTCGCTTGCGGAAAACCCCAAGGTCCATCCAATACTCGTAAGTAAATATAAAAATGGTTATTATATTTATTGTTATGTAATAGTAATGGTATTGCATTTATTTAAGCATTTTTAAGTTTTGAAGGTTTTAAATGTACATTAATACCGGTAAATAATTTTTTTATTTTGAAAAAGTATATTGCTCCTGTATGATTATTTTCGAATATTTTTTTTGTGCAATATATTCGTCTAGCAATTAAAAATGAAGTGAATATAATACAAGTTCAATACAATTTTTGAATGTCGTAATTCCAAACGAAACTCTTATTCTGAATATGATAGACAAGTAATTTATAGAAGTATAAAATATTTGTAGAGTTTTTAGCCTGCGTGGCAATTTTTGAACCTGACGTGAGCGTTTGCTTAAAGCAGCGCTGAGTTCAGCATTACCTAATATTTAAATATATTATCGTTGGGAATAAATTACTCGCATTAAGGATTATTTTATTTAGTTACATAATATTTTTATTAACTAGGTTCTGAAAGATTTTAGTTGTTAATTTTTCTTTGCTTATAGAATGTACTGGTCCGAACGAAGAGTTTAGTGAATGCCATTCGAATTGTCCACTTACTTGCGAAAATTATCGACAAGTGTTTCCATGCGCAGCTGTATGTAGAAGCGGGTGTGGTTGCCAACCAGACTACGTACGCAATTCTGCAGGACAATGTGTTACTAAAAACGAATGTTGATAAATGAACCCTTCTAATTTGTTTATTTCTATTTTTATATTGTAAATATTCCTGTATAATATATTGTTTTTGTAGATGATTTTTTGAGGCCTTCACGGCCATTGTCATTAAGTAACAAACGACTTCCGGGATTGGACCGTGTCATGATTGAGATCGAAGAACTCAACGTTTCGCCCACTTTCGTAAGGGGCTTCATCAGGAGGAAAAAAAGCAAAAGCGCACGGTAACTCAACGTGTTAACCACGCCAGAGGCGAAACTCGACTGGTCGACGTGGTTCACACGTTGAGTTACCGTGCTCTTCTGTCCCTTCCCTTTGCAAAGAGTTTCGCCTCTGGCGTGGTTAACACGTTGAGTTACCGTGCTCTTTTGCTTTTTTTCCTCTTGATGAAGTCCCTTACGAAAGTGGGCGAAATGTTGAGTTCTTCGATCTCAATCATGACACGGTCCAATCCCGGAAGTCGTTTGTGACTTATTGTTTTTGTAGTTGTTACTGACGTTGATTTTATATCAGTGTTGAATTCAGACCGTTTCTTCCGGGGCCGGAAGGGGGGTAATGGAAGTTATGGGGGGTATTTTAAAAAAAATTAGAATATCAAGATACATATAGAAATTACTTAATTTAGAGAAGCAAACCAGATTTAAATGGCGTTACTTCTATTACTTCTTTCCGCACAATCCACCCATACTTTACATATTAAGAAAACCTGAATAACATGTGGTAATGTTTCCGGAAGGGAATCTGTACTGCCTGGGGCGCATCCCCCCTTCCCTTCCCCCCGGTCACCTTCCTGGATTCAACACGGTTTTATATACAATTTTATAAATACCTATAATAAAATTATATAGGGCTCTATAAACGTAATTTTTTTTCTAGGTTTAAATAAAAAGTATAAGCTAAATAAGTATAACAATTTGAACTATGAAGGTATTGTATGGAAACACTACTCAGACGTTGTAAATCTGGGTGTTAATATTTTGCTAAATTAACAATATGGAAATTGACCTAACAGCAGTCTGCTGTCTACTACGTACGGTAAAGTGATGGCTGCAACAAGAAAAATATTCATCTGCATAGACTTTTCACACTGATGATGCTCTTTATTGCAAGTCAAGTAGATAAACTTTAGCAAAGAGATGTATTCTCCTGTTTCGAACTAAAGTGTACGTAACTTTTTGTAGAGAAGATATACTGCATTGTCTATTTTCCAAAAGTAGAAAAATCGATAACCTAAAACATTTGCTATTGCTCTTTGACGTTTATAACTAAAGGGCGAAAGTTCAAGCACTAAAAATGTTTAAAATATGCAGACAATCAGAAACGGGAAAAGTACAAAATCGGCAGAAAAAAATAGACATTTATTTCTTCGACGTGCTGAATCACAAAATACTTCGTTTCGTAATATACGTGTTTGTCAGATTTTTTTTACTCCTTATCTTTATTTGCAATCTGTCAGTAATACATAACAATAAGCAAATGTTCTGAAAAAGATTATACACCGTGTGCAATGATCCTTCGTAGTTGCTTGTAGGTGGTTGCCCAGTGGCATCCAACTCTTCATTAATTTTTACAAATTATTGGCTAATGTAAAATAAACATAATAAAAATAAAAACGAAAATGAAAACATAGGTTTGGATTGTAATTATTTAACTTAGTCTAAATTATTGTATCTTTACTTATCTTGTCTTTAGATTTGTGGGCTTATGACGTTTTAATCTACATATGTCTGTTTTTTCATCAATCAGGTTGAGCGCTAGCTGATTTGGGTGAACACTAAGCCTGGCGATGTATTTTTCACTCGAGTTTTTTATTGCACTTTTCACTGATTCGATTTTTAAGTCTTGTCTTATAATTTTGTTAGTGACGAACAATTAGACGTAACACTTTGGCTTGAAATCGTTCTAGGATTTCGATGTTTGATATTAAGGCTGTGCCCCACAGCTGGATACCGTACGTCCACACTGGTTTCATCACACACTTATACAAGAGCACTTTGTTCTCCAGACAAAGTTTTGAATGCGGTCCTATCATCCAGTACATTTTATTTAGTTGGATTCCTAGTTGTTTTCTCTTCTGCCAAATGTGGGTCTTCCAGTTTAGTCGCCTATCTAGGTGGAGTCCTAGGCATCTTGCAGATTCAGATTGTGGTATTTGCTTGCCATTTAATGTTACTGGTGGACAGCTATCTCTTTTTAGGGTAAATGTTACTTGTACAAATTTTTGTTTATTTGCTTTAATACGCCATCTTCTGAGCCAGTATTGGACCATATTTAGGTGTTCTTGAAGGTAAAATGAAGCTACATTTGGGTGTGTATGCGAGGCCAATATAGCGGTGTCATCCGCGAACGTTGCAGTTGTAGTGTGGTGTGATGTGGGTACCCCTGCTGTAAATAGCAAATATAGTAGTGGGCCCAGAACACTACCCTGGGGAACACCAGATCTGATAGGATGTAGTTCTGTGTAGCAGTCTTGTTGTTTGATCCGAAAGTGTCTTTCGCTGAGATATGACTTAAGTATTTCATAGATGTTATGAGGAAGTAGTCGTTTGATTTTATATAAGAGTCCCGTATGCCAGACTTTATCGAAAGCCTGGCTGATATCTAAGAAAACTGCCGAGCAGATTTTTTTTCTTCAAAATCTTTGTTGATTTTGCGTACTACTCTGTGTACTTGTTCTATTGTAGCGTGACTCTCCCTAAACCCAAACTGGTGGTTTGGCAAGAGTTGCCTTTCTTCCAAGTAAGGTTTTATTCGTTTCAAAAACAGTTTTTCTAACACTTTAGACATAACTGGTAGTAAACTTATTGGTCTGTATGAGGACACGCTTTCAGGGTCTTTTCCGGGTTTTGGTATGACAATAATTTCTGCAACTTTCCATTGTGTGGGGACATAGTTCAATCTAATTACTGCATTATAGAATAATGTTATATAGCTTATCGCTTCTAGTGGCAGCTTTTTTAGGATTTTACCTGTAATGAGATCATACGCAGGTGATTTTTTTGCATTTAGGTCATTTTGTATGATATTACGAACCTCATTTATTGTAAATTTCTTGATAGGTGGTTCCATTTGAAACGGAGTTTCTAGGTATTGGTGTATCTCCACTTCCTCTTCTTCCGTCAATGAGCTGGGGAACGGTTCAAATACTTTTTTTAGATGTTTGGCAAAAAGATCGGCTTTCTCTTGATTGCTTCTAACCCATTGATTGTCTTCTGCTTTTAACGGAGGAATATGTTGCTGCGGTTAATTGATCTTTTTTGTTGCTTTCCATAACGAGTATTCTGTTGACTCATTTGCTGAAAGCCCTCGGAGATATTCAGCGATTGCTGTGCTTTGTTCTTCCTTAATTAATGTTTTTAGTTCCTTTATGACTTTATTTAATTTTGCTTTATCATGGGGTGCTCGTGTTTGCTGCCATGTTTTTCGTAATCTTCTTTTTTCCATAATGTTTGTTTTGACGTTTCTTGAACAGTCAGCTCGCTTTTCAGGTGTGTCTTTATTTGGTGTAGCCTCCCAGGCTGCTTTTTGTATTTGTTGGTTCAGATGATCAACTGCATCTTCTAAATCATCTGGAGTTTTTAGTGAGATCTTGTTTTTTAAGTTTTTTGAGATTAGCAGTTTGAACAGTTCCCAGTTTGTGTTTTTATTATGCAATGTAAGAGGTTTCTTTCTAACAAGAAGTTGAGCACTTAAAGTGACAATTAAAGGAGAGTGGTCAGATGTGAGGTCCAAGCATGACTCAATTTTTGCATACTGTGTGGTGATACCCTTCATCACGCAGAAGTCTATAACATCAGGTATTTTCCTGCGGTCAGTTGGCCAGTAGGTCGGTTCGCCGGTTGATAGTGCGACTAGTTGGCTTTTTATCATAGCCTCTTATAGCTGTCGTCCTTTTGGCGTTGGTGTTTGCGATCTAGATCCCCACCACGGGTGTTTAGCATTATAATCTCCACCTGCCAAGAATCTACGGCCTAGGGTTTCGAAGAAATCAGTGTATTTACTTTGCTTAATTGTATGTTTAGGTGGGCTATAAATAGCTGCGATCGTAAGTGGTCCATGCCAATCTTCTACCGTAATGCTAGTTGCTTGAATGTAATCTCTTTCAAATTTTAAATTTTCATGATGTTTTATGGCGGACTTAATGATTACTGCCGTCCCTCCGTGGGCTGTGCCGTCTGGGTGTTGAGTGCTATAAACTGTATATCGAGGAATGTTTAGGTAACTTATTCTGGTAAAATGCGTCTCGGAGATTAGCATCACATCGATATCGTGTAGTGTCAAAAAGACTTTGAGTTCTTTGAGCCAAGCCGTTGGCGTTCCAGATTCCTATTTTGAATTCGCAAGCCATTAATTGAGCTTGCTAAGCTTGCTTACGAGGGCTGTGAGTGAATTTAGTATTGTATCCATTCTACCCATCAATTGGATCATCATTTCCTCTAGTTTGTTGCTTTGCTGCTGTTGCAATGTGGGGTTCTGTGGTTGAATAATTGTAGATACTTGACGTTGTTGCGTATTTGTTCCAATTACTTGTGCGTAGGTTGTGTTTGGTTGAATTTTGTGTTCGTTTATTTTTGGTCTGAGCTTTGGGTATAACTTCTCTTGCAACTGTTTGCGTACTAAGCATCCTTTATAGCTTGCCGGATGGTTACCTTGGCAATTTGCACATTTAACGTCTTTGTTGTTTTTGTTCGTCCACGTACATGCATTTGTGAGATGGTTCCCCGCACATTTAACACATTTGGGATTTCTAAAACAATAGTTTTTTGTGTGCCCGTGTATTTGGCACCTAGTACACTGTACTATGTCTCGTTTTTTATGCGGTTGCTCGAAGTTTATTATTGTATGCAATAGGTGTTTGATTTTGTAAATGTCTTTGTTGTTTTCCTTCTGTTGCAGTTCTACGTGAAACAAAGGCAACGGTTTTTTCGTATTTGACTGTAGATAATTTGCAAAATAGTACTGACCCGTCACTAGTAAAAACATCATTGTTACCAGCAACTAGCAACACTGGTAAATTGATAAAACATTTATTAAAAGACCTTATAACTTATATTCTCTGAAATGATAAACAGATACATATATTGCTATGATATGATATGTGTGTTTTTATTATTATAGAATAAAATAAATTAAATTAAAATTGTCTACCATACCAATTATTTTTCAAAGATCGGTAAATGTTACATTAAACTGACTAATCTTGGGTTTACCAAATTAACTAGTAATATCTATGGTATTTTGCCCTCTTAAACATTGCATATAACCGTTATTGATAATATTTGCTAGCTCCAAAATTAAGAACATGAAAACTCAGCTCTCAGGTGTCGGGTTCCTTAAATTTATTTGAAAATGGCAGCACGCCACTGGGAAATAATATCAAAACTGCACTGCGCCGGTGCTCGAGTTGACAGTTAAGCTTGACCTACATACATTTCAGTTTGTGCGACTTTCTGCGTTGTGAAATGACTAGTAAAATCAAATTATGAGCAAATTAAAAATCAGGTGAGTTATGGATTGATTTTCGCGCCTTTGTGGTAGCGTCTGTACATTATTTTGTTCTAGGAAAACCGGATCTTCGTTGTTTGCGCCTACTCTTTTGTTTCTTGCATTCTAACCTCCAAATTTGGATTAAATTGAGATTTTTGGCTGATTATCGTTGCCTGGACAGAAACTAATGCTGGCCCTCAGTTGTGAAGCTCACGAGACACAGGTAGGCTCATATGTTTCACGCCCTTACGGTCGATTAATGAAAATTCACACACTAACCTCGCTCTTGCATCGGTAGCTATTGCGGAAAGCCTTCCCTGGTGCCTGCGGTACCTGCGGTCGCCCTTTGATGCCGGTTTCGCTGCTGGGACCCTCGTACAGCCTGTCTCTACCTTCTGGACCCGTTCGTAGCCCTCCGGAACGCTGGGATCTCGATTGCAATCTCCTCGGGTGCCTGCCGTTGCTGGTTCGTCGAAGGAGGCGTGAAAATTTTTTTCTCTTTCAAGATGGATCGCCCCTTTTAACACCACCGGTTACACACATAAAACTGCACACTTTGGTAAAGTTTCAACTCTGTATCTTTATTTTAACCATATAAAAACTTTAATTAATTGCAGAGTAAAAGGCAGATGCTGCTGGTGTCAACGTTTAATAATAATTGAAATTTCTAAGCTTCTAAAAAAAAATGAACATCAAAAATCAAATACAAGGAAATCAGCTTAGTACAAATTAACAACATTTAACATTAAGTTCATATTTTACAAACATTTAACTAGAACTCTTAATACTAAAATTATTGTCTTTCAAAGTAAATTGTTTATAACCTATCTTCTTGTCCATTAAATTGTTTATAACAAATGTCTTTTTGCTCACATCACTTCATTGACTCACTAATAGCACTAAACTTGTCTATTTCCTATTTACTGTTTCATTTTCTTCAAAAATAACGAACTGTGTCCTTTTTGCCAAAATCTCTTTTATGCTAATCTTGCTTGCATTATCCAATTCGTAAATCCTTTCTTACCTTAATCAAATAAGCTCACAACGTCAGTTTTTCTTTAATTACTGTACTAACTACCGCTTCATCTCAAGTTCTGCACAATTTGAATTCTTGTGTCAATTTTAACTAATTCATGTCTGGCTTCTACATTGCCAAACTTTTTAAATTATAATTGAAATTCTTTTATTAACTCCAACACTTGAAATTGAGTTCCCCTATTTGTATACTCATTTGAATGCTTTTAAAGTTAATCGTCCATTCTACCAGTATTATTCTGATTTAATAAAATTACATGACTTTTCCCAGTTATTTGCATTGCCTCGACTTTGTGCCTTTGTGACTGTATTTTGTATTTTATGTATTGCAACCAGAGCCGAGTACAGGGCTAAAGACCATCGCAATATTAAACCCCAAAAATATTTCATATACAACTTATTCTCTACCCGCAAAATAGTTTCAGGTACCTGAGGGATGCTTAAAAATTAATCATTGACATACAATTATATCTTTACATTAATTTTTATACTATACAGAGTGTTATGGAAGTCCACGTTTTAACAACCATTGCAGTTTTGTCAATTTATTGCGTTATCATTAAATTTGCCCTAACCCTAGCCATTAAATAAAAATATTAATCCATAGGTATACATTTTTGGAGCAAAATTATTTTGAATTTTAACTCAGTTTTGGGAGTGTTTTCGAAAAATGTATATAAGAAGAAATTGTTCAGTTTCATGAGACCTCTGCGTGTTTAAGTTTATTACGTGAACTTCCATAACACCCTGTATATACATTGTTGTATTACAACCTAGGTAGTTGAGTGGGCAAACAACCTGCATAACAACCAGGTGGATATGTATATGGATATGTATATATAACTCTAAAGTATTGATGCAAATAAGTTTATAGCAAATATCTGCATTGCAGATTGTTATTAATACATAAAACTTAGAAATCAAAAATATTATACAAAACATACTATTTCTATTAACTCATCAGCAATTATGATAATATGAGTTGCGAAGTTGAATGCTGCATCATATATGAATCATATACCTTATACTAGTATTTTTTTTGTATTTTTAATCCTGCTAGAAAAATGTGTAATTTTTCAAAATTATGGAGATTGGCAGCCAATTTGAAGCTAGCGTAAATTGTAAATGCAAAACACAGTGACGATGAAATTTCAGTAGCATCAACATATGAGCATGTTTATGACGTGGACCCATTTAGAAACGTTACATTGCCTCTTGCCAATTCCCTTAATAGATCATGCACTTCAAGAGAAGTTTTCAAAGACATAATTTAAAAAAAAACGCAGAAGCGGTGGTCAAAATTAGATTCTCACGAATTACTAAATAATATTTTTATTTTCCACATTTTAGAACTCAGCACATCTGTAATTTGTAAAACATAGAAGAGTTACCTAGTTAATATCTAGTAGTACTCTTAAGGTTATTCTGCACATCCTGAATACGAAAATCAGTTCAAAGGCTTGATTTCTGAGGTTACAATCTTTCAAAAGATTCTCTATATTTGTTTATAGGGACATTTTCATATTTGATGGGAACAATAAGACACTGTTGAATGTCACAAAACCAACTTGTCAGTGTCAACAAGTGTCCATTTTCTCATAAACGTTGCAAGTGGGAATAACGATTGTAAACATGCAATGTTAGGTTTTAAAATTGACACCGACAAGTTGGTTTTGTGACATTCTACAGTGTTTTATTTTCGCCATCAAATATGAAAACGCCTCTATCTATAATCCTTATAACATTTCAGCATTCTAATAGTTTAAATGAATAATTGTAACAATTCAAAAACAGAATTTATTGTGTAATGTTATACATTTGTTTTAATTAAATTCTCAAATAAATTGTTATCGATGTTTTTACTTAATATCATCATTATTTTTCATTTGCTGGACAGTTTTTCAATGGAATACACTTTCCAGAGTCATCTCGGGCATATCCGTCAATGCAGTAACAGTCGTCATTACAACGGATGTTCACTATTGGACAGGGTTTACCATAATTCTTGCAAGTTGTTTGACAGGCGCTACCACATTGATACTCTTCATTAGGTCGGTTGCATTCGACAGGTTGACTAACTGCTATAATAAAAAAAAACATTGTTATAATCAAAATCGTTAATAGTTTCAGATATACAGTAACCACCAAAAAGTCGCCATCAAATGGGAAAAATACATTTTTAATTTTTCTATAAAGCTTTTTACGGCAATAATTTGTGCTTGTCTGAAAACATATCAGATATACCGAGTGACTTTTATTTAGTTAGAAAAGGACGTTTTTAGAAATTGTGGAAATCCAAAAAGTGATATTTTTCGAAAATTAACCATGAGTTCAATGCTTTTTTATCATGTGTTAGTTTTAGCTAACTGAACATTTTTGGTGTATTTTGAAAATTGCACATACCAAGACTTAATTTCAAAGTAGATTTTTTTTTGTGAAAACTAAAGGTTTATAACTGAAAAAGACAATAGAAAATCTTAATTATTTTTCATACTTTTTACGTTTTAGATGCAAGGTGCTTTTAGGAGAAAGATTTTTCAATGATAATTATTATCTTTTTAAACGGCTTCTAAAAACTCTAATCTAGTCCTGGCAATAAACTACTCTGATAAAAGAGAACCGCTTAACTATTTCAAAGACGTTTTTGAATATCTACTTTAAGTAATAACATTTTCTAAAAGTTTTTAAAATTTGGTATTTAGTTAAAAACTCAGAGGCATGTCAACAGAATTATCAGATGCATAAAAAATGGTCTCCGGATGAATATGGGAAAAACAAAGACTGTGACCGAAAATATTAGCAAATACATATATTTTGGCCACATAATAAAGAGAGGAAGAAAGAACCAAACTCCAGAGGTTATAAGACAAATCTGATTGACTTGGGCGGCTTTTGGAAAAATGGGGTACTTCTTGAAAAATTAAAAAATCTCCATAAATTTGAAACGTAAGGTTTAGGAAACATGTATAATATCAGTAACAACATAAGTTATGCAAAGCGCGATAAAACGTTCAATGTTCGGTATAAGTTTGAGGAATAGGGTCAGAAATGATGATATAAGAAGAGAGACCAAAGTAGCTGACATTGCCAGAGCAATTCTAAAGCTAAAATGGAGATGGGCGGGTCATGTGGCAAGGCAAGATCAAAACAGATGGACAAATAAATTGATTCATTGGTGCCCTAGGACAAGTAGGAGCATAAGAAGATCCCCACAAAAAATGGATGGACGACCTAAGAAAGGCGAGTGGATTGACACGGGCTGAGGAAGAAGAAGTCTTTTACATTCTTTAGAAACGTCACCGCATATTGTCTTAATAGGAATTGTGAGTATACTTTCACTATTATTATACTACGGACAAGTAAAGGCAAACATTCTTTTTAAATGTTGAATACCGCACTTGATGTTGCTCACTTTGAGTTTAGTGGTTAACATTTAAAATCATGTAATTGATATATACCCCAGCATAATACGGTGGTATTTTCTCGTTTCTTCCCTCCATGAAATTCATTTTAAACGAATAGCAAGTTTAACTTGTTTGTTGCTAAAAACCTTGCAATAAACCCAGTCAACAAATATTATTTTAAGTAACCAGTTCTTAATTTAATCTAAAAAATAACTTGTTTCGAATGTCATAACTGGTTAACGAAAAATATAAAATAGGTACCTATTGAAAGAATTTATATTTTTTAATGTACATTTTAAAGGAACGGGGATGTAGTTACCAAGGTATGAAAATTTGTATTAGAATTTTTGTCTAGATACTAGTAGTATTCAATTTAATGGTCTTCCAAGCAGAATTTTTAAAGTTCGTTTTATCATTAGCTACTGTTGTATGAAGAATAATAATTAACCTAAAATCATATTAGCTCTAACTCTATCTTACTATCAATTTTATCGGTAGTTTTTTTAAAGATATGTACCATATTATTTTCTAGTAGTAGATTTTAAAGTATTTCTCAATAAATAAGAAATTTCAATGTGTTATATCTTACAAAAAATATTACTTAAATAAAACATTTTCTATATCAGCGTATATTAAATTGGTCCTTTAATATGTTCTCGTTTTAATACTTAATAATAGATTTTGAATATTATTCTATCGTGGAGAGCCTATTTCCAAGATGTAGGTTTAGATGTTTTCTTATGGGTTAAAATTAAAAATATACCTAATTCATTACGAAAGCATTTACACTGACAATATTATTAACATAATTCAACTCAGTAAGAATGTAATAACAACTATACCTTTATTTGCTGAATTTGTCAATGTTACACACTGTAAGTGTAATAAATATAAAATGTACAATTTTATTTTATAGTTCTTTTCGTTAAAAAATTATGCCACTGGCTCTTTGCCTTTTATTAGTTAAAAGCCACAAAGGGCAACATACATCCACATTATTTAATAAAAAATCTGAATGCTTGCTGTATACGGCATTTCGTAAAGGAGATTTCCAAAATAAAAAACATAAAGTGTTTTTTGCATAGTGATCTCTTGGTCGAAATTTACTCGAAAAGCACTTCGGAATTGACAACTGTCAAATTGATTTCAATAAAATAGTTAGAAAAAGTGTACTTTTTTCACGATTTTTGCGTTAAAAAAGTAGAACTTTCAATACGATTTTTCGTTAAAAGAAGACGATCGCTATGCAAAAAATAATATTTAAATATTGTACCAAAGACATTAGCAATCTTACCGTCTGCGTTTGCTAGTACACACAAACTTGCCAAAGCAAGAACATAAACGCACGTTAATTTGAACATCGTGAAGACTGAGTAATCAAAAAGCTGACCAGCCTGATATTTTATTTGATGCTTCGTGATTCCCCCTTTACCAAACTGTAAAGGCGATTCTGAGTCACGGTCGAACAAGTTATGTACGTTCGTTTCACAGTCAGGGTCTAACCGTTAACAGTCCGCTGTAAAAAATCATGAAGCTACTGTGTGTTTTAATCTAGGTATTAGCACTAATTAAAATTAAATATTATGTAAATATGTACAGCTACTTATTAGCGGCACTTAACCTCGTAGAGTCGATATCCAAACCCGGCACTGCAGTTCCAAGGTTTAAACATGTAAATATGCATTTGCCACAAGTTTTAGTTAAACTGAAATGTATACTTCCATAAAATTAAAAACACATTACGTGGAATGTACCGATAAGCTGATAATTATAAATATAATAGACGGGAGATGGAATGGAAAAATAAAGCTACTTGAAAAGTAGACGATTTTCAATTCTAATTCCTTTATATAAAAATATTTGATTCCCTAATTAGTTCACATCCAACTTGTAAGTAAAGTTTTTTGTCAAAAAAATTCTGCATCTATTCATGCACCGATTTTGATGAAAATGGTAATTTTAATTTTTTTAATTTTCGGTTTTCCAAAATGTAAAATGACAAACGAGGCATAAATAGATCCACAATTTTTTTCTTTACAACAAATGTATTTACAAGTTTGCTATAAAATAATTGGGAAAGCAAATATTTTCATATAAAGATTATCATGAAAAACCTTATGTTGCGTAAAGAATTTCCACACCCTGTATGAAAAATTCCAGCTAAGTAAGCTTATTTTGCATTTTTATTATGACGTTTTGTCGTATATGGGCAAAACTAATTAAAAATTTGACAAATTCCATTCGGTTCCTAAATACTTCACATTCGTAGACTTTAATGAACTGCTTTGTATCTCCGTAACCAATACTGGCAACGATGTATTTTGTGTGTGCTAGAAAAATACTAAAATTTAACTAATGTTCTCAGATTTTCCTTTATTTTGGTCAAATCGAAGTGTAGTTACTAGCAACTTTTGAATTTGCAAATAAATTCTCGGAAGATGCTTAGTCTTTTTTGTTATGGTTGTGAAGCGGAACATTTTCCCCACTGGCAACAATTCTTCTGGGGGAATTCATTTTTTAATTAAAATGTTAGCGTGACTCACAG
Organism: Agriotes lineatus; assembly: GCA_940337035.1. Taxonomy (NCBI): domain Eukaryota; kingdom Metazoa; phylum Arthropoda; class Insecta; order Coleoptera; family Elateridae; genus Agriotes; species Agriotes lineatus. Next base: position 119,479 of record CALNHX010001796.1, on the reverse strand, counting down.
CTTTATGTAATGATTTTATCAGTTTAATTAATTAAAATTTTCTGTGTTGAGAAAATTTAAAGCCATTGAAAAAAGCTTGCTATTTCCGCTTCACAACCCTACATTTTAATATTCAAGGTTTAGTTTTATCCATGCAACTTGTTTAAAAATCACAATATAAGTTAGAATACCATGCAGTTTTAATTATATGTAATATATACAATTAAAATATACAACAAATGCACTCGTCACTCGCCAAAAGAAGTGTAATTGTCTTCTACAAAAGCAGGTAAGTTGTAACATTACAATTCATCGCAGTGCTCACATATTGCGGAGCAATTTGAAACCTCTTTTTGCGTCCCCAATATTTTCCACATCCTGACCCTTCTTTTGTCCATTCCCTTGTATGTTTTCTAGCAACGTTTAAACTTGCAGATGTTGATGAGACGCGTTTGATGTGGGAGTTCTGCCAAATCAAAGTTTGATATTAATGCTGATCTTTTAGTTAGTGTTGTAAATGAGGAAGGAAAGTAGAGTTAGAATGTATAAAGCTATAGTAAGACCCGTGGTGACTTACGCAATAGAGACAAAACAAACCAAACAAAAACTGCGAAAGGTTGAGATGAAAATTCTTCAAGCTATTAGCGGCTACACATCAAGAGATCGACAAACAAATAGATCAATAAGAAACAGTTGCGGTGTACAAGACATACTACAGTGGAGCAAATGAACTTCAAGAATGGAATAACCACGTCGATATATAATGTAGAATATCGCATAGCACACATATGCAAAAACAAACGACCAAGTGGAAATAGACAGCCGGGACGACATTCCAAAAGATAGGCTCAGAGCTGGTTTTCCTCATCCACAGACTAGTAACCGAAAGCCGAGAAAACAGGGATCATCCCTGGTTAAAAAAAGAAGAACAAGAAGTGGAAATATCTTTCGAACGCATTGTGGATCCCCCAAGCGCATACTTATACCGATACAACTTCGTCTTTAAAATAAATTCATATATCAATACAATCCATGTTTTAATTTCTCACATTGTTTGCGACGAAATTTGCTTGTAATCAAGCTTAGCAACATACAATTTTTACAACAATAAACGTGATTGCTGCAAAAAAAATTCTGTTTGAATTATTTAAACCGGGCAGAGGTTTCTGAAGGTACGTATTTTTAATTAATAAAACGAATTCTCAGGTTAGGTACACTTATTGGCTTTTATTGTGTATAGAAATATTGAACTCTAATTTTTATTAATGTTTACTTACCTTACCCTAAATAAAGAACGATATACAAACCGTAAGTAAGACGATATGCAGTAAGAGTAAAAGAAATAAAATACCCGGATCACAGAAGAAACACAAAAGTTACTTGAAAAGAGAAGAAATACAAAAAAGGGCACACCAGAATATTCGAAGTTAAACAAAGACATAAAGAAGAAAATCAGAGAAGACGTAAGAGATCGAAACACACAAAGAATAAAAGAGGTAATCGAAAATAACAAAAACATGAAGGTACTAAAGAGAGAAAGGGCAAGGGGAAAAATGAGAGTGTACCAACTTAAGAACAAAAAGGAGAAATAAAACACGAGAATAAAGACGTGGTCGAAATTGTTGAAAAATTTTACAAGGAACTGTATTCATCATCCAATCCTCAACCACCAAATGTACATCTCGAGAAAATAACCAATGTTGGATCAGAAGAGATACCAGACATCACAACGAACGAAATAGGGCACGCTTTGACACAGATGAAAAACGGACGAGCACCAGGTGAAGATAATATAATAGCAGAGTTGACACGGGGTGTGCATCACGAACGTAGTTTATGCATTCGCGCATCACTACCCGTATAAACCGCAAATTTGTGGAATACGATTGTGACGTTTTCGTTCACGAATTAACTAAAACGCAGTCGTAACAAAATCAAACCTGTTAGATTTTTTCATTCGTGCAGTCAGTCGTGAACAGGCAGTTGCACGAAGATGAGCACTCCAACCAATGCAACAGTTTTAAAAATGAATGATGCGGATACTATAAAGTTTTTAGAATTGTATCAAAATGAACCTGTTTTGTGGGACCCAACAATGGAACAGTATAAGAAGCGCGATAGCCGTGCTGCTGCTACAAAGCGTATCGCATCAGTTTTGAACATCAAAGGATTTACCGATGCGCACGTTATATTAAAATTTAAAAATCTACGAAGTTAATACTCGCAAGAATTGAAAAAAATTACAAACAGCAAAAAATCCGGAACGTCTCCAGACGATGTTTATGTTCCAAAGGTTGGTTCAAAACGATGGATTCGTTTTTGAAACCGCATGTTAAATCAAGAGCAACGCAATCTAACTTGGTAAGTATACATATATTTTTATTACAATAATAATGTTTTTAAACAGTAGCGAACTATTACAATTTCTACTACTAAATTAATATGTTACAATTTATTAGTCTATCATTTGTTCCTGCCATACAACAGCTCCTTCGTTGTTAAAATAATTGCAGTATGTATCCCTTTTTTCTGATGCTAATCTACTAGGATGTCTATTATTTGTTGGAAAAGAAATATCGGAAAGACCAGCACTGTTTGCTTGCCTCCAACTTCCCGGAATGACTGTATAATTAACATCTTCATAATCGATAAGTCCAAAGGGTACATAACACTTGCCCGTTTTTCGTAACCAATTATGTATTGAACAACAAGCAATAACAATTTTGTCTGATTTTTGCGGGTTTAGCGCAATTGGTCTTTCAAATATTCTAAACTTGCTGACTAATATGCCGAAAGCATTTTCAGATATGCGTCTAGCTCTAGAAAGTCTATAGTTAAAAAATTTCTCTTCTCTTGTCAAATTGCGCTTGCTGTACGGCTTCAGAAGGAATGTCTTGAGAGGAAATGCATCATCCTCCTACAATCACTACTTGCGGCGGAATGTCAAGTGAATTTTTCTCAATATCCTGAAGAAGAGAGCTTTTTTGAAACACGCCACCATCTGATGACCTGCCTTTTGCTCCTACATCTATATATGTAAAGCAATAGTCGAGATCAACTAAAGCAAGCAAAATGATACTGAAATCATGTTTATAATTAAAATAGTCCGATCCAGTTCTTGGAGGTGCTTTTAAGACAATATGCTTCCCATCTAGGGCTCCGATACAATTTGGTTGTTCCACCGTGTTTGAAATCCATTCATTATATGTAGCCATTCCGTTTTTGTGCTTGGAACCTGAAAATATAATGCATGTTTATTAATCACCGACATTTTTATTTCCAGGAAGTTCCGATAGACGACGATAGTGCTGATACACAGGGAGACTTATTACAATCTCAGGCAGACAATCAATCAGAACAGTTGGGAGCAAATTCAACACAGCCATCAATATCACACCAATCAAATTCAACACAACCATCAACATCACACCAAGTAAATTCAACACAACCATCAACATCACACCAAGCAAATTCAACACAGCCATTAACACCCCTACAAAGTGTTGGTTACCAAATCACACGACCGTCGATTGCGGGAAAAAGGGCTAATGTCGAGACTCCAAAACACTCGCAATATAAATGTACAAAACATTGCAAAAATCCTGACAATATTGTTGCAACAGAAAATGACATTAGTTCTGCTTTGGGGAAACTAGAGCGAATTTCCGAAAGAGCTGCTAATCTCGCTAATAATAGTAGAGAAGACAGTTATGATTGTTTTGGAAAATACATTGCATCCCTACTTCGAAGCCTTCCATCTCAAAGAGCATTTGAGCTACAAGGAGAAATAACTTCCTTAATTTTGAACTCGCACATAAACTCCTCTGTTGAAACTAGACCATCTACTAGTTCCAGTTATTATTCAAGTGGTGTTCAGGCAGAAACACCACAAAATGTATTGTCACCATATTCTATTGACGAAACTCAGGAAGATTGGATTACAGGTCTGTCTTCAGCAATTCAAAACTATTAATAAACATACATTTATCTTGTAAACATACATTTATCTCAGAATTTTTTATTTTACCATTAATAGTTATAGATGTGACCCTCTCGGTTTGCAATAAAAATATAATGACAAGTTTTTGTTTTACTCACCTTTATAAATTCTCTTAGACAGGTACATATGGCATCCAAAACTTCTTCTATAAATTTGCTGATTGAGGACTTGGGGACCCTGAATAAGAACTCCAAACTTTTAAACGAGTCCCCCGTAGCTAAATAACGAAGAGTTATTTCCAATTTTAGTTTGGCTGGTATAGCTTCTCTCATATTGGTATCAGCTCTTTGAATGTAAGGTGTTATCCTATCCAGTAGATAAAGAAAATGTGCCTCTGACATTCGAAGTAGATTATGAAAATCTTCAGGATAGATGGTAATGAGTTCTTTTGTCAACGAAGGTACTCGATTATTTCTTCGTAAAATCCACTCCCTTGTCCACCATCTTCTCTGTTTCCTTTTCTTTTTTGTTGTAATTATATATTTTTTAAGTAGTTTTTGTGCTAATAATTGGCACACTACAAGACACCCTTCCGCTAGCAACGACTGCATGTTCACGTCTAAAAATCAGAAAATTCGAACCTGTATGTAAACCCTTTCACGAAAATGATAACGTTTCGTATCGTGAAACCACACCACGAATGCGTGAACCACGTTCGTGATGCACACCCCGTGTCAACTCGGCTAAATTATTTAAAACTAGGAGGTGCGGCCACAACAGAAGCCATGAAAATTCTATTAAACAAATGCCTTCAAGAAAACAAAATACCTGAAGGCTGGCAAAACGCGCAAGTGATTCTAATACATAAAAATCTGGTGTGATACACGCACACAACTTCCTTTTACAGTGATCGTATAATTAGCCAAAAATTTGATTTTAAATTCTTAAGCATTTGTCAAAAATTTTCAAAAATTACAAATTTTACAAAAACGGTACAAAATAGAGTGTTAGTTCAAAAGACAATTTTTCTCTAGAATTTTAAGCTGAATTCAAAAATGTAATAATATACCGGGTGTTCTATTTAAAATAGGAGTTAATGAAAAATATACAAAAAAACGAAAAGATACCCATTTTAGAAGTATTCAACTGGAAAATCACCTATCTCACATTAATGCACATTAAAAATTTAAAGTTTAAAAAAATCGTTAGAGCCGTTTTTGAAAAAATCGAAAAAACTGAAAAATCACAAGAGTAAACACCTACTTCCGGTTATGCCATTTTCTTAAAAAGCTTGCTGTCGCATCCACATAGTACACAAAACTTATATATGAAGTTTCAACGCCATACCTCTTTCCGTTTTTGAGATATTCTGTTCACAGACAGACACACAGACAGACAGACAGACAGACACACAGACAGACAGACCAATGAAAAAAAATATGTTTTTTGGGATCAGGGGACTCTAAAACGTGAAGATCTGTTGAAAACTCAATTTCGAATTTTTGGGGTGAATCCAATACTTCCTTTATTGTAAAAGGAAGTAAAAAGGAGATACATTAAATTTAAACAACTGCCGACTTATAAGTCTTCTACCACACCCGTACAAATTGTTTACGAAAATTCTGACGAACAGATTGACGAATAAACTGGATGAATACCAACCTCCGGAACAGGCGGGTTTCCGCAAGGGGTACAGTACAGCGGACCACATTCAGACAATGCGTACACTAATAGAGAAGTGCAGGGAATACAACATCCCACTATATCTGGGGTTTGTAGACTATAACAAAGCATTCGACTCGATAGAGCTCTGGGAAATTTTCACAGCCATGGATAGCGCAAGGATAGACTCTAGATATAGAAGCACCTTGAAATATATATATGGCAACGCCACAATACAAATTAAAATCACAGAAGACCTCACAACAAATAAAATAAGTACCAAACGCGGAGTGAGACATGGAGATACAATCTCTCCAAAGTTGTTTACCGTTGCCCTCGAAGAAACATTTAAAAAACTAAATTGGGAAAAAAGGGCATTAACATCGATGACCAACGCCTAAATCACCTTCGCTTTGCAGACGACATCGTACTCATCAGCACCAACCCCGAGGACCTAGAAGAGATGTTAAGCGAACTTAAAGCGACGTCGAAAGAAATAGGCCTCTCCATGAACATGGAAAAAACAAAAGTATGTCTTCAGAAAACATCAACATAAGAGTCAGAAATGACACATTGGAAAATGTAGAAGAATATGTATACTTAGGCCACACATTAAAACTAGGCATAGAGAACCAGATTGCTGAAATAACTAGAAAATTAGGATTCATAATTAAAAACCCAAAAATACCAATCAACTTGAAGAAAGAAGTGTTTAATATGTGTATACTGCCGGTATTAACATATGGAACCGAGACAATGTCGCTAACTATTAAGTCAGCAACAAGATTAAAAACAACACAAAGAGCGATAGAACGCGCCATGCTGGGCATAAGCCTAAGAGACAGAATCACAAACAAAGAAATCAGAGAAAGAACCAAGGTAGAAGACGTTGTGGAAAAAATTGCGACAAAATGGAGATGGGCAGGACATGTGGCCAGACAAGAAGAGGTAAAGTGGCCAAAACGTATTTTAAGGTGGAGACCAAGAATGCACAAACGTATCGTAGGAAGACCACCCAGAAGATGGGTAGACGATATAAAAGAAAAAGCTGGGAAGAATTGGCTACAATCAGCGCAAGACCGACACGAGTGGAAAATGAAAGAGGAGGCATACGTTCAGGAGTGAACGATGAAATGTTGAGAAAGAAGAAGAAGAAGAAGAAGAAGACTTACCTTTGTTATGAATATCAAATTACCTCGTGTTTTTCTTTAGTTCTGAAACGCTTATTATTACTGTATATCTCTGAAAATATTTACTGTGATATAAACTATAGTTATCAATTCAATTTTTCAATTCTTGAATTTCTCCCCATTTTTTCATTTAAAATAAAATCAAAAAGATACTTACTGGTTTTTCATTTCATACACTGATAAAATTTTAGACACAATATTGAAAATATTGAGGATGACGTGCAAATGCATAACAGTGCAAAAATTCAAACAATTGATTTTTTCAAATCACTCCAAATTCCAGGTCGCCAGCGAGATTGCAAATTCGAATACTGACATTACTCCCAAAATAAAATCATCAGATCGATTTGAAAAAGTTTTGCAATTATTTCGAGTGTGATAAAATCTAAAAAATCGGTTTTTGGAAATCGCACGAGGTCTCGGGTCCCCTGCCAGGTTGCAAATTCGAATACTGACATTACTCCCTAAATAAAATCATCAGATCGATTTGCATAAGTTTTGCAATTATTTCGAGGGTGATAAAATCCAAAAAATCGATTTTTGGAAATTGCACGAGTTCCGGGTCGCCTGTGACGTTGCAAATTTGTAAATGGGTCACAATAGATGTTCTAAGCATTTGCAACCAAAATTCAGAACTTTTGGAATTATTCCGAGACAACTTTGCTAAAAAAAATTACCACCGATAAACAATATTACAAATAAAGATGTTCCGGTCAACGCAAAAGGTTGCAAATTTACGCAACTATTCAGGACATTTTTCTGATGCATCTTTCAGGTTTGCAGAACTTTTGGAATTTTCTCGGCCAGTTTATTAGAGAAAAACATTAATTTTTAATAAAAACAAACGTTACGTATCTTTAAAATGGTTGCAAATCTGGTACGTGGTATGAAATAACACATTTAACTCTACTTCAAGTTTGCAGCACTTTTGGATTTTTTTTCGGGAAAATACAGAAAAACGATTTAATTACAATTTTAACAATGTTCTGGACTTTGGAGAAGGTTGCAAATTTAGATTGTTTTCTCGGTGTACCAATAGGTACACCAAAGTTCTAAAACTTTTGGAATTATTGTTAAATTTTTCATGTTTATTGTCTATAATGACTGGTCTACGCTGTTGTATTTTGAAAATAATTGGCATTAAAAATAAAATTCTGACAGTAGTTCTACACTTTGCAATAATACAGTGCAAAGTTTTAATATCAACATTTGTCGAATGTGTTTGAAAGTGCGTGTTTTCGGAATTTTTAAATTTTGACTTGACATTCAGATGGAAAATGAAAAAGCAAAATAGGAATATTTGAATAACTAACCTCCCATCACGTAAGGTACATGGCAAATTAAAAAAAAAAAATTAATGCTGCCTAAGAATTATTCTAGCTTAACATTTTTAAACTGATATTAATTTATTGTAATCCACATTATAAAATAAACGTCTTATACCTTTTAACCTTTAGAAATACATATTATACGGAAATTTTACATCTACAGTATTTTTATATACCCATCTTGTAACTGTTTAGATTCTAATTGTTTATTTTAAGTAACTTTTTGAGTTTATTTTTATTTATATATTATTCACTGCTTTCTAGGTGTCTAATGTATGTGCGTTACTCGCTAGATGGTGCAAATAATACATATAAAAATATTCCGTTTTTATTACAAATTCTAGTATAGGGCGTAAAAATGGTTTACGCTCCCTAGGGTTTTCAAAGGTAATTTTCTTATATGAAAATATTTGCTTCTCTAATTATTTTAGAGCAAACTCATATATATATTTTTTATAGCGAAGAAAATACTGCATTTATTTGTTCTACTATTGATCATTTTACTTTTCGGAAAACCGAAAAATTAAAGAAATTAAAATTACAATTTCCACAAATATCAGTGGTGCCTTGAAATTATTGAAACGAATAACCACTCATAAAATGTACTGGAAAGGTACTGTAAGGGTGCTTTGATGTCAGTTTGACGTATTTGTCCTTTCTAGGGTAGGTACGAACACATCTCTTACTCTAAAGTATTTTAGAGTGAGAGGGAACAATGCTCTGTCCGTGCCCTTCCCTCTTGCTCTAAAGTTATTTAGAGGAAAGGGGACAACGATCTGTCCGTACCCTGGAAAGGACAAATACGTCAAATTGACATCAAGGCACCCTATGTAGTGTCGTTAAAATATCAGTGTAATTTTATTAGAGTTAAATACTAAAAATCAATATTAATCATAATAAACAATCAATACTTTAAGTCATCACTGTTTTTTGTAAAAAAAACGATTCAATTTCTTTTACTTTTCGGTTTTCCGAAATGTAAAATGACAAATGATGCCATGAACAGATACAGAAGTTTCTTCTCTATAAAAAACTTATGTACAAGTATTCTCTAAAATAATTAGGGAAGCAAATATTTTGATATAAAGAAATTACTATGGAAAACCCTATGGTGCGTCAAGCATTTCTACACAATGAAGTAAGACAAACACTATCCAAGGAGTGGGATGGCAAGAATATACGCCGCCGCCATTTTGAAGTGGATCACAAAGAAAATAGTTTCGGCAACTTTTTCATAACAAAATGTAGTTTGTATTATCGCTGGTGAGCGAGTTTTGTAGTGAAAATCGTACGACGCTTATTAATGACCAATAGAAAAATCAGTTCACGAGCCGTAACCAAGCCAACAACAAAATTTCTTGGAAATTTTTTTTAGGTAGACCAACCTAACTGTGAGGGTTTATGTCGTTACGATTTTCTTACCGAATGTGTATTCGAGCATTCATTCATATCCGGAAATTATTTTTCGTGCATTCCAACAACAACCGAATTTGCCCTCACGTCCCGCTCGGGCAAATTAATACGACGTTGTTGGAACGCACTCAAAATATTTTCCGGAAAGAATAAATGCTCTTATGAGATTATATGTGAAAAGTTTAGAGATTTTGGTGTGTTGTTTGATAAAAATTAATTAACTATTAATTAATTATTAATTATTACTGCTTTAAACAGTGCCACTACGTCGATAAGACTTTACTGCCAGTTAGTTATTCAGTGTCGAAATAGTCATAAAATATTATAACTTCGTTACTTTGTAAAAGCTTTCTGCGATCAAAAATACATCAAAAAGTTATGTCCCCCATGTCTTAAAATGAATGTTTTCTAAGCAGTGATGCTGCCGAGACGAGACAATTCTCGATCTCGTCTGGTCTCGTCTTGAAATTCGAAATCGTTATTGACATTCTTTAATCTCGAATTTTCGAGACGAGATTAATTATATTCTTCATCTCGACAGTTTTTCAATAGTATTTTTAAAAGCCATATAAAAACGTAGTAGAATCGGTCTGTTAGTAGTGATGTCGCTGAGACGAGATAATTCTCGATCTCGCCTCAAAATTCGAGGTCGAAACGAGCGAGATTAATCAAATTCTCGAATATCTGATATGATATTAATTAAATTCTCGATCTCGACAGTTTTTCAATAATATTTTTGAAACCCGAATAAAAACGTAGTAGAATCGGTCTGTTAGTAGTGATGCTGCTGAGACGCGATAATTGTCGATCTCGTCTCTAAATTCGAGGCCGAAACGAGCGAGATTAATCAAATTCTCGAATATTCGATATGATATTAATTATATTCTCGATCTCGACAGTTTTTCAATAGTATTTTTGAAACCTGAATAATAATCAAATAAAACAGTTATAGGAATTGTTTATAAAAATTTTATAAGGGTTGCCCTAAAATAATCGCAGCATCAATTCCGCGCGTAAAACATATGTACAATTTGAGAATGGAGATCGAGAATCGACGTTTGAGAATTTTCGAGTTCGAGATCTCATTTCGTCTCGCGGCGACACTATTTCTAAAATATTAAACTTTAAAGTTTTAATGTAGGTAATTAAAAAAACAATTAATATAAATTTTATGCTAACAAATTAAGCTCTTAATACAAACTAAAAACAAAAATCTATTGATTATCGTCTAGAGCAAATGTTGAAAATGTTCTTTTGTCTTGATACACGACCGCATATTAAATTCATATTCGCTTTTTCACGAAAAGAAAAATTCAGTTATATTCGTCCAATTTCCATAGCGCACTCACTTGATCAACCACTTCGTTAATAAGTGTTCATAACATTATCCACATTTGCAAGCAACGCAAACCATTTCATCATAATTTTCCGAATTTCATATTACTTTAGAAGTGACCCACACTAAAACTTTAACGATTAGTATCTTAGAAAGAATACGGGTTTATTAGAACTTTTTGATTTATTTTCCATCATAGAATACTTCTGAAAAGTGTGTCCTCTTATTTTAGAAATACCCTTTATATCTATGAAATCTCAATATTCAGTTTTAAGTAACAATTGAAACAGAAATTGCAAAGTAAAGTGGTTTGAAAATGTAACACACAATCCTGACCCATATTTCCGCTCACAAGATACGACCCATCGCACATACTTGATGATTTAAATATGGAAATCGCAATTTATCAGTAACAATTGAAACCACACATACTAAGATAATGAATATTGCCTAACAATAAATTTAATTGAAAATTGTATTGGTTAAACGGAATGTATTTATTCCAACAACTTCAAAAATTTGTGATCTATTAGGATAGAGCCAAAATATGTTAAACAAAGTAATATATGTAAGATGATAGAAATAGCTGATCATAAGCATAAGTATAGTCATTTAATTTTAAAATACATGCAAAACCAACTCCTAACGACATTTCTTACTGGGGCATGTTTATCTCGAAAGCGACGATATGTAAAGGCAACAACAGGAATAATTAATTCAGTAAGAAACCCAGAACATAACATTAAACGAGTCTTGAATTCATTGTAATTATAGTTACGCAATTTTTATTAGAAAAACTACTTAATTTACGAACTTGCATTTCATTTCTCGGTACAACAAAACCAGCTGACATTTATTTTTTCTTTGTGGTCACTCAAAACAATTATTTTTTAAAATAAGATCAACATAGTGTATTGTACAAGTTGCTTCTTAATCGAGGAGAAGCCGAGATTTAAAACACACCGAGCACGGAAAAACACTTTTCTCAAGTGTTGCACGTGCTTTTTTTCAAGTACTCTAGGGAAATGCATAAAAAATTTAATATAAAATATCGAAATATTGTGCATTTAAATATTATAGTATGCGTTACTATGAAGCAATGTGTTGCTATGCAGAAAATTGCTACTTTTCTAAGTATCCCTACAGTATGTGGAAAATCTTTTTCCACTCTCTAATAGAAAATCGGCTTGTTTTATAACATTTGGAGGCATAGAAAATGTTTCTTTTCATTCATGTAAGGATTGTTTCTATGGAAATGCTGCTGTAAACACTTTCTGTGTTTCGTTTGAAATCGAGGCACCGAAAGTAAAACACTTTCTGCTCGTCCTTCAACGCTTTGTCAAACTGGCAGTTAATTATTTTTGACAAAACAAAATTATTCATGGCAACCAAATTTGCGCGTTACTTGTTTTTTATTATTTCTAAAGTACTAAATTACATACTGTTACACAGTTTTAAAACTTACGTAATCAAACTCGTAGAAAAAATCATGTGAATAATGCGCATAGATAGTTATTTGCTGACCTCGTGCTCTTGCAACTCTTCCTACGGTCGGGTCGCAAACGATTACTCGGTGCAGCAAATTCTACTTTCTATTCTTATTCTACAAATAACTAGGTATATTTTTAAATGATTAATTGTGAACACAGAAAGTACACATCTTCAAATGCAGATAATTTCGGGTATTTTGCGAATCTATGAACGAACTTACACAAAAAGCAGTGCTTCGTGGCAGGATGGAAACGAAGGGCGCACAACGCCCAGCCTACTTGCTACTAGTTGAAATTTCTTCCACAAGCGCTGAAATGGCGCTGAGTTCGAATCCTGCCTGCAATATTTTTTTTAAATTTGGAAATTGATGTAATTTGCATCACCAAGTGTTTCCTTTTATTGTTTTAGTACTTCCACTTGCGAAGGAAGTTGTGAGTAAAGCCCTTTACAGATGTTTAATTTAGCAATTTCTTAAAATGTGGTCCATATACTTCTACACCTACACAATGATGAACACGCCAGATCATGGACTTTCTTGACTGATATACAAGAATCGACAGTACGTGGTTTCTAAGTACAGAATATACTATTCGTTTTATTTATTACCACAAAAAGTAGTTTTATAGCTATTAACATATCTAGGAATGTCATGAGTATTATAACTGCCGCAGACGTTGTTTTGAAACCCGAGTTCGTAGAGTGAGGATTTTAAGACATCTAAGGCTGTTATGATTCATAAAATTCGTGGTTTGGTCAATAGTTTATGGGTTGGGGTATGGTAATGGTTGCCATGTACCGTAAAGAACTATTACCATACAGATACAGATATGACTTAGTTAAGCGCATACTTTTGTAAGAGGACATATTTTGGACCCAACATATACAGGGTGCGCACCTTAAAATAATAAAATGTTTATTTACTTTAACGAAGAAATAGTGTTACGATTTCTTGGCGCATTTATTTGTGTTTAAGGTCTACGCGACTGAGTTTGTATTTCGCGCGCTTGGGCTACGGTTACTTCTTGGCTTGGCGATGTAAAGTTTTATAATCCCGCAATTGTTAGCTTGACGCTCTCTTTCCTGGCAGCCTCGTAGCACCATAAAGCCAGATTAAGCGTTCAGTATTGGTGCTTTGTGAATTATTGAAGGCATGCAGTTTTATTCTGTGCATTAGTTGTCTGCGTCTTTCGGCGATTTAGTTTCGCTACTGGTTTCTTTGCACATGTCCATAACATCACGGGGTAAGTAGGAAGCTTTCGTCAAGCTTATGTAACTTATCTGGTATTCTATCGTGGACTCTTTTGCCCCCTTATAGCAGTCAGTTACCAGAGAGCCGTTAGGGCGAGAATTTCAGAGTTGGTCATTTCTACCAAGTGAGAGATGTGGAAGGCCGCATAGAGCTTGTAATTTGGGACCTTTACTATCGTGGCCCGTTTAACTCCTGCAGCGTTCAGTGTTTTGGCGTTCGAGAGGATCAGGCATGTAGAAGTACGGATCACCGACCTGACTTTGAAAGCTCACCACATCTGAAGCACGCAAAGCGGTTCTTTCCAAGGATTGAATTAGCCATCGCTGTAACTTGCCTTTACGTCTAATTTTAATGCGTGCAATAACGACTTATTGCTAATTTGTGAATCCGTAAATATTTACCAATTTGTAAGCTTTTGATTGAGGTACTTCGTATTTATAACCTAATAATCTTGGCTGTTAACGTATGTTAACCTGCAAATTCTAAATATGTTAATATTGTGCTTACATTATGATTATACTGTGATATTTGCATGCTGGCTTTATTTGGCACTGCGACCTATACTTGAGTTGAGCTCCTCTTTCAGATTTATTGTGCTACCTGAGTTGACGTATTCTTGTTTTGAATGCCTGGATATACTTGCCGTTATTTGATAAAAATCCGTTGGCGCCCTTTTTGAGTAGTTAAAGAATTGTACACGCCGGCGCCGTCGAAACTTGCTGGTCGGCTGGTAATTATATCCAAGTAGTCACTTTATGTATTGGTTTTGAGAGATTAGCCAACGGAGACCTTTTTATGATAACAATAGATAATAGCTATAATTTGCACATAGCTCAGGCTTTACCATTAAAGAAAATGGGATCCAACAGACACAGGATAAATCATATATATAATACACATATATTGCTGGTAGGGCCTGGAAACTTCAGAAAACATTACGGCGCCGACATAGTCTCACTTAGAGTATAACGCGTCTCGTGCGCATGCGTGAGAATTCGAACTCCGCCTTTAGAAGCGAATTTTAAACTTGACCACTTCCCCATTGGGCGGACGACGCCGCCGCGCTTGCGCACAGCTCACCGTATACATGAAGGAGTTGGTTGTGTGTCTCACTTCATCGGTGAGTTTCCTTCTCATAGCCGCTAGCAATATAGTAAGTATTAGATATATGGGATAAATGTTCTAAAAGAGAAAAAAAGGTCAACAATAAATGCGTAGTATTTAAGGCAGCCGTATCTCACCGATGCGACGGGTCCACAGTGACCGAATGCAGCGAACGGGTGGTTTACTTGCGGGCTACCGCTAATCGTTGAAATCGCATTCGCAGACTTGTTTGCAGACACAGTTCGAAACCCACCACCGGTATTTTTTTATTTAAAAATTGATGTAATTCTCATTACCAAGTGTATCCGTTTGTTATTTCAGTATTATTACGAACGTGAAGATTATTTACCCCTATCTCCCTTTGATTTTTAAAGTTGTTTAGTGTCGCAACGTAAGGCCTTTACAATGGTTTTATTCAAGTTAATGATATGACTGCAACAGTATCATTGTCAGATTATGCAGTGGCAAAAATGTTAACATTACATTTTGGAAAAATGCCAAGTTTGTTTTGCAACTACATTTTTACTCTGTTTAAATAAAACATTCTCACAGCCTGCTCTGAATCATGTGAAAATTAGACAGAGTATAGTTATTAACTGTTACATAAACTTGTAGCTCGCTCCTGATAAAGCTCTCAATGCAGAGCGAAATATTGAGATGATTGAATAAACCATATTTGTCTTTAGTGCTGTTAACTAATTACACAATAAAATTAACCCTTTAATTAGTAGGTATAACTATCACCGTTCTAATCTCAAGAATAGATTATTCTCACAAGTACATGCTAATAATATAATAATAGTTTTTATGTCCTACCAGTACATTAATTGAAATTAATGACTCTATTTTAAGGTATCTTAGATACAAAATAACGCTCCAGGGCAATTATTTTCTTCATAAGAACACTAGGGTTATTATGAAAAATTAACAGTATTTGTTTCCATGGATACAACTTTCTATGCACCACTGTCACAATGAAAATTAATGACAGCTCAGCTAATGTCACAAATCTAACTTAGATCAGCTAACTAGATCAATCTTAAATACTATATCATAGTAATTATATGAATTGAATATGAATATGAATTAGGTAAGAAAATTGGTAGGACATAAAACCTTGAAGGCACCACGGGCATTATGAGCTAAGAGCCCGCGATTGTTGTACACACCTCGGGCTAAAGCCCTCGGTTAGTACACTAACAATCTTGGGCTCTTATTTTACTCATAATGCCCTTGGTACCTTAATAACTATAAGTTACTATAGTACTTCTATATTACATATTAACTCATAAATACAACAATTGTATGTATATCCGAATTTCTTTTCCTATAACTGCACTAGACTGCACGACTGCAATAACAATTTCAGTCAATAGGCATTTGCACTTTATGAATACTCATTCATGAATATTCGCTTTTTAGTGGTAACAAAAACAGGTTAATATGAATTGATAATAGGTACTAATAAGTTAATGAATAGTTAAAAGCTTCTAAAATTTTTAGGAAACTGCCGAAAAATTGTTGCAGACATTTCTGAAATTTCAAAAGTTTCGAATGTATGTCCTTATTTCTGTCTTGTAAATTTTACGCTGCCCTATTAGGCATGTGACATTTGATTTTTTAATAAAAATTATAAAAAATGGCTGTAGCTAAAGGTTTTACTTACATTTGTAAGGTGGACATGGAAGTGGTTTACTAGGCATGGCTACCAAAATAGCTAAAAAAAGAGTTAGAATAAAGATTTTTGAGTGCATGTTGAGTAGATACAGATATTGCGATGATTAGAACTACATGTTAAAATTTTTATAGTAATTTGTTTTAATCACATATTTGCGCCAATGCCGGTTTTAAGAAAAAGATAACTAATAGCTGTAATGGATTAAATACAGCACGTACTTTTATAATTATATGCGATAGCTACTGCCAATAACTCTAAACGATGCAAAATTGTAATTGTTTATATTTAACTAATGGCAGTAATAGTGAAACATGAATATTTTAAAGTTTGATGTATAGTATAAGGTTTTTCAGTAAGAGGTTTTATTCTAAATGTCCCCACATTTTTAACTGTCAAACATAGAGCTGTGATTTCTTGACAGCTTGCAAGTAAAAACTATACGAGTTAAGGGAACGGGACGATTTACGCAACAAACAAATAGTAAAAATTTACAACAAATATGGTAAACATTTTGCGGAGACCTATTATTTTGAGAAACAGAGACGTCAATAAATTGATTATTGACTGCCAGATCTTGCATTCTACGAAGGATATACAGTATTTATTGTCCCTAGCTTAGAATACAACGTTATTTTGCAAAATAATCCCCTTGAACGTGAAGACACTTATGTTCAAGCATGGCAACACCTTTCTTAAAAATTTTTTGATCTTGATCACAGAAAAAGTCCTGCACTGCTGCCATAACAGCGATATCGCTCTCACATTTTGTTCCCAAAGACTCTCTTTTAGCTTTGGAAATAAATAAAAACCACTGGGAACTCAGTCGGGGGAGTAGGGTGGATGCTCCATAACTTCAAACCCAGCGTCATGAATTGTATTCATAGAAATAAGGCTCTTATGAACTGGCGCGTTGTCTCGATGAAAGAGAATTCCGCGTGACAATTTTCCTCTTCTTTTTTCTTTAATGCAATCACGAAGTTTTCTAACTAATGCTGCATAATATTGACCCGTGGTTATGTGGTCACTTTCCAAAAAATCTACCAGCAAACGTTTAGGATTACGGTTAAACAAGGTTATTGAAGAAGTGACTCTCTCACGGTTTTGTTCGGGCGTTAACTTTCGGAGTAGTACCCATCTTGCTGAAGCACTAAATAGTTATTTATTATGGTTCCAATCGTACCATTTGAAAGGCTTGTTATCTCCGCTACACGTCTTGTTGTCAATCGACGACCTTCTCTGATCATGCCATTTTGTGAATGATCAATATTTTCTTGAGTAAACGCAGAATGCGGCCAACCAGCACCTTTTGCATGTTTGCAGGTTGTTCTGTCACACTTGAACGCTCGAGACCATTTTTTACTACTTGATAGGAAGAAGAAGACTCTCCAAGCATGCCAACCATATCTGTATTGAGATGGTTTAATGCTAAAATTTAAATCTGTATGCATACAGAAATATTGAACAAAGTCAATTAAAGCACACAATTGAAATATTTTATTCAATTGCAATCTAGACACTAGTTAAAGTTCTTAAATGCATTAGAAATGAGATGCAAGAAGCATAATTAGAAAGATAAAGGCCAACATAAGAAAATCAGGTTTCAGAAGGATTGAATTTGAAGTTTGAGTAAAAGAAAGGTTTAAGATAGCTAATATAATATAAGTAATACGATAGGTTTCAGCATATTTGAAGCCGGACCAAATGTAAGTAAATAATGCAAAAGGTTGATTATGTGCATAATGAATATGAGCATTGAGTTATTAATAAACGTACAGGCCAGTGAAAAGCAAGCAAGCTGAAAGGTAGATGGAGATCAAAGCAAGATAAGATAGAATTTTAAAGAGCAATGCTGAACGAGGGCAACTTAAATGAAGAATAACCAGTGACGTGGTTAAAATTGAACTCAAGTACCAGTACAATTTTAAACTAAGTGTTCATAGCAGAGCAGTGATAAATAACAGTTTATGTGACAAGAAAGGAAAATTTTTATGTATAAGAAACAAAGACAATTTCTAGTTTTAAGCAACAAATATGTTAATAAAATTTTATTCTTTTATGTGAAATTGTAACCAAAACTTATTTCCTTTGAACATTATTAGATCGGGGTTACTAGGTAACGCGATGCTCTTTTGTTAAAAAAATAGAAAATAATTCTTGTAATGTCAACTTGTGGGCAAATGATGCTTCTGATTTTTGGCGTTTTTATATAATAAAAGTTATTTGCAAAGCCTAAAAAGTATATAAAGTTATTCTACAAGTCACCGGGCATAAGTGGCAGTATTATAAAATTGTGCAAGCCAAGATCGGCGTGGGTTCGGCTCCGACAACCTGAAAGTTTCAAACTGCTATACCAGTCTATTACAACATCAGAAGCCAGGGATCTCAAGTCCTATAGGTCGGAAAGAGGTGTATCAACATCCTAAAATCAGATTTGGTGCCAAAGAAGCGAATTCTACCAAATAAGGTCGTTGGCGTCACCCGCAGCGGCTCCAGAGGCGAGGTCGGCGATATTTTAAAAGGTATGATTTGGCAGGTTTTTATGTGGTTGAAGTCCGGAAAGCCAGTGGACTGTGAGAACACACCTTGCTGAGGAGATTCATCTTGTTTCCGAACATCCAAATACGTCCAAGTTCCAGAAAATCCCGTGGCATCACTAGAAAATGCGATTTATGCCAAAATATGCTGTTTTCACAGAAAGCCAAAATAAAGTAGCGCGTCGTTTTTACGTCACAACTTGAAACAAACCCAAGTTAGATGTTGCTAGGCGGGAGATTCGATTCAGTTTACCTGTGGTTTCATTGAAAATTTCGCTTATGAATATCAAAATAAAACGATGGATGCACCCGCCAACCTTTTGTGGTGTAAGTCAATTTTGTGAGGTTATAAATTATTAAAGAGAGTAGAGAAGTTGTACTAAAATTTTGAGTATTTGAGCTACTCTGAGTTAAATATTCTACAGAATTCTTTTAATATAAAATTCAAATTTGAACCTAACCTGAGATATCAGTCTTGTGTTTTGCTGGAGCAAGCCCATAGGATTATTGCAATTTGATAAAATATAGAACGGGGCAATTAACCATTTTATTGGAGAGCAATAAATACGTTTCATTTTAGTTAGATACTGACAGGCAAGTTTTGCATTTTTAAAATTTAATATAAGTGCCCTGAGTATTGGGTGTTTGCCTAATAGTACGTTGACTTGGCGATTGTCTAACATTACATAACAGTATGAATTTCTTTAGGTGTTTTGTATGTATTTGATGACAGCATGAAGCTCACTTTTTTCCATTTCCCAACATTTTCGTGCAATCACTACTTTCAACTTGTACAACTTGGAAACTATTAAAGCTCGACCAATCAAATTTGGCAGTTTGTTTGTCAATAAAATAACAAAACAAGTGCGGTTACTAGGAGCAACATATTCCAAAGCCATCTATGCTAGGGACAACAAATACTGTACATCCCTCGTAACAACGCTTAACTTTATTGGAGGCTACGTGGAGGATAACGTATACATCAATAATCCACAAACAATTCAAGCTCTCAAAAACAAAGTTCGAGCTGTTCGAAACATATTTTTGTGGACATCCTTTGTAATGTATTTCTTATATTAATTATGTAGCCCCTTTCTTATTTAATAATAATTTTGATTCTGCTCTCGACGTCTTTCTTTCACTTAACAGTATCCATATTTAACATTTGTACGAACCCATCTTCTCGTCTTCTTTCAAATTGTACTTTTATTCTTATTTTTTCAATATTGTTGTTATTTTTTTATAATTTTTTATCACTTAACAATTTTCTTTATTTTTAATCACATAGTTACTTCATTGCAATGTTATCATTATATACAGTGCTTTCGTAAAGTAGTGGATAAATTAGTTAAAAATTCAAGGAATAACTTTAAGGAAAAACGCTGGGATCGTCGATTTTTATTTTTATTTGCGCATTTTTTTCAAATAAAATCTATCATACACGGTGACCCGAGTAGGAGGTATGACGTCATCGATGTATTTTTACATGGCAACCCTCTTTTTTATTACGGAATTTGAAAGAACACATTTTTCTACTTACGCTAAGCTGATTTTTGCGTATAAGGAACATGACCAAAAATTTAGAAAAACTATTTTAAAATTGCAAAATTCTAAATGTAATTTTAGAAAGTATGATTTTACTTTTTTATCAATGACAGCAATCAATAAAAATCATTTCTGTGTGTTGGCTACTGTCAGGCAGACAACGGTTCACAATTTGAACATTTAATTTGGTTGTTTTTGAAGTTATCATTGCAATTAAATTTAGTATTTTGCAATTTTAATTTTTGGTCATCTGACCTATACGCAAAAATTAGCTTAGCGTAAGTAAAAAATGAGTTTTATCAAATTCCGTAATAAAAAAGGGGGTTGCTATTTAAAAAAAAACATCGATGGCGTCATACCTCCTACGCCGGCCACCCTGATTTTATTTGAGAAAATGCCCAAAAACAAATAAAAATCGACCGGTCCTAGCGTTTTTTCCAAAAGTTATTTCTTAAATCTTTAACAAATGTATCCACTACTTTACGAAAGCACTGTATACACTATATCTTCTAACTGAATTAAATATGAATAATGTCTCAAATTAAATCTTTGAATGTAACTTTAATATTACTTAAACTAATGTATTGCGTATAATGTTAATGATAAAATAATTCATGTATCACGTGACGCTATTTCAACCAATGAGGGGCATGCAAATGCCTAGTTACACATTATCACAGCGGTAGTAATTTATTTTCGTAATTGTTTTTACGGGTGATCATAAATGGTTGTCATTTTTTTCTTAGGTTGGCACTGTTAATGTTGGTTACCCTGCTGTCAATTTTAAGTTTGTGTCAAATTCGAAGTTAGCAGGTTAGGTTTTGTGTCAGTTTGTGTCAAAACTTTTAGTGAAGTGTTCGTCCTGTATATATTGAGTCCAAGATATGCCCTTTTTTTATTAAGAGTAAAAACCTGAGCTATGTGCAAAATATTACTTTTATTGAACAAATAGTTCTGGAATTAAAAGCAAAAGTTCGAGTGAAATTTTCTCGGTTTGGAGCAAGGTAGAAGAATAATCGTCTTCCTCTAAAAAATAGTTTTTCAGTTATGCCGCTAATAGATAGACAAACAGACAGACAGACGGAATTGAGAAAACCCCTTTTTTGTCAACTAAGAACCCTGAAACGTAGATATGTTTGTTTGTTTGTTAATGGACAAGGTCTAGGCATGCAGAGTACCAGGTACCTTAGACACCGACTGCTTTGGTCATATGGTCAAAGTCCTACTTAGAATTTTGCCGAGACTAAGGAGTTCCAACCCAAGCAAGAGATCTTTTACATGCTACACATAGTCGTAACATGGGACCCACGGCTTTACATCACTTCCGAATGATGGCATTCTGTAGAAGCTTTCATCTGCATTTTTTTAATTTTTGAAAACCTCACCGGCACCGGGAATCGAACTCGCGACCCTTAGATCAGTAGTCAGGATGTTTACCACTGAGCTACCGACCCCGGCGAAACGTAGATATATGAAGAAATCTCTGAAGCAGATTTTTTCGCGATTACAATACTTCCTTCGTCTTTTAGACGAAGGCAATAAAGAAAGGAATTTAATGTTTTAAAGTGTTTACCTTGTATATGTTGAGTCCAAAATATGCCATTTTTCGTCGAACACCTGAGCTATGTGCAAAATATTACTTTTATTTAACTAACAGTTCCTGAGTTACTAAAGCAAAAATAAGCGGAATTAAATATTTTCAAGCTGCGCACTTTGTATATATTTGACAAAAATTGTCGCGGTTTCGTGTCAGGTAGACTTATAATCTGCATGCAAAATATCGTATTCCTCCAACAAATAGCTTCTGAGCTATACCGTCGACAGGCTGACCGACAGACGGAATTGAGAAAACCTGGTTTTCGTCATCTAGGTATCATAAAACGTGAAGATCTGAAGAAATCTCGAAATCTCTTATAATACTTCATTCGTTAGACAAGGGGAATAAAAACAGTGCTGCTACTGAGATCCGAACTCGAGCTTCCAGACGCTTCCGTGTCTCTTACGGCTGCGCTACGATCGGGTGCGTACTAGAGTCCCTGTATATAGTAAGATAAGAGTCGGGCAAACGCGGTTCAATTTTTGATTGGCTACGATCCACTGAGCATGCGCAGTAGCAATCTAAAATAAAAATTTGAACGATGGCTATGACAATTAAATGACGTACTGTCTGATTGTCAAACTATTAAGCAAGATGACAGGTTGTTGCGTATTTGGGTGTAAAAATCGCTGAGAGCAAGAGTTTATCTTAAAATCTCTCCCAAAAACTGCAACGCAAACTGAAATACCACCGATCGACGGTTCCAGAATATGCGAAGTAGGTACATTTTGATAAAATTCAATGGGAAAGGCTCCATTACTTTATTTATTCACAATGTAAGTTTCAACGTTTGTAATGTAAGTTTCAACGTTTATAATGTAAGTTTAAATAATCATCGTCCACTTCACGTATTAAACCACCGGGCCTGTTCCAATTCAATATTCCAATCTCATTCTAGGTTATTCGTCAAAAATTGATGTGCTTAAAAACTGCGATACAAGAATCGACATTCAAACTGTTCCAATATCCACTGAAGTGACACATTTCAGCATACCGTGAAAATTCGTAGCCAAAAGTAATTGGCTAGTTTTTCGCTCTTTGAGGATATTGTTGCTAAAGCCCCGAATATAACATGCATATGTATTGGAAGCATTCCTTCAAAAGAAGATGTAAGAATCAGAATGGGTAGAAGAATTACCATAAAGGACGAGCAGTTTCATAGTGAAAGATGAGCTATTACAGGAATTAATCGATGCACTGAAGAAAGTTAAAGCGTTATATAAAAACCTGTAACTATTTGAATGTTTTACTTTTCATACAGCTGTATCATTGTTTATTTAATATGGAAATTAAAATTATAGAACTTGTAATCTTCTCTTGTAATAAGTAATTATTATATTTGTATTATCCCCAACCTCTCTTTACCGAGCGGAGTAGAGGCTGGTGCTGTGTACGCTATAGCGTCTGAATTATTATTGAAATTATTGTCCGATTCGACAACAAGACAGGTTTTTAGAGGTTATGTGGTTACTACACCACCAAAAAAGCGCTCGTAAATTACTCAATCCGATCCATATACCTTCAAAATCAGCTGACCACCAATCGGTAAACGGTAGATACCTACCAGAGCAGTTTTCATAAATGCTTTACATTTACAATTTATTGACAATGTCAAACTGACAAGTATTTAAATTCATAAAAGTGACACATACTAAGGAAAACAACCCCGGCCTTGAACGCTATCATTTATTTTTGGAACACTAATGGCCGCTGACATTTGTGTTTGCCCGACTCTTATATAACTATATACAGGGACTCTAGTGCGTACTAGAGATCCTGTATATAGTTAGATAAGAGTTGAGAAAACACAAACGTCAAATTCAAGGTTAGTAGGTTAGGTTTTGCGTCACTTTCGACACAGACTGACGCAAAATCTAACCTGCTAACCTCTAATTCGACATAGACTTACAGTCTTGCCAATTTCAAGTAAAATTTTAGATTGCATTATGGGAAATTCAAAGCATACTAGATGTAATTCATTTTAAGACACCCGGTATATCCTCTTCTGGCTGCATTATAAAAACGCTACAGATTTCTGTCCCATTAGGCAATGTTCACCCTATATCTTTAGGGTTGCATTTTCGTTAAGAGTAAAACCTGAGCTATGTGCAGGTTATTACTTTTATCTCAGTTAAAACATTTAATTTTTTGGTGCTCGCACTGTAATGTGGGGTTATTATAAAGTTAGGGATATACTTTAAATTCTTATATACTTTAACAAATCAAGCCAACGACAAAACGTAAACGAAATCTAATTGCTTTAATAAGGGAATTGTATTGTATCTATGAAAAATAAAAGTACCGTTATGACAATTATTGACACAGGTGTCAAAACGAAATCATCTCAATTTAGAGAATTATTCTCAAAATAAAACTCACAGAAACGTAAAATTAAAACGATTCCAAGTTAAGAAGATGAGCACGAACGAATTAAAAACATGATTTTTATGCAGGATAGAACACCTTCGCACATTTGCCGACCAGTTAAATATTGTTAACCGATGTTTTTCAAAATCGTGTTTTAAACACAAATTTTGTACATTTATGACCACCCACAACACCTGATCTTAACTAAGCGAATTACTGGCTGTGATATTTAGAATACGTCCAACAAGAACTAAAACACAGCATTAGGGAGCAAATTGGTGCAATTCAACTGGAAATGTTACATAATACTGTGTATAATTTGGATGAATGGTTGGTAATCTTACATATAATTCGCATGCAACATATAGTCTTCCCCCAACAAATAGTTTTTGACTTATAGTTCAACAGACAGGCGGAGATACAGACAAACGGAATTGAAGAAACATGTTTTGCTTCATTTAGGAACCCCGAAACGTGAAGTATCCTAGATGACTAAAGTAATAAAAGGTTGTCAAGTTTTGCTTTAACTTAGGAATAGATAAAAGTAATAATTTGCACATAGGTCAGATTTTTACCCTTGATGAAAATGGGACCCAACATGTAGAGGATGAACATCGATGCGTAGCGATCGCCGCCCATCGTGTTTATCGCGAGGGACAAAAATGAGTTTTGTGATATGTTATTGGGTTTTTAACGGTCTTGTTTGAGCAGCGGAGTTGGGCATGTTGGCCTTTGATTGTGATTTGAAATTGAAGTGGATGATTGTGGGGATGGTGTTTTTGTTAGTATTTCACGCTGGGCTAGTTGCCAGCGCGTTTACTCTAAGGTCACTAGATCAACACAGTAAAGTGTAAGGTAACGCCATTACTGATTTTTTTTATATCTATCCTTGTCGCACAATTTTCTCCAACTAGGAATAAACGCACAATCTAACCATACTTTGAGTTTACAGCAGTATCATTACACCAAAAGGAAAATCCCCAAAAACTAGTGTCTTCCCTATTGCACAACAAGGTGTTGTTCCAGTATTTGCTCATGTTTTGCTGCATTTACCTTCCATAAAGTCTGAATAGATACAGCAACACAATACAGTGAACGCTTTCGATTTTATTATTAAACGAAATGATTATTATAGGTTTTAACGTATTTATTAAATCTATATACAAGGTGATTCATAAGAAGTGTAACAAACTTCGGCATTTTGTTGGAGAGGTCATTCTAAGTGAAAAATGTTATATGAACATAGGTCGTATTTCGCTTCGTTATAGAACTATAAGAAATCAAACTTTTAATAGTGAAGTAGTAAATCCATTGATGGCCCAACTTTTTTTACGACATCCGTGTCCATACTTTTAAACTTGTGAATTCACTTTCGAAAACTCAAAAAATATAACATTAATATCTATTATTTGACTTATCCAAACAATAACAAAAACTTGATTCCATAGTAACTGGCAAAAGCTTTTATCTACGACCAATACTATAAATAGGCCTTTTAGCGCTAGCTTGTTTCACTAAAAGTGACGTTTTATAGACTACCGTGGTTAAAGAAATCAGCTGTTTACTTTTAGCCCATGTGCTAAAAGTGAAGTGAGGTTATAAAACTACAATTTCGAACTGGAAGTGGAGTTGTAAAGTTATTCTAGTTGCTTCTTGCGTTACAGGTAAAGTGTTTTTGAAATAATTAAAGCGTTATGTAATGAATACAGTCAGATGTGGAGTATTAATAATTACCTTTCGTAACTGAGCTTGACAGCACTGGCTTCGGAAACATTCGCCCTCGCGGCATGGCCTACTGTTTATCATCATCATCACTTATAATAATGCAGAAGACTAAAAGCCGTGTTTACACAACTAAAAGTACTATGATTGCGTTCCACCATTTCTATTTTCGGGTTTTTGTAAACAAACTTCCCTTAACTTTTAATAGCGATATTATCACAGAATACAATTATTTATTATGCATATTTCTTGTGTTTTTTAAAACTATTGACTCAGCTTTGAAGGCAAGTCCACTTTAGTTAATGTTCATATCTGCTTATTGAATGCTTCCAAAATTGAAGCCGCACGCACACGCTAAGAAGGCGTGTCTTTAAAGTTGAGGCTACATAACCTACAAAATTTCAGATTGGCCTGGCAATAACTAATGTCTTCTAGCAGTGGCTACAAGTATTAATTCTGTGATAATGGTCTGCTGTGCTTCAGATTGTAGTACAAAGCAAGGTAAGGGAATAGCGTTGTTTATAATCCATAATGTGTGTTACAATTTATAAATTCTAGCAGGAAACCGAAGAAGCAATGGATTCGGGAGTATGTTGTGAACCGAGTAACACACGTTTCTGCAGTGCTCGGTATATTCCTTTTTTAAAATGTCGATGAAAACTAGAGCAGCTTCTTCTGTTAGTGATTGTAGTGTAGACGCTACCAAAATCGCAAAGCAAGTTGTTGCACTTCTATTGCAATCCAATGACTTTAAAGTTGTCGTGAATAAAGTAATTTCCGACACGTTGCACGACTTAAAGGCAAGACGTAAAATTAGCAAAGCAAGATGCAGATTTAGACGTTTTGTTTATAAATTGCAAGTGTTTATGTGACATGTGACACTCACAGGTAACACGACTCACAAATATTAATCCTGGTGTCAGGTGAAAAACCAAACGATTTCTTTCAATAATCTAGAAAAATTTTGATAAGCAGCGGGAAAAATATAATAAGATAACTAGGAATGTATCGCCTATTAATATTTTCGGCAGGCCTACCTCAAATGTTAATAGCTATTAAAAGAAGCTTATGAAGCACGTACTCTGCACTCCTTTCCACACCACCATGAAGTAGAGTTGACGGCACGTTTTTTTTATGTGGTATCCCCAGGACACCTATTCCACATGTCACAAAGAAAGTTGTTGTCGCTGCTGTTAAAAATTGACTCCAGAACTGTGTTGAAGTGGTAATGTATCACTTAAAATCTCGTACTTTTGTTTCAAAGTGCCAATTACACGCTCCACGTGAATTCCCACATTGAAATTGCATATACACTATAGTTTTTTTATCTCGTTACAGCACATATTATGTGCAACAGTTTTTCATGAGTGTTTGAAATTTTGATAACATTTGAAATAAACGAATTTCATAGTTGCCGCAGTGGCATCTATGAAATTAGTTTATTTCAAACGTTACCAACATTTTAAACACATGAAAAAGCGATGCACGTAATATGTGCTGTAACGAGATAAAAAAATCACAATGTATATATTTATTTTTATAATGAATAATCATTACATTTTGACTGCTACTATTTGGCACTCACTCCAGTGCCTCCTGTAATAAAATAATTTATTATTGGGTAATTTAATACTAATTTTTTAATACTTACTACCACTAATTCTTCTTCCACTACCAATAACTCCTCTTCCACTACAGTAGAATTGTTCTGCAAATTTTGAACAACATGGCAAATTAGTTGTTATAGATGTGATAGTTCTCCACAGGAGATAAGATTGAGATGACAAATTGCAATAAAATTGGGAATTAATTAAATTGCTCAAT
This sequence comes from Agriotes lineatus, assembly GCA_940337035.1. Taxonomy (NCBI): domain Eukaryota; kingdom Metazoa; phylum Arthropoda; class Insecta; order Coleoptera; family Elateridae; genus Agriotes; species Agriotes lineatus. The sequence goes on along the minus strand of CALNHX010001796.1, from coordinate 91,520 downwards.
TTATTTAAAATAGTGATATTTAATAAAACATATTATTTTTAATATTAAGAACTAAAGTAAATACTTACAATTAAGAAATGTTTTTAAATACTTTGTAAATGCGATGAAATTAATTAGTTTTGAAAACTAAAAAATTTTAATACGAGTTTGGTTGAAATGTTTGTTTGAACATTTACTAGAAAAGTTCGGTTCAAAAAAAGTATGGTTCACACAGCCCTACATACAGGGTGCTCAAAGTTAAAGCTACGATTTCGACTATATTAGCATTTGTAGTACTGTTCACGTAGATTACGATGGCAAAAACAGAAAAACAATTGAGCATCAAACTTTCGAGTTATTCGCAAAATTAACATTTTTTGAAATGGAACAACTTATTCCATAGGTGTATTTACAATAAGTAATTTTTAATTTTTGTGAATAATTTGAAAATCTGATAATCAATTGTTTTTCTGTTTTCGCCATTGTGATCTATAGGGCATTCAGTAAACACAAAAACAGTTTATTTTTTTTTGCTAGATGCTAGATAAATGTCACACCCTTAACCTATTTGTTTTAGTAACTTTTTGTAAGTACATTCGATGACAAAGATGCATTTTGGAAGTACACTCATGAACTTTTGGAAATCAAAGGCCACTCACTTTGTATTTTTATGTTTACTGAACAGACTATACGTGAGTTATACTACAGATTTGCTAATTTAATCGAAATATTGATAGTAAAAAATAATTTATTATAACCAACTATTTAATCAAATTAATTTACACTAATTATTTAATCTTACCGCTTGCTTCTTTTTTTTGGCTCTCTGACGAGCCAAAGCTTTTGCTCGATTGGCAGCTATCTGCTGCCCCATGTCAACTACCTTCCTCAAAGAAAATTTTCTGGTATTCCCACACCCCTCGCAATATTTTTGGAAATCTAAATTGAAAAAGGGAGTAGTCAAATTAATTCCGCAAGAAGTCAAACTTTTGAATTTTCTTTCTTTAATTAGGATAGTCGATTACTTAGTGAATAATCAAAATGACGAATGATCACATTTTTAAAGATGGATGCCTAACAGTAAATTGTAATACATACCACAGATCAGAAAATTGCACTCGCAACAACGTATCACGGTGCAGGTACGGATGTCGTATTGCCCCACCGGAAAATGTAATTTGCAGGAGGGACATATCTCTAAAAAGAAAATTTGTAATTTAACTAATCAAGTTTACTTTCAAACATAAAGGTTCCGTAACTTTGTCCAAAATGCGCTTACAGACAAGAGGTAAATAACAAATTAAAACTCACGCAACTGAAGAATTCTCCGACTATGAATCCTTACTCCACACTCACAACAAAATCTATTAGGATTTTATAAACAAATAAAGAGTATTTTTAATAAATATTATACACCAAGTGAATTAAGGTTTTTGTTTAATGAACCATTTGTTTAAGCCAATCAGGTATTTTTTTGTAAAAAAAGTAGGTAATAAAATGGACATTTTACTTACCATGTTGATTCACACACCACTAAGAACAACGCAAAATGAATAACTACAAAGGCCACGGGTGACTGTTGAATGACAATGCTAACTAGCAATTACTGAATTTTCAGTTCCGTTTTATCAAGAAAACTGTAGACGGTTCTAAAATTTCCCCGTAGGCCAGTACCTTGCTGGACAAATGAGTATCGTAAATTGATGTTTTGGCAGGACAATTGGACTGGACAATAAATTCTGCAAGTAATGACGGCTAGAATACCAGAATTCAAGGAAGAGATCGAAGACCTGATGCTGTAAGTAAAACCGCATGTCAACAAATTGCAAATAATTTTATGCGGGGAAGGAACTTTGTGTCGGATCCCTTTATTAAGGGCAACCGCCTCCGTAATCTGTGAGAAGCTTAAATAAACCGTCTTAAAATAAATATACAACCACATAGTAAATAAAAAGAGATGAAAGATGAATGGTTCCCGACACCGAAAGGTAAAAGATGCTACGAAATAAAAATATGAAGGAACTTTTTAATTTAAAAACAATATTTTAACAAACACTTGAAATAAGTAACCGAATAATAGAACACTGCAGTTTAAATTGAAACTAAATGAATTAATAACAGATTCATCCATTTTCAAGTAAGGTCTATTCTATAATGTATAATGGTTATTTATATTTATACAGTACAGTAAACATTGCGCTTCCATACTTTGACCAAAATTATTTAACAAGATATTTTTGTCAGCTACAAGGAAAAATTGCATGTTCAACACATTGGAAAATTCCACGTAAAACTTTTACATTTGCTGGAAAACTCTCACTTTTCTTAACTTGTAGAACAATCTGCTAATAATTCACTAGCGATTTAAGATGAAAATTAACTCGCTAGCATATAAACATTATAAACAGTTACTTATGGTTGCTATTATAGAGATAATAATAATAATGCCAGTTTAAAATGTATTATGTATGGATGTATAATCGATAACCTCGTTTTACCTTGCGGTGTAGAGGCTGGTGCTTTATGTGCTTGCATCTGGCGGTACAATGCTCAACTTGCCCCCGATTCGGGATACAAAGTTGAACCGCGCCTTTTAATGCTTGCACAGCACCCATTGTGTGAGGTGTCTGTGTGTATTATGTTGACCTTGTTACTCTATCTCTTAGGTCTGTGGTTCTGAGTAGAGCACAGTTAACCCGGGAGTGGTCGCGCTATGGTCGATTCAACCGCACATTTTAATAAATTGCTGTAGCTTTCTAATGCAGCTCCTTTGCGACTTGAACTTTTAAAAATTCACCTAAAATGCAGTTTTGCTATTTTTAGTGACATTTCTGCACATTTAAAAAAAATTTAAAACCGTTTTTTTGTTAGTGCGGTTGATCTAACGTAACTCAATTATTTTTTCATTTATCTGGTATTATAAATGAATGTTACGCTGTAAAATCGTTTATTATGCTTTCCTAATAAAGTGCAAGAGAAATGTTATAGTTATTATCGATATAAGGCCGTTAGTAGGCATCTAACAAACGAGAATAAATTTGTGGCCGATGCCGTCAGGCCGATGCTAATGAGTTCATCTGAGCCATGGCCATGGCTGTTATAAGGAACTTTTCAGTCAGGTTGACAGTTCTGTTATTAACAAATAACAAGTAGGTGTTATGAAAAAGATTTTTATTAATTTACATACATTCTGTTAAAAAAACTAACTGATGTTGAACCGACCGGGGCGCGATCATTAACGGAAGTTTAGGACGCACGACTACACCCGGGTTAATTTGGTGCCCAACTGTGAATGGTCTCACCGAGCCCGGTTCAAATCGCTTAATGCAAGGCAAGCGCTTACCCATCTGCGCTACTTGGCTTCTTGTGTTTAAAATGACAAAGAAATAATAATTAATCAGTTATTTAACAATATCAGTAACGGCGTAACTGGAGACTTGAGTTACCGCATTTATATTTTTATGACGTTCAACGCCTCAACGGCTTAAATCTGAAAAGAAACAGATTGCAGGCAGCTGAAAATTATTTCGCTGGCGCAAATAATTCTCACATATAATCTCATAAGAGCAATAATTCTTTCCGGAATTTTTTTTTTAACTGCGTTCCAACAACGTCGTATTAATTAGGACGCCTTTCAGGGGCGAGCGTTTCCTTTCCAAAGACTTTATACATTTGAAAATATATTTTTTGGAACTGTTCCTTACTGCCAATCTCTAGCGTGCTTTTAAAGCTTTATTTAGTGCAACAAAAGTTATTAAATTCGTCCTACATTTTAAATGCGGCATATGCCGCGGGTTTCAGCTAGTTATGACATAAATTAGAAGTGTGGTAGATGCAAACCTTTGTTAAATCAATGTTTATGGATTAATAACAGCAAAATTAAGGTCGTAGATAATAGTTATTTACTATACAAGTGGGATAACAGCATCATTAATATACGTGTATGTAAGCACACAAGTATATTAATGATGCATTATCACACATGTATTGTACAAAATTTTATAATGAAACCATTACGCAACTAAGGTGTGTAATGAGCTTCATTACGTAACTGAAATAGTGTCAAATGAGTGACGTAATAAGTTACTTATCCCACTGGAGTAGATAAATATTGTATGCAACGCGTGCTAAAAGTGTTATTGCACTCGACATGTTATGAAACTCAGCCTTCGGCTTCGTTTCATAATTTTCATGTCTCGTGCATAAACGTCGACTTTTAGCACTTGTTGCATAACTAGCTATTATCGCTCCCTGATGCCCGTTTTCGATCTTGGCCGGCAAAGCGTTACTTTTTGGCGAAAAAATTCTCCAGAAACTACATATACTTCTGGTCGGCGTAAAAATTAATTTTTCTTCAAACGTATGTAAAATGTGACATTATACTGCTTCATTGATGATGCTAAACTGTCACTTCATTGCCATGTCATCTAAACACTTTATTTGCCGCTCGTCAGCGGCAGATATAGTTATTTAACAAACAAGCGTGTTAACGAGAGCGATTAATAAGCGAGACATTTTAACGTGTGAGCGCTAGCGATCGTATCTTATTAATTTGAAGAAAATCTAATTTTATTACATGAAAAGAATTTGACACTTAGTTTTGACATTGATGGTATCTTTGATTACCTATACCAAAATCGTCTATTAATAAAACAATTCATTAATAGGGGTAATTAATAAACGATTTTTCAAAAGCGTTCATTAATAAAAAAATATTGACTAATAGGGGTCATTAATAGACAATGAATGAAACCCACAAATAAACGATCAACCGAAAAAGTTATTATCTGGGCTGGCGAGATAAAGTATTTTTTTTCGGATTTTGTTCACAACGTTGTAAATAATTTGTTATAAACGTTTGAAGAAAAAATACTTATGTTATTCGGAGCAAAAGTATCTTTATGTATCTCGGTTCTCAAGCTCGGCAGATAAACCGTCCAGCCACGCCACATAAAGTATTACTTTTGTTCCTAATAACATAATATACTATTATTGACTCCCAAAGTTGTTTTTTTTATAATTTTGTCATTGAGATTAATCATACATTATGGTCTTCGCACAAGAAAATGCAGTAGTAGTTTATCGACTTAGACCGACTGGTATGGAAGATTATCCGTAAATATACTTGCAGCATATTTATCTTGTAATTTGTTCTATGTGAAAATTACCCGTTTGATCACCCAATTTTGAGATATTTTCCCCATCATCTGATAAGAATCTCTACCGTTGTTGGTGAACCCAGAAAATTGTGACACTCATCTAAAAGTCCTACATTCTACCGTTCATACAAAATGATATGTTTTTGACTACATAGAATTCTACACCGTAAATATTTTTCTATATACTTATAATTGATTGGTTTTAAAATTTTGAGCGACGTAGTCCGTTAAACTTCCATTAGAAAAGGCTGACAATATAACAAAATAAAGATCGCCAACTACTTCTGAGTGGAATGTTATCTTCGTAACTTACATACGTATAGACAATCGATAACCAATTATTAACAAATGCTTGTGACTATCGCTTACAGTTTCAGATCGGATGCTTTATTCTTAATGAAGGCATTAAGTACAGAGTTGTTTATTTCGCCACAACTTTTCTGATAACCCGAAACACCTTGCGCGATTATTTAAGTCTCGTAGACGATACTTTGCTCCAACATTTGTTATAAAACTGAGATTTAAGTTGGAGGCTTATTTTGCCAAGCTATTTGTCTGCTACTTCAACATGCGTTTTATACTAAGTGTAGTGGTTTTGTTAGCAGTAGCTATGGCTATTCTTGCTAACCCTGAAAACTCAAACGACCACCGTAAGTTATATTTTGTGCTGTTATTATTTTTATTAAATTTTGACTGTTTAAAGTGACATTATTAACTTCATAACAACCTTCATAAACAGTCTATAATTCACAAAAGAAATAAAAGTGTTTTAATTCACTAGAGAATTAAAAAGGTTTAATTCACTTTAAAAACGTTTCAATGAAGAACAACATATTTTTATTATTTCTACAAATATTTACATTCAATTATTCTTTCTCTTTGTAGTGTGTAATATATAATTACTAAAATTTAGATCAAATCGACGATGAATGGGCAAACTTATATCTTGATTTGAATATTTTTTTACTTTTTATTCAAAACTTCGTCAAAATTGAATAAAACCATATATACGCCAGGTGAATTAAACATTTATTAACTCAAAGATATGATCTCACTCGCACTACGTGCGCGTGAGCTCAACATCTTTTTGTGAATAAACATAATGTTTAATTCACTTGGTGTATAATATTTATTATCTTTTGTGTTTTTATTTCAACTTATATAGTTGACTGTGATTAAATAATTTGTAATACAAACTATGATTATCCCGGATAAAATACCAGATGCTCAGATATATGTACCGAAGAAATCGACCTAGTTGCTTGAGTTATACCTACTTATAAATGCAATATGGAAAAATACATTTGCAAAGGAAGTTTTCCATAGTTTTAATTCTACAGAAATAGTATAAGTAGGTCCAGGTTTATACGTTTTTCTAAATTGGTTTAAAGTGCAAAAGGTAGTAATATTGACATTGATGTGTTGATATTGTTGAAAGATATGCTCATATTGGGGAATGATATTAGCTGCACATTATAGGGCAATAACGTGATTACAGATTTACTTGAATTTTTATATTCCCTTTATAATTTTAAGTGCAGCTTGAGAAAGTTAAAAAATACTTTCTGATAAAATTATTGAGACAGATATGAGTTTGGAAAATTAGTCAACCAATATTTCTTAAATCTATACAGTGCTTTCGCAAAGTAGTGAATAAATTCGTTAAAAATTCAAGGAATAACTTTTGGGAAAAAACGCTGGGATCCGTCGATTATTATTTTTATCAGCGCATTTTTTCAAATAAAATCTATACATACAGGGTGACCTACGTAGAAGGTATGACGCCATCGATGTTTATTTAAATAGCAACCCTCTTGTTTTATTCCGGAATTTGAAAGAAGTCATTTTCTACTTACGCTAAACTAATTCTTAAGTATAGGTCACATGACCAAAAATTAAGAAAAAATAATTAACATTACAAAATACAAATTTTTCTTGTTACCTCTTGGTCTCTAAGTAAATGCATTTATTTTAAAATTCAATATATGAACCGTAAAAGTCCGGGCATACCACTGTGAAAAGTATGCACAACATGTTAGAAAAGTGGCTTTACTGAACTCGTATGGCTACTTAAGTACTCGCTAATGCTGGAACTAAAACCAGCCTTACTTGTTCAGTAATACGTCATATTTCTAAACTAGTTGCGTAATGTACTATTAAAATACCATATGTACAGAGTAGGTACAGTTGTGTTCACATACCGAGAAGTCCTGGCACCTAAATAAAAGAAATGGAGATATGTACCTTATTACCATGGTAATTTCAGCAGCGCCGCGTACATCACGAAAATCTAATCGTGTGTTGGATATTACTTCTCGAGTTTGATTTTGGATGAGCCTACTTTTTCCAATATTTTTCATTCGTAAATTTACAACTGGCCACCTCGGTGGTTGAGTGGGCTTGTTGTCTGCTTAGCAACCAGGTGGACATGGGTTCAAGTCTGGCAGTAGCCGAGAATTTTCTCGAAGCGGCGCGGGATTTGAATTTGAATTAGTTAAGTTAGATGTAAGTTGTTGTGTGTGTGGTATGTTTGCATGTGGGGGAGCGTAGTGTAAGTCGCGTGCGGCGCATTACCTCCGTTGCACTTCCCGCGAGGTATGAATGGTTCTCTACTCTGAAAGGTAAAAGAGGCTATAGATTATGAATGAATGAAATTTACAACTGTTTATAAATTTTACTTTGACAATTCGAAGCCTACCGATATTATGAAGTACGATCAATAACTATTTTCATCTAGTATGGCTATGGAGTAGTTCCTAATTTATGAATGCAACTACATTTATACTTAAATGATAAATTTGACATTTGATTTTTGTGTTACTTATAGTTGCATTCACAAATTCGGAACTATTCCATAGCCGTACTAGATGAAAATAATTTTTGATCATACACTATTATACATACTGTAATAAAACATGCTCCACCACTAAGTTTATATTTTTTAACAACCAATCATAAAATTTGCGGAATTTTCAATTGCATCCCTTCCATATTCTCGGCATGTGAAAACAATTGTAACATATTGTGCTTTTAATTCGTTCTTAATGTTTTGCCTTACTTTATATTTTTTGTTAGTGTTGTCCGTTTATGTAGTTAAGTAAGTTCTTTATTTCTCTGAAATTAGTAGAAACAACATTTCGAATGAAATAAAACTTGACAATTAACAAACAAGCACTATACTTTCGTAAAAATCTAGAGATATTTGTATAGGCCATTCAGCATATGCATACAATTTTTGTACTAAGGATTCTGTATTTTGTTTTGGAAAGGTTTTCACACCTGCATAAAGGCAGGTTTGAATTTAAAAATGACAATCAATGACAATTAACATTTCTCATGATTACAGTGACAAAGTAGATATTTTTCTGGAAGTTCTCGCCTAAACTTTTATAAAAAGACATAAAAATAGATACTAATAAACGCTACATCAATAGTATACAACACAGTATTATATCCTTAAAAGTAGTTATTTACAATATTTATGACAGATACAGATGCTAAGTAAATGTTACACCCTTAACCTATTCGTTTTAGTTTTAGTTTCTAGTAACTTTTTCTAAGTACACTCCTAGACAAAGATCAATTTTGAAGTACACTCATGAAATTTGGGAAATCAAAGCCCACTTTGTGTTTTTATGTTTACTGAACAGACTATAGTTGATTTCCTTTGTAACCACAGTCCAAAGATGTAAACTAATCAACGTATTTGATTTCCTTAGTAACTACAGTCAACAAATATTGCAAACCAATCAAAACGTCAACTTTCCAAAATAAGCCTGTAAGGAAATACTTTCCAAAATCGAGCTGTAAAGAAATACTTTCCGACCTAAAAATTGTACAGTAATGTATGATTTTCAGGGCGGGTGCCTAAAATAGTATATTGTAGGCCTAGGCGGTAAAGATATTATTTTCCAGGCTGAAAGAAGAAATGGGCAGCCGAGGTTCAGCGAGCCTGTACACTTCTTATAGCATGGAAAATCACTTTAACATCCATGGTTTACACATTATTTTTCATCCTACAAAAGATCCTGCAATAATTTTTCATAATAAGCAACAATAAAACTACAGAACGATGGAACTTTTAATTCAGAATAAAATTAAATAATACAATAATTTATTAGAAACTTAATTAATTCTTGTTTGTAATATTGATATTAAAAATGTGGTTGTTGATTGTACAATTGGAAAAGTTTCCTACGTAGACAAATTAGATAACTGTAATTGGTCAGAAATATTGTTTGCAGTGATAGTAAAGTATGCTCAAAAAATAATTTCTATCTAGTGTGGCTATGGTATAGTTCCAAATTTATAAATCCACTATAACTCATTTAAAAATGAAATCTCAACTTGACAAGTATAAATGTAGTTGCCTTCATAAATTAGGAAGTATTTCATAGCCATACTAAATGAAAATAATTTTTGATCATACTATAGATGAATACTACATCACTTCTTTGCAATTGAGGTCCACAAAATGCATGTGACTTAATAATTAATTAAAATAAAATATATAAAGTAGAAAGTAAAGTTCGGGCACTTCATTCCATGTAGGAACATGGCCTGATACAAGGCAAGTCAGAGTCACCGAAATATCTCTCTATAAAATATATACTATTATTGAATAAACATACCTCTCATCCAGGTTATTATTTTGAAATTGACGGACCTGTCAACAATAATAAAACAATTTGCAAATGTTTGCAATTCGAATATAGTACATTTTTTTTCTATAATAATTTTCAAGGTCAACTTTCTAGGGGATAAGTTGCATTCATGCAGGGTCCCTAGTTTTAATAATGTTGGTACATAGATTTTTAGTTCTTTTCTTCCACTAAAAAAATTATTCTCATTTTGACAGATATCTCATAATTTAATATCGCTTGCTTCATTTTTGCATTTAAAGTATTTCTTGGTTTTCTTTTTTTATCCAATTTTATTGATGATGATGATGATTCAATGTTAACAAAGAAATTTGTCAAGAGTTCAAATTAAGAAACTTTCACATTCAAAATTGACACATAACCATAATTTTGAAAAAGTTCTACCAACACGAGGTATAAAAATTTCCCTAGCGTTTTAATCACATGTCTACCAACATTGTAACACTTTGACAGTTATTATAGAAAAAAAAACGTACTTTAGCTTTTGATTGCGCTTCATACCGCAGCGCCATCTACCCGTAGTTAGACATAACATTCTACAGAAATCTATCTGATGTTTATTTATATTAAAAATTTAATTAATATATTGCTAAAATTAAGTTTTATTAAGCAGATACATTTATAAAAGGGGAAGCTTTAATTTAAAGTAAAAAAGTTATTTATAAACGTGATTTATTTTAAAATTTTGGTTTGACAGATTATTGCAGCGCCCCCTACTGGAAAACATCGTATTTTTTTCTTAGCTAGCCATTGGGAGTTGTTTTGTAGGATTAGCCTTAAAAGCCTCTGTCCCACTGTAATAGTATTATGATACGAGTTTTATAAGAAGCATTTTGTAGCACACACGGGTTTACGGTACGACGAGCGAAGCGCGGAGTGCCCTAACGGAGTAAGTGCGACAAAATGCCTTATAAACGAGGTATCATACAGTATTTTATCTATTTTGCCACTTTTTCAAACAACAATTACTTTCTGTTTTTAGTATTTTTATTATATCATCGTCTTTTGTCTATTACGATACGCAAACGAGTTATGTTATGAAACTCGGCTTTATGTCTCGTAATTGCTCTTCGGAATATTGTCTGAACTGGGTCTTATCTCCAAATCGCTATTTGAATAAAACCAATTAGAATTCTAATTTGCGGCCGCACAATGAGGTTAAGTGCGGGATAATTCTACAGTTTCGGAACTTTTTGATTAAGTTGTCTTAGAATGGAGATGAAGCTATTTGGTAGAACATATAAATTAGCACATTAGTCACTTAGACATTGTTGAAACATTTGAAATGGCCTCAAGAAGCCACTTTCCTAAAATCGGCGCTTTCGTACTTCTTTAACTTTGGCAGTGCCAATTCAACAGGTGTTGGAGAGCAGGGAAAGGTATCATATATAGTAGCTACGAATGCAGTGTGCTTCTATGTTGAAATAAAGTTATATCTCAGTATAACTTTAGTTGATTTAGGTTATGCATGTGAATGTATTCATACTCTTATTGCAAGTATCACCCACGCTTAGACTAATTTATTACTTGATTAGGTAATAAATTAATTTCTGCGCAAATTTTCAGAACAAACTACCTTGTGTAGGGTGCAATTTCCCTCTTTCCACTTATTGTTCTTCCTCTTCTTGATATTATATCCATGAGGCGTCGCACCGTTCCACACACGAGAAACAGATGTTTCTACTACGCATTTATTGTAATTGAATTACACATATATTGCAGCGCTGGAACTTCGAGCAATAATATTACATCACTTCTACAGCTCTTTCTACGATGCTTTTGTGTTGACAGCTTGTTGCACATATTATCAAAAGCAGTGCACCCCGAACACAAAAACGGCATGCACATAAGCCCGTTCGATGACATCAGTTGGATACACAAATTTGGTATTAAATCACCCACCTGCAGTAATGAGTAACGCATACCGGTTACGTGACACCTGGACGCAGATCTCCTCCGCGATGTCCTTGCTATTGCATCACTCAATGAAGTGACTCCTTTATTTGTTGCCGTCCTGGCTTCAAATCTTCAAACTGCAATATATGCAACACTTCGGCACCTCTGTACAGCTGCCTGGTCGCTACTTCAGCGCTTCCACTTGCATGTAGTTTCTCGGGTTCGTTTCATAATTTTCATGTCTCGTGCATAAACGACTTTTAGCAAGCGTTGCATACAATATTCTATCTACGACCTTAATTTTACTGTTATTTATCCATAAATATAAATTTAACAAAGGTTTGCATCTACGACACTTCTAATTTATGTCATAATAAACAGTCGGCCACGCCGCGCGGGCGATTATTTGCGAGACCAGTACTGTCAAGGTCAGTTACTAAACGTAATTATTAATACTCCACATCTGACTGTATTTATTACATAACGCTTTAATTATTTCAAAAACACTTTACCTGTAACGCAAGAAGTAACTAGAATAACGTTACAACTTCACTTCCAGTTCGAAATTGTAGTTTTATAACCTCACTTCACTTTTAGCACATGGGCTAAAAGTAAACAGCTGATTTCTTTAACCACGGTAAACTATAAAACGTCACTTTTAGTGAAACAAGCTAGCGCTAAAAGGTCTACTTTTAGTAGTGGTCGTAGATAAAGTACGTTTTTTTCTTATAAAAATTTTTAAGGTCAAGATAAAATTGGCAAAACTGCTTTTTTTAAATTATTATTTTCGTCAGGTTTTTTTTGTAAACGACTTGTGTCATTTTGAATTTAAAATTAAATTTTTAGCTTTTTTTTAATGAATATGTGTAAAAAACGGAATCTTTTAGAATTAAATGCAAAAAAAAGCAATTCTGAAGTGTGCAGAGGAACTGTTGGATCTGCAGCCTAACATGCCACAAGAAGAAGTTTACGAAAGATTACCTAAAAACAAAACTCCATAATGCCAGATTTTAAATTTCCCACCAATTTTTAGTTCTAAAAAGTTACTAAAACAAATTCTACCAACATATATTTTTTAAAGGAATCCAAGTAGTGCCAACATAAACTCTAAATTCTTTGACCTTCAAAATGTTTATAGGAAAAAAAGTACTTTATTTGTTTTTAAAGTACTATATTTATACGAGCAAGCGTGTACGCTATTCTGAGTTACTGAAAGTGGCGGCAAATTCAAATTTAGTGACTTTCCAATTAGCTTACGGTAAGTCGGAAAAACAACGATCATGTCATTTAATTTTATCCATCTTAAAATAGACTGGGTTTTAAAAAAATTAAAAGAAAGCAGAAAAAATCAGAACGAAAACATTGTTAACTAACACGCACGTGGTTGAAACTAGAAAACTATAATAGTACCTTAGTTCAAACAACAGTGACCAGTGACAGAACTGACAGATACAGTTGGCAAAACAGAACAATACCTGCACACTGTATATAGATTTCAATAACCACACTTGAATGAAGACTAATTATAATTAGCATCGTAATGGAATGCACCAAGATTTAAATTAGCATGCAGTGTTCGTCTGCATCGAGCAGTGAGTACTCGAAAGGTTTCCAGTCTTGCTTGGTTGACAGCAGACAGAACGAACGCACGGTTACCGGTCAGCGCAGCCAACGGCTTGGCGCTAAAGTCCCTGTGACACAAAATCTAGTGCGATAAGCTTGTCTGGTCTATAAAGTACTTTAGTTGTTTTTAGTTGTTTTTATGACATCACAAGATACTTCCCCCCCCCCCGTCCCGCGCGTTAACATTTTTCGAATGTTGAGGCAACCTCCTAAACACACTTTCAGTTTTACCTTGGCACAAATGGGGCAGGCAACTCACCGCTGCCTACGATTGCGGAGACCTGAACCAAACAGTAATGCACATCACGCTCCAGTGCGCGCATCGAGCCTTCCAGGGCACCCTGCTGCAGTGGATTGGTTGTGACACCTTGGCATTGAACTGTAGATGGCATTTATTGTTGACTATTACGTATATGCGTTTTATTGTTTATTGAAATGTTAAACAGTGTTTAACATGATCGCGTCCTCGAATGTTGAGATACATTTAACATGCATCCACTCGAAGGGACAATTTCCACCGTGGCAAAGGCAGCAATCTTTTTAATTTTATTCGGGACAACAAGGAACTCGTTTTCAGGCACTATAGCAACATCACACATATTCACGATAGTCCGTTTTCGATTTAGCAGTTCTTAGTAATTATTATTTCCGTTAGTTTTATTTTGACTGATAGTAAGCTTTCGTTTACGAAAGATTCATTTATAGCCGTTTGTAATCGGTTATGGCTATTTTAATTTAATTTAAATGGTTAATGAGATTTGCTACAATTGCCGGGCTGGTACCGGCCCCAGGCAGCTTAGTAAGCCAAGCTACCATCAATAAGCTCAAGCTTAGTAACCCAAGAAAGTACACAGAATAAGTTTTATAGGCGTATAATATGTTTAGCTAGTTATACATCCAATTAAATTGTATTCAACAAGACAAGAAATAAAAATGTAACAATGCTTGTAAATAAATCAGGATTTTTCTAACGGCGCGTCTCGGTCGTTTTAATTTGGGTCGTGTCAGTCACTTTTGAACCAGCCTCAGCATGGAATAGTTCTAATGCCTCGTAGGCAGTTCGGCGGGCCTGTATGCAGAAATACAATCGTTAGCGAAATCTGCCTAATGGCGGTACGTAAACATTAAATTCGACTTTAAACTTTTGAGCGGACGAAAGGGCGGGCAGTACTATGTTAAATTACATGCATACCTGGAGCTGGCAACTAGGTGCTGGACAATTGGCAGGAGCCTCCTTGAAGAGTCTATAGACCCTCCTTGAAAAGTCTATAGACCCTCCTGAGTGGGATTTAGGCTGGGTGAAAGGTTCAGGGAAATTCTCGAAGAGCCTGGAGGTCCTCCTGAGCGGAGTCAGGTGAGGAATAGGTTCGGGAAAGGTTCTGTCTTGACATAGCTTTGTTTTCTCCTATATACCCTGAGCCGATGTAATCAGCGGTTCAAACCACCTTTGGGTGCGCGGCGAAATACCTGCGACTCTCCGCGATGACGTCGTTTATCGCTGCCCGCGCGGTCCAAAGATGCAACGCTCAGATTCTTAACGTATTTTACGCCAGGGAGAACGCGCTAATTAATTTGTAATTTTAAAATCGCATTCGCGCTGGGCGAAACGTTACACGTTTATATTTTTCTGGTTTAATTATTAGACCTACACCTTGTCTTCCTCTCTCTGTTTCCTTCACTCTCGACCAGTACATCCAATAATCTCATGATAATTTTGAAAAACATTTTCCCTTTTTACTTCCCTCGTCTCAAATACGAAGGAAGTATTGTAAAGACGAAAAAATCACCTTCACGTTTCAAGGTCCCTAGATGACGAAAAAGGGGTTTTCTTAATTCCGTCTGTCTGTCTGTTGGCGGTATAACTCAAAAACTATTTGTCGGAGGAAGACGATATTTTGCATACATATTATATATCTACCTCGCATGGAACCGGTACAATTTCATACAAATATATACAGGGTGGGCACCTTAAAATATAAACTTTTGTTTATTTTTGGGTTAATTTTGAAAATAGGAGGTAATAACTTGCACATAGGTCAGGCCTTGCATTTGCCGAAAATAAGACTCAACCGATACAGAATAATGTCACAAAAGAGTAAAAACGTTTCAACGATAAGCCCGTTCTGTTCAAGAGAGGCGCGCGCCGCATTTATTTCTATAAGGCTTAATGGCGCAGTTACATCCGCTGCGGAGATGCGGTTACAATCGCACCTGCAGCGGCGAGTTCAAACCTCAGCGGGATATATTTTTTTAAATTTGCAAATTGATCTAATTCGGGCTAGGGAAGTTCTGGGTAAAGCCTTTTGCAGATTTTTTTTACTTCCTTTTACAATAGAGGTATTGGATTCACCCCAAGAATTAGAAATTGAGTTTGCACCATATCTTCACGTTTTAGAGTCCCCTGAACCCAAAAAATGTTTTTGTTCATTATCTGTCTGTCTATCTGTGTGTGAACAGCATATCTAAAAAACGAAAAGAGGTATGGCATTGAAACTTCATATATAAGTTTTGTATACTATCTAGATCCGACAGCGTAACCGGAAGTATGGTGTTTACTCTGTGATTTTTCAGTTTTTTCAATTTTTTCAAAAGCGGCTCTAACGATTTTTTCAAACTTTACATTTTTATTCCATTTTTAATGTGTATTGATGTGAGATAGGTAATTTTCCAGTTGAATAACTCTAAAATGGATTTCTTTTATTTTTCCCCATTTTTTATCTTATTTTAAATAGAACACCCCTTATATTATTACATTTTTAATTTAGCTTAAAATTTTAGAGAAAATTTGTCTCTTAAACCATCTCCCTATTTGGTATGGTTCTGTAGGATTTATATTTTTTGAAAATTTTTGACAAATGCTTAAAAATTCAAAATCAAATTTTTGGCTAATTATACGATCACTGTAAAAGGAAGTTGTGTGCGTGTATCACACCAGATTTTTTAAATTATTGTAATGTATAATATGTACACGGCATACGCTAAAGAAATAAATAAATAAAATTTTCGATATGCACATTGGTTAGCCCCACATCAGGGGTATCAATCTCTGAAGAGGATTTAGGCATTAAGACGAGACTCCACGACTGCCAAAGCCGGATTAGCGAATCGCAGTAAAAGCTATTGGTTTAAACCCAGATTTTCTGTTTCATGTTCAGCCTCTGAGCTTTTCCGCTATTGATACCCACATTCCACATAAATTTACTATGATTTTTTTATTAATTCGAATACTATATCGCTGTATAAAAATGTAATAAAAATGGTAAGCTCAACACAACAGATGTTTTCAGCAAATCTCTCATTTAATGTTAAAACAATTTACTATTTATAAAACCAATCAGTAGATACTGTATTGTTGTGCAATGTATTTCTTGTGGAAACAATTCCTTCCATCTAGGTGTAAATGCATCGACCTTTTCGTATGCTACAAATCTATATATAACGTGATACTTGTTATTGTTTATTTTAAAATTGGTCAAAATTCCCAAACTGTGAATTAAAAAATTCTCAAAATCTGTAGTTTATATTTTAGAATACTTCTACACGAAAATAATATACATGATTAGGTTTAAGTAAATGTAGTATTACCTATAACTATTTTATTATTGCTGATAATTTAAAAAATATATAACATGGATAACTATTCTCAATAGGAAATTTATCTTCAAACTTACCTGTAAATATTCCAAACAAAAACAAATTAAACTTGCTTGTGGCCATGGGTAATTCCGCTACTGGATAGCAGTTGTTTACGGTTATGTATTATTCATAATGAAGATACTTGGTGCAAGGACATTTGTTGCACTACAAACTTCCTGATAACCCGACACACCTTGTGGTATGATTTTCCAGTCTAGTAGACGACATTTTGGCTTAAGCGTTGGGTATATAACTGGATTTAAGTTGTAAAATAAATTTGTGTACTACTCCAACATGCGCTTCGTACTGAGTGTGGTTGTTGTATTAGCAGCGGCGATGGCTGTGTGGGGTAAACCTGGAAGCTCTCCAGACTCACGTAAGTTATATTAAGTAATTATTGGCCGATAATCCTCTGGCTTAGTTAGTTAATTTTGTGATTAGACATTATGGTTAAAATAGAACATATTCATGAATATATTTGTTTGGAAGATGCCGAGAAAATCATAACTTTTATTAAGATTATTTGTAAATCAATGACGCATATTACAGAGCAATCTATTAGATATGAGTACAACTGTAACTTACTACCTATCAGCTAAAAACATTTACCTGAGTTCCAAATGCAATATAGGAAATAAATTTGCAAAGAAATGAAAACCCAAAAAGGGATGTCTAATTTTTGTTCTTGATTATTAACTTTCTAGGAGGGCCATTTTCAATCGGAAATTAAACTGTTGCGTTAGGAATTTATTACAGTGACTCTAGATTTCTGTAATGACATTTTATCTAATTTGCAAATCAACATAACGTTGCAAAGCTTTGGTGTGGTATCCATGGTGATATAAACACAAATGCGGGAGGTAATAGTATTTTACGTAAGAAGTCCGGAAAGACCATCTTTACAGGACTAGTAGATAAATTTCAGGACGATGCCGAAGCCGAAGCCTGAAAGGCCACAAGTCCTGTAATTACCGGATGAGTACGCACAACATTTTTTAGTCACCTGCGTTTTTTCTTAATGTAGTCCAAAAATGTTGTAAATTAATCAACGTATTTGATTTCCTTAGTAACTACAGTCAACAAATATTGCAAACCAATCAAAACGTCAACTTTCCAAAATAGACCTGTAAAAAAATTCCAAAATCGTGCTTTCCGACCTAAAAATTATACAGTAATGTATGATTTTCAGGACGGGTGCCTAAAATAGTATATTGTGTATCAAGGCCGTAAAAGTACTTTTGGCCGAGGTGCACACAAAATTTTTTAGGCGATCATCACAAAAGAATTCAAACATTTGTTCACAAAATTATTTTGTTTCTGAACATTTTCTTGGAAAACATAGTTACCTTAGACAACTAAAAACAAAAGCATTTAGACAACTAAAAATAATTTAATATTAAGCTTCATCGCGTGTGTTTTGAGCCTTTTAAAATGGGTGATAGCGATAGTTTACCCCCCCCCCCCGGTGAAATTCTGGAAGCTGCAAGTGTTGCGACCCTGCCTTTATAGGTAGGTAAAAAGTGTTCATGAATTAGTTTCAGACAGATCAGTTCTAAAAAAGTAAAGTTTGACAGATGTGTACAAAAAAAGTAACATTTGACAGATGTGTACAAAAAAGTAAAACATTACGGCGGCAAAAGGGGCAACAGAATCGCCATTTTTGTAATGATCGCCTAAAATAGTATATTGTAGACCTAGACGGTAAAGTGATTATTTTCCAGGCTGAAAGCTCACCTGGACACTTCTTGAAGCCTGGAAAATCACTTTAACGCCCATGGTTTGCACATTATTATTCATCCTACAAAACAATCCTACAATAATTTTTCGTAATAAGCAACAATAAAACTACAGAACGATGGAACTTTAATTCAGAATAAAATTAAATAATACAATAATTTATTAGTAACTTAATTAATTCTTATTTGTGATATTGATATTAAAAATGTGGTTATTGATTGTACAATTGGAAAAAGTTTCCTGAGTAGACAAATTAGATAGCTATAATTGGTCAAAAATATTGCTTGCGGTGATGGTGCACTTCTTCGCAATTGAGGTCCACAAAATTCATTTTACTTAATAATTAATTCAAATAAAATATATAAAGTAAAAAGTAAAGTTCGGGCACTTCATTCCATGTAGGAACATGGCTTGAGACAAAACGAGTCAGGGTCGTCGAAATATTTCTCTATAATAGAAAGTATGATCAAAAATTAATCTCATTTAGTATGGCTATGAAAGAACAAATTGCTGCCTTTAAAACTGGCTCCAATATATTTTATTTTTAGGTTAGATTTAAGATGATGTGTCTATTCGACAGGCACACGCTTATTTGTTGGACAATTACATTACTTTTACGTGCAAATTCATTTATTTCAATATAATATTGTAATAAGATGGATAAAAATAGTAATTTATGCATCTAGGACGAAAAATTGTCTTTTTATGGACGATGCCTGCAATTGTTGGCCAAGGCGATAGCCCGCATTAATTTTTGATGGTAATAGACTTTGGTTTGCACTTAACCCCTTCATCCCTCACTCAATACACTAAACTAACAAAGGCTGCAGAACAATATTGTAGGTAAAAAGGAAACAATATTCTTCCGAAAGAGTACTCCTTAACTCTTTTATGCTTCACGAACCCCCTTTAACTGTGTATGTAATTTTCGTTCCCCTTGTATAGATTGAGAAAACTATAGTTTCAGTGTAATAATAAGACAAAATTAAAAATATATGTGCTTATTAAATGTTTTATTCATAAATTATAGCAGGATATCCATTTCCATCACTTGTGAGTGGAATTTCAGAAATCCTCTTGATTTACTATGAGAGATATTGATAAATTTGTGAAAACACGGCTTACTCATTATCACCCCTTAGGGGTAGAATTTCTAAAAATTATTTCAGCCCGTATTATCCTGAAGCGACGCCAGAGCAAAAAAAATTTACCCCTAACTCTTTTCAGTTTTCTTTTTTTACAGCTTTAGAGGTGAAATTTAAAAAACTCTAAACCCCCTTTCTAAAGATTTGAAAAACATCTATATACCAAAAAGAATGCTTTAACTCAACAAACACGGGAGATACAAGGGGTTCTATAATTCACACCGAATGCAGATTTGCACCTTGAAAGGTTGATTAAAGGAAATCCTGAAATAGGTTTCTTAGCATTTGCATTGAAATTCTTTGCAAGTAACCACCAAGTCCATATTTCATCCGGTCTAAGAGATATTGAGGAATTCGTGAAAACACATTTTACCCCATTTTACCCACTTAGGAATCGAATTTCAAAAAGTCCCCTTTTAGCACTACCTTACGTAACAAATTGAACCTTTCACCCAAATTTCAAGTTCCTAGTACCAGTGGTTACGGCTCTGGGTTGATTAGTCAGGGTTTTGACTTTCGTTTATATATACAGCGTGTTTCAAAATTGCAAGGAACAAATGTAAGGGCGTTATTCTGCATAAAAAATAAGAGAAAAACTCTAATAAACATATTTCCTAAAATCCTTTATTCCAAAGATATCCTTAATCAAAGAATTAAACATAGCAATCCGTTTTTCAAATGTAGGCTGGTGTTTTGTTCCAGTACATGTTTTTGTTTACATACAATATGTGGGTGTTGTTATATAGTAAAAGGTAGAAAAATAATAAGCATGCGTTCCAAAATAAATTATTTCAAGTTTTTTTTAAAATGTTTAATAATAAAATTTATAGTAACTGTTCGAAGTAATATCTTTCTTCTGAGTCACTCATAATAATTTTGACAGTTGGAAGTAAAACTTACAGATAATGAAAAATCGAATACCAGCCCACTAAATATAAATGTTTTAAAAACGAATTGCTATCTTTAATTCTTTAATCAAGGATATCTTTGAAATGAATGATTTTAGAAAATATGTTTATTAGAGTTTTTATCTTATTTTTTTATGCAAAATAACGCTCTTATATTTGTTCCGTGCAATTTTGAAACACCCTGTATATATAGATTTTATTATATTAAACTAGCTGACCCGGAAAACGTTGTTCTGCCCAAAAATAATTTGTCTCTAAAACCTCGTTTCACCACTATAGAGTTTTAATTTGATGTCATGTCCACCGTCTTGGACTTAAAAATAAATGCCATTTTCGCAATCAACGTCCCAAAAAACCTCAATAACGACACCCATATCGCTTTTTTGGCTTATTTACCCCATTTCACCCCCTAAGGGGTTGATTTTCGGAAAATCACGAAATAAGTGTTTGCTTATTTGTTTTTAGGAGTACCCCTACGAAGTTTCAAGTCGAAATGTATATTATTTTTCCATACAAAATTGGAACCGCCATTTTACCCCTTTAGGGGTTGAATTTCCTTCCTTCCTTCCTTATTTTTTGAATACATCATAGCTGTGACCTACCCGACGTTGCCCGAGCATCATGATGAAATGTAACCTTCAATTTGACAGTGTCAAGTAGTTGGCTATTGTTATTAAAATTGAACAAAGAGAAAAATATACAAATTGGTGGTAGATAATGTGAACATAGGCAGTCAAATGAGCTAGAATATAATTTATTATCCATTCATAAAACTCGTGAAAGTTTTTGGCGAATGTACCTACTTCGGATCTAGCGATTTCTAGTAATATTTAAAGTTAGGTTATGTTACATGTGTGAAGTTTTTTCTTGTTTAAATAACTATAGCGTTTTTCTCTTTTCAATAATAAAACCCTCTTTCGTTTCTGTTCCATGGCAGCAGACATATATGATTTAAAATCTAGTATTCTAGAATACAGTGTTTTCTAAAAACAAAACACCTTGATTCCGCGGATACCATGTTAATCGCATACTAGTCTATTTCTGTCAACGCATACAAAGCCCATAAACTGTATTCTAACTAATTTGATTTTGTATATTCACATTATTACTTCCTATTACGATAAAGGAAGTATTGGATTCACCCCAAAAATTCGAAATTGAGTTTTCAACAGATCTTCACGTTTTAGAGTCCCCTGATCCCAAAAAACATGTTTTTTTTCATTGGTCTGTCTGTCTGTGAACAGAATATCTCAAAAATGAAAAGAGGCATGGCGTTCAAACTTCATATATAAGTTTTGTGTACTATGTAGATGAGACAGCAAGCTTTTGACGCATAACCGGAAGTAGGTGTTTACTCTTGTGATTTTTCAGTTTTTTCGATTTTTTCAAAAACAGCTCCAACGATTTTTTTTAAACTTTACATTTTTATTACATTTTTAATGTGTATTGATGTGAGCTAGGTGATTTTCCAGTTGAATACTTCTAAAGTGGGCTTCTCTTGTTTTTTTTCTATTTTTTTTATTAACATCTATTTTAAATAGAACACTCGGTATATTATTATATTTTTGAATTCAGCTTAAAATTTTAGAGAAAATTTGTCTCTTCAACTAACGCTTTATTTTGTACCGTTTTTATAGAATTTATAATTTTTGAAAATTTTTGACAAATGCTTAGAAATTAAAAATGAAATTTTTGACTAATTATAAGATCACTGCAAAAGGAAGTTGTGTGAGTGTATCACGCCAGATTTGTCACCTCCAATATGTACGTTCTATTCAAAAGTACTTTAGAGTGAGAGGAGACGATAATCTGTCCGACCCTGGGAAAGGACAAATACGTCAAATTGGCAACAAAGCACCCTAGTCGAGACTAACTCTTTCTCCTATGTTAAATTTACTATTCCATCTGGTTCTACATATTTCATTTCTGCAATTTTATACTCATAGTTATTTAGTGACTAATTATCTATATATTCTTATTATCGAGATAACTAATGTCTTTTATATAAATGCTATTTACTCTATTGTTTTTATTAGGTACCAATTTTGTGGGTTAGAATAACAAATTTGCTTCTTGCAGCAAGCAGAATGGTATTTAGTTGTAGCTGAAGTATAATAGATAAAACATTTTCTTTACAGGTTGTCCAGCTCCAAATCAAGTTTACAGTGAGTGTCACTCTGAATGCCCGCTTACTTGTGCAAACTACAAGCAACCCCCACCATGTATTGCTTCTTGTAGAATTGGTTGCGGATGTAAACCGGACTATGTTCTTAACTCGCAAGACCAATGCGTTTCTAAAAGTGCATGCTAATAATGACTAATGTCTTTTGTCTTAAGATGTTATTAAATGTATCTACTACTATATTACAAATTAAACTCAGAAATAAAGGAATTATGTTTCTTTCTGACTGTGTTAATATCTAACTGTAAAACGTTGAATCTAACCGTCCAAAAACCTAGCGGGAATAGTTGATTCTTTCAGTTAATAATGTAATCATCGGTGAATGGGACCATTTAACTTTTTAAAGTATGTATTGAAACAATAAAGAAGCCGACCTGCGATTAATTAATAAAATTGATCGATGGTAGTAAAAATCGCAGATCAACCCCCCTACAGTTTATACACCACGGCAGCTCTGAAAACTCTTTACTTACCGCGATGGCCGAGCTAACTCAACTTTTGGCGGCTTTAGGTCGTAGGTTCAAATCATCAGCTGTGTACCCTGGAATGTCTTCAAAAAAGGAAAGGAAATGGGCGACAGAAATCAAAAGATTTCAAAGAATTAAAATGAACTACAAGTGACTAACGTTTAATTAATAAGTAATAAAAAGTCTTGAAGTGTCAGTAATAAATAATCAGTAATAATGTATTAAGGGCAAATGCTTTTGCCGGTAAAAATGTTTTACGAAAGTATTTTGTTTTGGCAATGTCACAAGACAAACTAACTTGATCAAATTCCCGAGCCGAAGGCGAGGGAATTTGTCAAAGTTAGTTTGTCGAGGGGCATTGCCAAAAAAAACAACAAATCGTGAGTAAAACATTTGCCGAGCAAAATCATGAGCCCAAAATACATTTTGTAGACTATTTCCCAAATATCGGTTCATTTTGACATTTATACTGATAAGCAATGACAGTTTAAATTACGTTTCTTAAATACCACCTTGATTAAAGCAACATATTTGGTGGTTTCCGTGGATGCAAGTGGCAAAAGAAACTGACAAAATCCCAAGGGAAAATTTCGATTTTTTGCCACTACAAAAACACACGATTGGTTGAATTTTGAAAAAGCATGGCTTTTCATTGGATAATAAGAGATGTGGGAAATAGGATAATTAAAATGCAAATAATGTTATAACAAGGTTGTGTACGTTAACTGAAGGTTGCGACACGCATAAAATCAAAATCCCCTGTCGGGTTATTCTAATAACTGTAAATTCAAATTATTCATGGTATATGCATACCTCATTCATTTAATAATTCCTTCTGTTTAGGCTATTGAAATAAAAAAGCGTGACTGTACATTTTACAGAGGGTGAATACACATCAAAATTGTAGCTTTAAATACTGAGCATAATTAAATATAGGCATAAGAATTTAAATGTAAAAACTAGAGCATGTATGAAATTGAACATGACATGTTAATCATTGCAAAAAGTATGAATTTACATTCCAAATACTGACGGGCTTAAAATGCACAGATGTGAATTCCTGGTATTGAAGATAAGTTGATATTTAATCCTGGAGTAACACTAACTAACCTCGAAACATATGCTGGACGTGAACGGCTACACACATTGTTGAAATCGCCGTGGATGCACCGGTGATTGCAGCGGAAGCACCCTCAAATGGCAGCAAATACCAGAACGCCAGCAAGTGTCGAAAATGCGATTAGGCTAATAACTTGGCCTCCGAGATAAACTCGTGGATGAAACTGTTAATTAAGAGCTAAGAAAAAATGTAATTACTATGGAGATAATAAGACAGAAAAGCGCCATCGTACCTGATCATTGTCAGCCCTAGGAAACACACTGCTCATTAAATAATTGAGCGCACGTAATTTGACTTAAACACACAAACTTTAGCCACGCCGGTGGCGGCGGGCCAAAACGAGGACATTGGTCTGTCTGTGTGTGCGTCTGCCTGTCTGGGAACAGAATATCTCAAAAAAGAAAAGAGGTATGGGGTTAAAACTTGATATATAAGTTTTGTGTACTATGTAGATGCGACAGCAAGATTTTGAAGAAAATCGCATAACCGGAAGTAGGTGTTTACTCTTGTGATTTTTCAGTTTTTTCGATTTTTCAAAAACGGCTCTAAAGATTTTTTTTTCAACTTCTCATTTTTAATGTGTATTGATGTGAGATAGGTGATTTTCCAGTAGAATACTTCTAAAATGGGTTGTTTTTGTTTTTTTTTTCAATTTTTTTTATTAACTCCTATTTTAAATAGAACACCCGGTATATTATTACATTTTTGATTTCAGCTTAAAATTCTAGAGAAAATTTGTCTCTTCACCTAACGATCTATTTTGCACCGTTTGTAGAATTTATAATTTTTTTAAATTTTTGACAAATGCTTAAAAATTTAAAATAAAATATTTGGCTAATTATAAGATCACTGTAAAAGGAAGTTGTGTGCGTGTATCACACCAGATTTTTCTGTTCAGTATTAAATGCTAATTATTGTTACAATGCTGTAAATCCCCAGTTAGTGGAAATGTCACTGGGACAGATTCCAAAAACTAAATTCCTGGTATTTGCTGATATCTAAAAGCACTATATTTAGACGAACCTACAACTTTCTGAAAATAGGGACAATTAAGTACTTATTTGCTTTTGGAATATCCCAAATATAAAGGCAATATTATGTTTTATTGTTATGATGGATAATCAACCCCACCTGTAAAACTACCTGATATCAGCAATATTATTACTTAAAGTTCTTGGTGTACAGTCGTTTTTGTAATTTTGTCTTGGTAGTGCTGTACTCTACTCAGAACCACAGACCTAAGAGATAGAGTAACAAGGTCAACACATCACCAAGACACACAACTCACACAATGGTTGCTGCGCAAGCACCAAAGGCGCGCTCCAACTCTGTATCCCGAATCCGGGGCAAGTTGAGCATTGTACCGCCAGATGCCAGCGCATAAAGCACCAGCCTCTACACCGCAAGGTAAATGAGGTTACAGATTATACATACATATAGTCTATTTTTTTGCTTTATGATTCAGAGCAGGCTTTGCATTTATATTATTTTAGCAGTGTACAACAGTTTAGTTACAAAATATAACTAATGTCAAAATCCAGGTCGCCGGGATTGTCAAGTTGACACTTCAGTAAATCTTAATAAAATGCCATGAAAAAGCAGTATTAGGTAATAGTAAAACCAAAGAGGCTATAAAACGCCGTTCTACTAATATAAAAGATATCAATGGTAACTTAAGTAAAACAGCCATCATTAGAAGGGTTGATCAAATCTTCGATGTAAGTATTAAGAATTAAACAGATATAACATTTCTAACAATTTCTTATAATGCTAGATTTCGAATGCAACACAGAAATCGAAACGAAGCAAAATCACAACTCCAGCAATAACCGAATGATAATATGAATAAAGAAAAGGAATTTTTAACTTGGGAGAAACAGAGTTTCAGAGAAGATATTAAGAAGAAAATTTGGAATTTTTTACTTTCGATAATTTATTGCTGTGTGCAAGGGAGAAACTGAATTATACTGGGAGTCATTTAAAATTATACTACACATTAACAAATATGGGATGTAAATACAAAATTGTGAATGGAAGAAAATTGTGTGAGAAGAGTCATATCATTTCGGCGGATTGCCTTTTAAAGGAAATATTTACAATTTCGAAATTATAGTGAAAAATGTATATTCATGTTTTGGATGAAACTTTACCAGGATGTGACTTACTGTTGGACTCGGACAATAATGACAGGGGCTATCATAAGTGTATCAATGGTGACATTTTTAGGCAATGTTGAAAAACAGTTAATCCCTGCTTTGGCCAAATTGAATGGAAAATGTGTGTTAATTATGGATAATGCACCATATTAGGGTCCCGAGTGGTGTAGCTTGAACAAGCGTCCACGTTCGATCAGCAGAGTTAAGCAACGCTGTCTCTGGTCAGAACTTGGATGGGAGTTCCACGGCTGCATCTCTCGGCGCCTCGTGGTACGGCTATCACGGAAAAAAGTTGGTCCCGGCGGTCATACAACATCATGGCAGTCGTTAGTGGGGTTGGAAGTCCTCATAACTGCACAGCGACGCCTGTAATTGGCCTAACGGCTGTTGGCTGAGTGCAAATTAAATAAATTAAATAAATAAATAAATATAATTCGGTTCTTATCGATAAACTACCCAATTTCTCGTCCAATAAACTACAAATACAGGAATGGTTAATTAAAAGTGACGTACAATTTGATGACAAAATAATAAAGCGACGATTATGGGAGTTTAATTTTACTTTACATATTGACCAAAAGCAATACTTAATTGACAAGAAACGACATGGGCATAAAGTTCTTAGATTACCTCCATACCACTGTCAATACAATCCAATTAAGTTGGCATGGAGTTTATGTAAGAACTATTATAATCAGGCTCGTAGGAGCGTTTTCTAGACTGCGGGGGCCATTCTATTTTCAATAAAGACTTATACTTCTAACTTGATCCATTAATACGAGCTATAATATTTCTGATTTCCTGATTATCAATTTTTAGTTTTATACTATAATAGTATATTGTAGTCACTGGTTACTTAATAAGTGCTATTTTATTTTTAAAAAACACTGTACCATAAAAAAATTAATTAAACAATGTACAATGTTTATTATCAGATTTTCACATAAGCAAAGAATGCACATGAATAAGCAAACTTAAATAAATATAGAAACGAGTTTCCGAAAAATAAAAAGGGTATAAATAAAGATTAAAAATAATAAAACACAAATACAAAAATAAATTCAATTAAGAAACTATAATTTAGAAACCTGTACCAAAAACAGAAATTCTAGTTGGTAAAGCACCTACTAATGTTCCACATAATAAATCAATAATAGTATATTATACATCAAGGTAGCGAAGCGCAGTATTATAACCTGAGCGCATATTAGATACTGAGCGCGCAGCGCGAAGTATCTAAAGCGCGAAGGTTATAAGACGATTCGCTACCGTGGTGTATATACTATTTTTTGCACTACCAAACGGCTTAACACCTAAATTCCCAACAAATTTCGAAAATATTTTAACTGTCAACCTGACAATACAGTTCTTTAAAACGTCAAAATTAAAATAGTCATATTTGGTAACCTAGTAATTTATTAGTTACCAGGGTGAAAATTGTTTATTTTACTTTCTCTCCCTTGGTGGAGAAAATCAACTTCACGACCTAAAAATAAGCAAATAACGGTGCGTTCTGAGACTAGTAGTGCAAAAATGTATTTTATCTACTCCTACTGCACAATAGCCATGAATTATGATTCATAATTCACGGTTTGCAGCCAATCATAAAATTCTATTTTCATTATTCAATAGGTTGTAGCCAATCACAAAATTCATTCTTATTATTAAATGACTTTTGAAGTTAACAGCTGTCACAAATGTCATAATTCTGAAATATGAACACAAGGCTCCTATTGCATAGGAGTAGATAAAATATCGTATTATATTCGCGATTATGACCATTATTCACTCAGATGACTTGCGCCACGCGCCTTCGGCTTGTGGCGCAAATGTCATCTTCGTGAATAATGGCTGTCATAATCGCTCATATAATAATATACTATTATCAGACCCGCGCCAATCGGTTGTTCAAAAAGGCAGTTAAAATCATAATAGTAGGCATCTTTTGGAAACAACCTTGCAGTTGCACGGCAAATACCCGATAAGAAAAGTGTTGTTATAGTAGTCCCATTTCAATTATATCCGACCACACCGATTACTTTCTGGAATAGTGAAATTTAATATCGCTCACTCTGCGGCAATAAAAAATAAAGCCGATTACAGACGCGGGTGTTAATTACAATTCAAGTTCACATATGTTCCTGTTAGTGGTTGCAAGAAATACGTAAAATTATAAATTATGATGAAACTAGAAACAGATATTTTTGAGGGGCCAGGCCCCTCTGAAAATTATTTGAGGGGGCCATTGGCCCCCGTGGCCTCCGCGGCTCCTACGCGCCTGATTATAATAAGGACATAAATTCTCAGCCTCCCTCAAAAGACAATTGCTAATTTATGGCTTAAATCTCGATCACTGTGTACAGCAAACATATGGAAAAAAACGTTGTGAACTACTAATATAAAGTGACTGGGCAAAGCACATTGTTAAATTGGTGTGGATGACATACCTCCTGTTATTATTAGGTTGGAAGAATCTGATACAGAATCGGAAGACGAGTTCTATTCCTCTTCTGAATCAGATTCTGGATGATTATCCTGAAGTATATCCATCTAAATTCTGGTAAATTATATCTCTGAAAGTGGTTCTACCAGAGTATTTTGTATTATCTCTTTATTTTGAAATGCCTGTTATATGTGTAGCATAAATAATAACTTGTACAACACAGTTCTACAAACAAAAATCATCAGCAAATTATTCATAATATATTTATTTTTACATTAGTACATAAAAGATATATGTCTAGAAATTTTATGACGTTTCTGTACAGTTAGATATCAATCACGCTTAAATAAACGTACTTAAAATAAAGCAATACCTTATTTAATGTCAATTTTAGCTCTTATTAAGTATAATACTACTTATAAGTTAACACATTGACAGTTCTAATGGTTTTTGACATCACTAGTGTTTTTTCCTTTGTCACTAACTACCTACACTGTTACAAAAATGCAAATGCAAAGCCTGCTCTGAATCATAAAGCAAAAAAACAGACTATACATATTCTTTATTTGGCTTGGTGTCTTGTTCTTATAAGTGGTGTGTGAATCAACATGGTAAGTAAAATGTCCATCATATACCTACTTTTTCTACAAAAAAATATCTAATTGGCTTAACTAATGTTATTACACATTTATATTTGTCAATAAATTTCCTGAACATATTCTACCCACGAGATTTAAAAAAGACTGCTAGTATTATTGCAGTTGTTTTTCAATTGATAACTGTAAATCAGTGTTGTTGATTTTCTGGAATCCTTCCAAATTAATTTTCGAAAATTTTACTAAAACCTCTTTCAAAGGTACTATAATACTGCCGCCTCATATCGATAATTAATTTAATCGCATTTACAAAGTACATATTCAAAAACATTTCTTAATGGTAAGTATTTACTTTGGTTCTTAATATTAAAAATAATGTTTTATTAAATATCACTATTTTAAATAAATTGAGCAATTTAATTAATTCCCAATTTTATTGTAATTTGTCATCTCAATCTTATTTCTCAATTTGCAGAACAATTCTAATAGTTATTTTATTACAGGAAGGATAACACCCAATTGAGAAAAGAGTAACAATAAAATGTACTTATTATTTTATTATTAATTATAAATATATATACAATTCCAATGTTTCATTAAGGTTGGCCTTCTTTATGTACATCGCTCGCATTTCCGTACACTGCGGTTCACCCAAAAGAAGTCCTTAATTTCATACTTGTAATAAATAGCAATTATTTTCTATGAACTAAAATTAAGGTCTAACTGGTCGCTTATGGATGCACTTGTCATAATGGTTTTTAAATGAGTAACGTCAAAAGCAAAATAGTATGCATTATTTGGATTAAAAGTGGCTCTGTTTGACTTGCAATGTTTGCGTTAATATATAATTAAAATATGTGCTTGTGAAACAAAGTGACACTTTTAATTCAATAAAACAATTACTGTTTTATATGCAATCAACATTTCTATATAGAGGTTGCCTGAAATTGTACGAAACATGGCAATTTCATGACTTAGAAAACTTTAAATACTATTTGCCATAAGATAAAGTTAAAATATCAACGATTTTGTAGCCATTTATCATTATTATTTCTGTCATTCAATTTCTACTTCGTATGTAGTATATTAAATATTAGGAACGGTAAGGACATTTTACCGATGAAAGACAATTGTTTGGAGCAGCGAAGCGACGACTCCAATTAGACTAGTCAGTTTGCAAACTGACCAACTGACGGTTTTTGGAATCCGACTGCGACATATACCGGGTGTCCATTCTCAAAGTCGAACATAGGCAATTAACATTAGTGCATTCACTCGTTCTTCATTGAAATAATTCATTTTTCTGTAGATAATTTTAACAGACGTTGACAGAAAATACCTGATTTACGCCAAATAATTACAATTTTTTTGACAAATGCTATCGAACTTGAAAAGCATGGCATGGTATATTTAAAAATTCCCAAGTTTTAAATTAGTATTTTAAAATAAAAATCGCATCTTGAATATTATTATTGGTACCATTTGATGCGTAATAATTTTATCTCTCCATTGATACCATTACCTTCACTGTAAGTTGAATTGGCGGGCAGGAATCGGAAAAAACGTTCAATACAATGTTAATCGCTTATGTTCGACTTTGAGAACGGACACCCGGTATATAAAATGCAAACAAAATATTGGCAAACCACTATTAGTGCTATTTAAAAGTTGTCAAAGGTAGGCAACTTAACTTACATATAGTATATCAACAACTTTCATTCATTCATGGATCCACACAGTAAGTAAATAAACGTCATTGTATACAAATATACTCTACTTCTGCCCAGAAAGCACTTATATTGAAGTTTAAGCAATTGTTTGAATTTTTTTGTGTGTATACGTCGCTTAAGTTAATGTATAATGAAAATTATAAATTGATTGATTTTTTAAATTAATATAATAATACACCTAGATCAGCATGCAATGCTATATATAGGTTTGTTAATTAACATGCATTTAATAACATTCAATTACATTAAGGGACTGGACCCTAGTAACATCTATGAGTTTATCGACGGGTAGCTTCAGTTTATTGCACTAGCACTGACAGTTACACAAATTGGTTGATTTAAGCAAGTTCCTTTAGTTAGGTACTACAATTCATTGACAAATAAAACATATAAACATACGTATAATAAGATGCTCATTTAGAGAGACGTTGATTCAAATATTTGTTACTATTAACGAAATTATACAGGGTGTTAGAAAATGTTGTCAGATATTTTACCCACGTATAGACAATACAAACAAAAGTCCTAATAAACATGTGTCCGGAAACGCTTAGTTTCCGAGATACAGGGTGTTAAAGTTTTCAAAAACAATCGCAGCCGCTCCTGGAATAAATTATTTAAATCTAAGTGAGCCAAAACAGGATCAGCACGTACACCTTCAAAGTTTCACTAAAATGGGCTAAGGGGTTTTTTGATATTGAAGCATTTTAACTACCTAGTTTTTGTCGTAACAGGTTAAGAGTCGTGTAAAAATATGGGCTTTATTTTTTTCTTAAAACCAAACGAGACACGAAAAAACTCATGAGATAAAAAGTTACATTTTTAGTTGCTTTATTAAAGAAAGATATGAAAATTGAAAAAAATCTGCTGTTTTTTTGTTGTGAAAAACCGTAATCGACATGCCTTGTGGGTACGCTCCTGGAATTACTGGTTCAACTGTAATACGTCCAAAAGATACTTCATAAGGTACTGTATAAATTTCATTAAAATCGCCCAAACCGCCGCCCGTTTTTTAGATAACTATAAAACACGGATTTTTTAAAAAACTTTGACTCCTTGCATCTCGGAAACGAAGCGTTTTCGGACCCATCTTTATTAGAACTTGTTTGTTTGTATTGATGGGATCTATTTTTTAACACAATGTGTAGTTCGTTATGCAGACCAAAGGTTTAAAAATCGATTTTCAATAGATACTCTGTTTGCTAATCTGTTTGTATGTAAAGCTGTACAGCATAATTTTTAAAACTTTTCCTTCTCTCTATTTTTTCAACAAAATTATAAATGTATGAGCTGTCGTTCGCTGGCTTTAAGTGGGAGACCCAAAATTTCACAAACAAAAACACTAGTAGGTAAATTTTCACAAACAAACAAAATCTGGTAGGTAAACAACTAATCTATTTATTGGCACTATATGGCCAGGCACTTCTAGTCATTGAGACGGTATACAGTTCCAATCTTTCCGCGTTGTCCGGATTAAGAATAAGTAACATGTAGGGGGAGGGGGGATGCTGGCGGCAGTTAGCATAAGCTTTAATAATAAGCAATATGTATTTTTTGTTATTTGGTATAATATAAGAGACATAGATATGTAATAACGTTCTAATGGAAATGTGATTTATTGACCAGGCGAGAGAAAGACCATTATTTCATCATTTTATTATAGCTCTGTCATATTAATTATTTTCTTTTAGTTATATACTGACATTTGTAAAATACTGCAAGACCATCAACACCAATATATTAGCGTGTAAACGTCAATATGTTATTTAAAAGAGGAAAACATAAAAGCCTACTAACTTGAAAACCAAATTAATTTCTCGCCATAAAATTATTATAACGTGAAAGATACTTCTGACTATTGTATCTGTCAACATGTAACTTAAAGAAAAAAGCACAGTAATTTAAAGAAAATATAACATTTATTATAAAAATAGATTAAGTGCAATTAGACAAAGTGGAGGAGTTGCTACTTATGTCCAAACTAAATATGAATCTCAGGTTATACTTCTGACCACCAAACTAGAAGCTGCGGCAGTTAGAATTTATTTTAAGCACGAAGTCACAATTTGTAATGTATATATTTCACACTGCACAGATAATAATAATAACAAATTGTTGAATTTGTTCAAACAGCTTCCAACACCTTATATTTTATTAGGAGATTTTAACGCCCACAGTGTAATATGGCGATGTAAAAAAAACCTCTCCTAGAGGAAAAGGTGTAGAAGACCAAAGAATATAGATCTATCTATATTCTTTGAGAAGACTTAGTGGCAACAACACAAAGTTGGGACATCTTCGGCTGACGGACCATTATATGCAAAAGCTATTGAACAATGATTAGATAGATTAGAACTAGCTAATGACGAGGAAGAAATAGCTCACATCTTTACAAGTAGCATTAAGAAAGCTGCAGAACAATCCGTTAGAAAGAAATCAGTTTCACGTAAACGCCAACCAAGGTGATATTTCAGAAAACTTGTTGTTCTTCAAGCAACGTCGGGCAAAAGCACGCCAAGCTATTAAAAAAAAATAAAAAAGAGGCGTTGGCCAAGTATGTTTCCACAATAACGTTTTCTACACCCAGCAGTCAGATTTGTAATAAGATTAGAAAACGAAAAGGAAAATATAGCCCAGGTTCAACGATAATATGACATGATAGGAGATTTACTATAACATCTCAATCGCAACTTGTTGAATTTTTTGTAAATAAATATGTAAATTATTCGAAGACCAAAAATGTTGACAACAAATTTCAAAACTATAAGCAACATAGCCTTCGGTAGATTATCCACAATAATTAAAGATAAAACCTTTCCAAATCACTTAAAGGCAAGAATATTCGATCCCTGTGTGCTCCCCGTACTGACTTATGGATCCGAAACGATGACCCTAACCAACAAGACAATGAATAGATTGGTAATAACTCAACGAGCGATGGAA
This sequence comes from Agriotes lineatus, assembly GCA_940337035.1. NCBI lineage: Eukaryota > Metazoa > Arthropoda > Insecta > Coleoptera > Elateridae > Agriotes > Agriotes lineatus. Next base: position 57,139 of record CALNHX010001796.1, on the reverse strand, counting down.
AGGAGAATGTTGGGGGTGTCATTAAGAGATAGGAAGAGGAATGAGTAGGTTAGAGAAAGAACGGGAGTAACGGATATTGTAACAAGAGTTGCTAGACAGAAATTGAGCTGGACAGGACACGTCGTAAGAGCAGACGATAGATGGACAAATAGACTTCTACACTGGAGACCACGAATAGGCAGAACAAGTGTTGGTCGACCACCAAAAAGATGGACAGACGATTTCAAATCTACAGTTGGTAAACAATGGATGAGAACCGCAAGAGATAGAAAAGAATGGAAAATTAAAGGGGAGGATTATGTCCAATACTGGATACAAAGGTCTGAATAAGAAGAAGAAGAAGAAGAGAAGCAACATAGTGAAAGTTAATTAAAATTGATAGCGAAAATACTCATCCCATTAATTATCCTTTCAGTATTAAAGAACTAAAAGATTGTCTATGAAAACCGTAGTCCAGGACCTGATTGTATTCCTTACAGTTTCTTAACTAATCTTCCAGATTCTGCAATAATTTCTTTACTTGAAGACTACAATACAATATGGACCACGAAGCAATTTCCTAGAAATTGGAGTATCTAATGTTGTTGCTAGAAAAGAATTGCTTGCTATATGAACATCAGAGCGGTTTCCGGAATTTGAAGTCAACAACAGACAATCTCATAAACTTACAAGTATCATCTGAAGTACACAAAGCTTTTGCAGTGTAAATAAATCAAACCAGTAGAGACACTCATTGTCGGTTCCTTTGATGTCAACATTCCGATTTGGATGACCTTGAACGGCTCCTGGGGGGTATTTTCTGATAGTACTAACAGATGGCGCCACTACTTTGTCACATATGATTGGCAGCAGAGCTAGTAACTGGCTCTGATTGGTAGTACAGTGCCTTTATATAGACAGTGGCGACAATACAACTAAGCCACACCCCCGCAGAGTCGCCTGTGTTACGTGTTTTACGTTTGGCAGTATTGAAAACATTCGCGATTTGCAGGTTAAGATTTGCGTCAGTTTATGTCAAAACTGACTCAAAACCTAACCTACTAATCTCTAATTTGACATAGACTGACAATAAACTTCAGTACTGTCAAACGTACAACACGTATCACAGGCGATTTAGCCTAAACATGGCGGCTGAAACCACGTGATCTAGGGAGCCAATCAAAAATAGGACAGCTCATTGTCGCCACTGTCTATATAAAGGCACTGTAATTGGTAGAATTTTGTGCTGCCATCTGATAGTCAAGCTTAGAAATACCCCCCGAGTTACTGACCCAGGCACTCTAGACAGATTTCAACATTTGGCATGAGTGTCTCTACTTGTTTGATGTATGTACTCTCGCTAATAAACAAAAAGTAATGAAATTTTTTCTTGATATTTCTAATGCCTTTAATATGACATGGAAAATGGAATAATACGATAGCTAGTAGATTGGGGTTTACAAGGTCACGTAGTGAGTTTTATTAAACACTTCCTGAACAGTCGTTCTTTTTCTGTTAAGATTGGAACCTTAGTGTCTTCTATTAGACATCTGGAAAATGGAAGCCCCCAAAGGAAAAATCTCTCAACATTGCAAAATTCCTTGCAAACAGGAATAACTATGTTAGAAAACTGGTCTAGGATAGCGGGTTTAGTTTTTCTGCGGAAAAACACAAAGTATAATTTTCCCCAAAAGAGAAAATAAGAAGGGGAAGCAGGTTTGTTTAAATGGGCCGCTAATACAATATGTAAAAAAATAAACAGAGTGAAATTTCTAGGCCTAATCTTTGACAAATCCTTTAAAACTGGTTATATCACATAGATTATGTAAAACAAGCAACCACAAAGAGAATTTTATTACTACAGGTCCTTTCAAATCAATACTGGGTAGTAGACATCGGACAGCCAATACAGATCTACAGAGCATCAAGAATTGATTATGGACTCGTGGCATATTCAAACTGTAAAAAACTCAGAGGAAAGGAATTAGAGTTATCGAAAATTCACCGTTACGGATTGTGTTTGGCCTTTCTAGAACTACGCCTGTGCCCAGTTTGTACTGTATAGTAAATTAATTACATGTGCAATTTCGAATTCGCGAGTTACATTGTATGGAACAGATCCCACTATTGTCTAGAAATGCTTATCTAGCAACCTTGAAGAATGAATCATTTATTGTTTAAAATGTTGACTTTGTAACCTTGTATGCACCTACATCCGGTCTCCAGGTATACTTAGAAGACAAGCTTATCTTAGCTGATTAGAAATACTATATAAGCTAGTGCATGATATTTTATCTTCAGCTTCTTAGAGTACACGTTAGATGTAAGAAATTGTCTGTCTGTATCTTTGAGCTCCAACGAACATCATTGCCGTTGTAAAATAAAAGTGTTTTTTAAAAAGTCGTTTCGACGGTCTTTTTATTTAACTCGCAAACATTGCTTAACATGTGCAGCTAGTATTGCAGCAAATCCAGTAGTAGTATGTAGTATTTATCCTAATTTCGTCGTTCGTAATTTCTCCCGTCGCTATTCGCTTAGAGTTAAGAGAATTGTGCGAATTTATTTTATTTCCGTTAGTAAAAATTACGTAAGATGATTACACTTGCCGCTACCCTTAAAAATAATGACCAATAACCTAACTCGGAGATTAGTTTTCAACACTGGGACAGATTGGATTGAAATATACAAATGGATAGATATACTAATGAGTTCAAAACAAAAACAAACTGAATGAAAATATCGGTCGATAGAAGTGTACTTGAAATATATAAGTATGGCCCACTCTTTGTTTCATTTTATATTATCAGGGGTTATATAATAAGTACTACGCTTATTATCGTTGATTTTTTGACGAATATTATGGGTTATAATGCCAAAGCTGAAAATAACATGTGAGCAAATGAAAATGAAATCAAGCTGGGCTTAGAAAGCATCAAGGCATGTGCTCTATTACTTCTGATGTTTTTAATTTAAATATGACAGTTTTTATAGTAGTGGAGACGTCAAGGTGTTTAAATTTATGTTTAAATTGCTACGTTGACCACTTTCAACAGTTCTTCTAACTTAATACGTAATTATTGATGTAGCAGATATAACATTGTTTAAGTGTTAGTTTTTATGTTAATTTTCAAATAAAATTTTGACATGACAGTCGGTGACAGTTACGCAATGGTTTAGCTTATGTATGTGTATTTCATTCTAAAATATTAACGTAATGTGAATTAATAATCGACATATGTTTAAATTTTTAAAGTTAAGCTTGATTTCACTTTCGCTTGATCACATGTTACAATCAGTCCGTCGGACGAGTTGAATTTCTTGTATTGGGATTATAATAATATATTCTTTAAAAATATAGGTTATTAGTCGTACTACGAATTATATTTAGAAAGAGAATATAATGATTTAAATATGCTGCTCGACAAATGAACTGGACCACCCATAAAAATTGTATTTGTTGCACTACATCATATTAGTAATTTACGATACAAGTGCGTAAAGCTACTCGTTAGGCACGAGTGGGGTAGAGTTAAAACGCGAGTGAGAGAGCGTTTTAAGTCCCGCGAGTGACTAAAGATGCTTTACGGATGTGTATCGTACAATATTTTATCCACGATAGAGTCTAGAAAACACGGTAAATATGGAAACAAAAATTAAATGTAAATCAGGATTACCGGAAACTGGTCGTAATTTTGCGTGTTTTCAAATATTTTAAAACACGTTGTTACTCACAACGTGCCTAATGAAATTTTTTAAATACGTTACTACTGACGACGTAAACTAATGAAAACATGTTATAAAACGACAAACTTCAAACTGCCAACTGAAAGGCAATTTTACACACTGTCGTAGATAAAAAATATATATAAAAGTGTTTGCTTTATAGTATACTCATATTAAGCATATTTAATTGCACTATCATCAAATATCAACTGAAGAATTAACAAAATTATATTAATAAAATTAAAAAATAATAAAATAATAGCAAAACTATATTTAACAAAAATAAGAGGAAGAACAAAAAAGGAAATTAATAGTTCTTTGAGTCTCATCGGAAAGTTTAAAAATGTTTGACAACGATTTGGCATACTTTGTATGCAATGTGCTATCAACATTTGAGCAAAATTCAAAAGTTTTAAATAATCATATTTTATTAATGGATTTAATTTTATTTAAACCAAATTTTGCAAAGAAATGCTTTTTATAGTGACACAATCTTGAAAGTTTACCAAAAATGTAATGATTGTCCTTTTGGAAAATATTTTTAAAAATTGCACCAATATATGCACATGGTCCAGTTCATTTCTTGGCCAGTGCATTATACAGTGTGTCCCAGATCGAGTGGGATTGCATGGGTAACTTTGTTATCATTGAAGATGGAGATTTGGTTAAATGAGAAATGTTTTGCAGTTTCATATGCTGATTTCAAATCTGTTTGAAAAAGTTCAAAATATCAAACCAGTCAGAAGTTATTCAAAAAAACTAAAAACTGTCATTTTCTTGTATGTCAAATATCTTGGTAAGTATAAGAGATACGAAAAAAAGTTTCATGTGAAAGTCACTGTTTTCGATAAGACCAATTTAAAATTGGTGTCGGACAAAAATTCAAGATTGCTGCTTTTGAGGTACTCGTATCAACTTTCTTAAGTTAAATGGGCGCCATATTTGATTTTTAGGTTACTGAATAGACATGTTTATTCTTGTTTCAACGATGTAAGATAACGTATGATTAAATAAAAAATACTAGTAAAATTAATTGTTTTTACATTTTAATCAAGTAGGCTTACATGGATCCAAACAAAATTAAGTGAAATTTATTTTAGAAGACATTTATATGTAATTCCTATAATACTTAGTAACAAGTTAATGCAGTACTAAGTTCTTGAACCACAAAAAACATCGTGCTATTACTTTTTAAATGTATAATCAAGCAGGTAAGTAGCTATGATGAAAAACAATAACAAAGGTTGCGTAAAGTAGCCCGTCGTGTCGTCAAATGGTGTCAACTATGTTTAGGTAACAATAGCCAGCATTTTGATCATTTAATGTGATTATCAGGATTATGTTTTGTTTTAAACATTTTTTTATCCTTGTAAGCCTACTCGATTAAAAAGTAAAAACAATTAATTTTATTGGTATTTTTTATTCAATCATACATTACCTTACATCGTTGAAAATAAAATAAAAAAGTATATTCTTTAACTTAAGGAAGTTGATACGAGTACCTCAAAAATAGCCATCTTGAATTTTTGTTCGACACAAATTTTAAATTGGTCTCATCGAAAACTGTGACTTTCATACAAACCTTTTTTTCGTATCTCTTATACACGAACATATTTGACATACAAGAAAATGACAGTTTTTGGTTTTTTTTTAATAACTTCTGACTGGTTCAACATTTGAAACTTTTTGAAACAGATTTTAAATCAGCCTATGAAACTGCAAAACATTGTCCATTTAACCAAATCTCCATCTTCAATGATAAGAAAGTTACCCATGCAATCCCACTCGTTCTGGGACACACTGTATACCAGAGTGAGTGTAATACTATTTTATTATGTGAGTATCAATGCTAATGATCAATGTTTTCCCAAATACACTTTCTGTTGCTTTGTATGCCTAAAACGCACGGCATAGCCTAAAAAATTAGATGACATTTATAAGTTAGTTGATTTGACACGTGAAACAAAACCAAGTTAGCTTGTACAAAATCGATAATCGCGAGTCCCTATATTGTCAGCATGATAAAAGGTCCTATTAGCCAATGCCCTAAATTTAACGAATTATATTCTCAGGGGTAATATAATAAGTAGTACGCTTATTATCAATGATTTTTTTAATGAATTTTATGAGATAATTCCAAAGCTGGAACTATTTTCTTGTATAGGGTTTATAACGAATTGATATTCTTAAAAATATATAGGTTATTAGGTGTACTACGAATTATATTTAGAAGGAGAATAAAATGATTCAAAATATACCGGAAAAAAGCGTAATACTACTTTATTATGTAAGTATCAATGCTAATGATCAATGTTTGTCTCAAACTCACTTTTTGTGGCCTTTTATGCTTAAAACGCACGACCTAACCTAAAAAAATCAAATGACATTTCTAAATAAGTTCAGCTGACACGTGAAACACATCCGAGATAGCTCTTACCAAATCGAAAATTATTAGTCGCTATATTGTCAGTATGGTAGAAGGTACTATTAGTCAATATCCTAAATTTAAAATATGATGATTAGCTCAAAATTCAGCGAATAATATTACGAAACGATACAGACATGAACTCGTAGTTACTCCAGATTCTTGCTCGGAGACATGTTCTTGGAATAGAAAACGGAGATGGCACTTCTTTGGAGCCTAGATGAGCACACAAATTATTGGTCATATTTTCACTCATTGAGGGAGTAATTTTTGAAGGATAGTAACATATAGAATTGTAAATTCAAGTATACCTATACCTAAGATGCTCAAAATAAAATGTGAAAAAATATGAATAGAAGATTTGCCTGTAGGTATATTTAAAAAAATATATAGCACAGCAGCTAAGATTAAATGTCGAGCTTATTGGCTTATTTATTGCATTTCCTGCCTTCAATGCTTTTTTAACTTATAGTCCAAACTAGCTTTTGGCTCTATGAATATAAACTTTTCTGGTAGGTAGAAACCAGATTTAAAACACCAACAATGCAGAACCTTAATTTAATAACTTGCATTCTATAGGATTGCAGCGTTTAAAGACATAATATGAAAACCTAACTAGGTCAGTTGTAGGAAACGTTATGACATTTTGTTTTTAAAATGATTATTTAATGGGAGATGACAAAGATCACGTTAGAAAGTGCATGCAATTTGATGTCATTAACAGTTTCCCTGTCATGATTTTTATATTCATTGCCAAAAAAATGCATATGCAATCACTTGTAAGATAATATTTAGTTAACTAATATTTAATTATCTAACATTGTTTTATTGTCACGATTTTATAAAGCATACGCAAATATGCCTTGGCGAAACTTAAACGCCTTATTTAAACTTCAACAAAATTTCTCTTCTTTTCGAAAACCTAATGAAAGTTGGAGTGAGAGTTGAAATCTCTTCCAACTAAACTGCAAGCGTATATATATAAAATAAGATTCGATATGGGTACTAGAAGACGCACTTTTAAGATGTCTAATGTATCTTCAAGCTCTCAGATTATATTTCTACAGTTGTTTAGCTATTTTGTTATAACAAATTCTTTTGACTTAGTTTTTCTATTTGCTCAACACTTGCATTATTTCTGTATTTGCTATAGAAGTTTACAATGCATTTATAATTGGATATCACATTTTTGAATTTGTTGGTACAGCTTTTCTTTTCACTAGAAGTTGAGCTGGAAGTAATTTCTGTAAAATTTATTATAGTTTAATTCTGATATTACCGTTAGCGTCATTTTAGTTTGTAGCACGATAATAGTTAGATTTTGTAAAGTTTGAAGCAAAAGAATTGCAGGAAGTCAGATATGGACAAATTACTTTTTTAAAAAGTAATTAATTACTACCTACCAATTACCGCTCAATGACGTTATTGAATTACCAGAGATTTCAATTACTCAAATGAAATAGTAATTTGCACCACATAAATTACTTTTATCTACTCCAGTGGGATAAGTAACTCATTACGTCACTCATTTGACACTATTTCAGTTACGTAATGAAGCTCATTACACCACTCAGTTATGTAATGGTTTCATTACGCAACTGAGTTGTGTAATGACTTCATTACGTAACTGAAATAGTGTCAAATGAATGACATAATGACATTTGCCTACTAAAATATTTTTGAAAATGACAGATCTGACATTTCTCTTAATGCAATTTTCTCAATTTAGGCAGTCGTAGATAAAATTTTGTACAATACATGTGTGATAATGCATCATTAATATACTTGTGTGCTTACATAACTCGTGCTACGCACTCGTTTGTAACTTACACACACGTATATTAATGATGCTGTTATCCCACTTGTATAGTAAATAACTATTACCGTACTGTATTCTGTAATCTGCAATACTAACCACAGACATATTTTCGTTGCTTACACAATAAACAAGCTACACTGCTACACAAAACACACATAAGCATATTCTATCTAAAAACATACACGTCTGTACACTTTCCTCTTTCTCCTGTACACCCGTTGGAACGGCAAATGTTGCACAAAACTAGATGGTATCCGACTAGTCATAGGAAATCATAAATTATATATATATTGCTCCAGGAATTTCCCATTGTGATTTGCTTGATATATAACTTAATAAGGCCTTATCTTATTTTTTGCGTTCTGGAGATTTAGTAATACCCAATCGAGATCAGTAATTTAATAACCAAATTACCAAAAAGTAATTTAATTATCGCAAGTAATTTCAGTTAGACCACAAGTAATGTAAGCACAATTTTTGCATTTAGCGCTTTTCCGCATTTTTTCCGCTTTTGCATCCTAAATTTTAGTATTTTTCCCGTTTCATTTAGGCCCAAATTGAAAGTTTAGTTATGTTTCAAAATTCAATCTCATTTATTGCCGTCTCCCGGCGTATTTTATGATCGTTAATTTAAATTCAGATGTGTTTGTTTGCCGCATATATGATTAAGTCGGATTCTCGGATTTTAATTGCTTTTCGGCGTCAGAGTGTCGCCCGTCATTTGTCGAGGTTTCCCCGCTTTAGGCGCGGAAGTTGCACAACCTGACGCATTTTTTATGTTTCTATATGTGTTAAATAGAAAACAAATTAAGTAATGCAGGCGCGCATTTCTTTGGCTTCAGGATTCTACCGTCTGACTCCAACAAGACAAAAATGTGGGCCTTGGCCTTCGACGGCCGATGTCAAAATTAGTGAAGCTGAATGGGTATTGTCGGTCAAGTTTTGGTTATCTAAGAGACGTGTGGTGCAAGTTATTAGCGGGGAAATTCCCGTACCATGGAGAGCAAGCTCTCGAATCGACGACTTGGGCGGATCATTAAATCGGGACCTCTTTTGTGCTAATCGTTGTTAATGAAGTGTACTGTACCGCAACCCATGCCTATCATTATGTTCTTCGTTCTGCCCTCTGGGGATTTAACACCGTCCAGACCCGCTTGACACATCGGACCCTATACCGTTTGCCGCAGTTTCTTCAAGTATTGTGGGGGCAGTCGCTTGAGTCGCTACAGCTCCGTTAGACAAAATCACCGTAGCAAGCTGAATCCCTAAAGGGCACTCTGTTATCTTTTAGTAATTTTAGCAAGCGCACACTGTGTAGTGAAGTGTCGCCATTTTACGCAGCGTTGTTGATGAGTTTAAATCAAGGATTTGATCTGGTGTTATTGTCTTTAAGTCAGTTTTGAGTATTTACCGTCAAGTTTTAATGTTTGCATTTAGCTTAACCTTGTGAGATTAAAGTAATTACCGTTAAAGTGTCAGATTTGATTGTTTACCGTTGTTTTTGAGTATTTCATTTGATGTTTATTGTTCATATACATATTTACGTTAATATAGTTTATTTTCAATTAGCTTTGCTATTCTTTAGTAGATTTGTGATGTAAAAGGATTCAAGCAACTGTAAGCAAATGCAAGTTAAGGTCAGTCCAACCCAGTTGTTCGTGGATCGTCGCTCAAGCACTGCCAAGGTTGAATCAGAAAGGTTGGATTTATTGCTTCCACTTTCTCGATAAGCCCACCTGTGTTTTTCCCGATTTAATAAAGTGGTGGAGTCCGGCAATATTTCATTTCCCGGGTCATAGCCCTAATTAAGGTAGTAGAGAACCCCCCTTTTTCTTCTGAGAAAACCGGCAACCTTTCTTATAACACAATAAGTTTAATATTATTTTATTGTTACCAAAGTCTAGAGATCCACTTACTGATGGTTATTACCCTCTAAGACGAAGGAAGTATTGTACTCGTGAAAAATCACCTTCCGAGTTTCTTCATATCTTCACATTTCAGGGTTCATAGATGAGGAAAAACATGTTTTCTTAATTCCGTCGGTCTGTCCGTCCGTCTGTCTATGTGTTCCTTTGTCCGTCTGTCTGTCTGTCTGCCTGTTGGCGGTATAGCTTAAAAACTATTTGTTGGAGAAAGAGGATATTTTACCTGGCTCCAAACCGAATATATTTTCATTCAAATGTATAGAGGCCGAGCATCTTTAAAATAAAATACTTTTTCCTTCCAAATTTTTTAATTTCAAAACTTTCACTTGCGACGGTTGTTCTGACTAAAGCTCTTTACTGATTTTCTTTTTTTTATATTTTCAAAATGTTTAGTTTCAAAACTTCCACTTGAGAGGTAAATTCCGAGTAAATAAATTTTTATATAAAGTAGACACTAAAATGTCAGAACATAATCAAGCTGAGCATAACTCGTTCCTATGTACTAAAGCACAATAAGCAGCTCCAGTTAATGTTATGCGTTTGGCAGTACTGAAGTGTGTTGTTGGTGACACTGTAAGTCTATGTCAAATTCAAAATTAGCAGGTTAGGTTTTGCATGCGTCTTGACACAGACTGACGCAAAGCCTAACCCGCTTACTTCGAATATGTCATAGACTGACAGTGCCCCCACCAATACATTTTACTATGTCCAAACGTAAAGCGAATCGCTGTTGCTGAGCTATGGTGCAAAATACCACTTTACTCGGCGATATTGAATGTAGAAATGTAGTACATTATACCAAATAAAATGCAATAAAAAATATGTGTCGTTGAAATTCATCCTTGAAATTCTCCTAAATTTATTACACCATTTTTATTTGTATTCGTAGTAGGTAATAGTTATTTGCTTGTTTCTATAAATGGTTTTCAATTAATTGTAATTTTAAATTAATAAAAAATATCATTTTATAGAAAATTTTCAAGATTTTTAATTCAATTCAAAGTACAAATCATATGATTAAAAATATGCAAAACGATATTTGGTAATTAACCGTTTTGGCTTTTGCGACAAATGGTTCCCCTTTAGGAGAAGTTTTGAATCAGGCTTTCGCTTAATTGCAGCTCTATTCCGCAAACAGCTCGAATATTGTGGTTTAGAGCTTGAATTGTTGAGTATTGGTTTTGCCCTTCGCATAGCCCCAATGGAAAATATTGAGCGGTGTCATCTAGTTTCGGGAAATAACACGTCTCCGCGAAATGTTCACCATATTTGTAGTTAATTTTCATTATATCTATGTATTGTTGTAGGGTATACCGTTCCACATGCTTAAATCGCATAATTTTTACTTGCCATGTATCAAGAAATCACAAATCTGTTTAACAGTTAAAAAATTGCCCAAAATTTAAAATTAAACCTATTATTGAAAAACCCTATATTTCTTCTTCCTCCTTTATTATAGGCAAGTAACTTGTTTTTAGCCACAAAGTGGTTCTATACGCCCTCTTCGGGTAGGTGGCTAGCCTTGCTCGTCGAAGTGCAGGATAAGTTTTCTTGTTAGGGGTTAACGACTACCACAGGTGTTAGCGTGGTAGCCGGAGAGCGTATTTTTAAAATGCGAGAGTCGCCGGAAACCCGAGCCGGCCGCCTGATAGGCGAGCATTTGCTTGCTGGGTCACCCGCTCACCAATGTGATTGTAATAACAATTGCTTTTTGTTCCTACATTTAATTTAAATTCGTTCTTATCACAACCATATGCACGAAATGTATTGATAGAAGTTTATTCCAGTGACCATCAATCAGTTTAAGCAAGTAAATATTTTGTTTTTGTGGGATTATTATGAATTTTTGACGTACCGTTTATTATGCAAAGTTCTGTTTGATATCCTCTAATTACTCTTTAATTTAATAACCATACTTATAGATCACCCTGTAGATAGAAAAAGTATGACGTATTCCAGTCCAAGGAATAGTTATTTCTTATTATTATACAAGGTACTGAAGTTTAATTTTTCTATCACGAATATGGATTTAGTAGCAGAGGCCCGTAAGGCCGAGGTAAATAAACCGCATAAGGAACAAAAAGGAACTTCAGTGATCGTGAAATTAACGTGTTTTAACCATATATGTAATACTTACTATATTGCTAGCGGCTATGAGTGGGAAACTGACGAATGAAGTGAGACAGACAACGAACTCTTCAATGTATAATGGTGAGCTGTGCGCAAGCACGGCGGCGTCGTCCTCCCAATGGAAAGTGGTCAAGTTTAAAATTCGCTTCTAAAGGCGCGTTATACTCTAAGGGCCGGTTGCAGAAAGCAATGTTAAGTCTGGTGTTAGCTAACGTCGCGTCAAAGTGAACAAAATCGCATCAAATTTAGTTTACTAATGTATTAGTTACCATAAGCAGTTGAGATTTGATTCGTTTTTGTTCACTTTGACGCGAAGTTAGCTAACACCAGACTTAACATTGCTTTCTGCAACCGGCTCTAAGTGAAACTATGTCGGCGCCGTAATGTTTTCGGGCGTTCCGAGGGTTTACTAGCAATATATGTATAATACATATATGGTTTTAACCAACTCTTTTTCATAGGTTAGGTTGACGCTTTCTGTCACTCATCTATCACCCCGCCAACTGTAAAAAGTAAAACAACGGATTACTTCACTGCCGATTTCTCGTATTTTAATGACGATTTCGGCGTTCTTTATCGCCGATTTCACAAAAATTATATTCGTGTTTCCAAATTATGTATATGTTATTTACAAAGTTGATTTTCATGTTAGGCTTGAATTAAAAATTATGTTGTTCCAAAATCCAAAATAAATATTTTTTTCGATCTGCAATGGGCAACACCTCTGGGTTTTCCAAAAAGTAAACATTGACTATATGGCTAAAACACGTGACCTCGAATAGAATGCACATGCGCCAAATCTTTACAGAGCTGAGGGGTATTTTTTTGTACTCCTGGCATGTAAACAACACACTCATACACAGTTGACGTCCACCGTAGTTAGTTAGTTAATTACTTGGACACGAAGTGTACGAAGTATTGAAATTCCCTCATATGGAAAACCGCTCTGAGTAATATATCTCTAAAATTCGTGTCAACTGACTAATGAACCCAGTATACCAAATCTCCGTCTCGGCTGTGCGGATCTTTTGGTGAAGACCCCAGCCCACTAGATCCCTCCCTCGTATTGGGGGGGGTGCCTAAACGTGCTGTGCGGGGTATGTATGTTCGTATGTGTACACGATTCCGGTGGCCAGACACCTTCCTGAAGTCTTGAATCGTTTTTCATACGATAGGTCCTCCCAAAATGAAGGCAACATCAACTTTTGAGGTATGGTCGTCGGCAAAAAAATTATTATTTTTTTTTATAAATAACTGGTTCATAACATTTCATTATATTAGCGAAACGGAGTGATGCTGAGTACCGAAGTAGTCTTGGAAAGCACGAAAAGGCGCTTTTCTTGGGTGGGGGGTACCGTATATTGTTTTTACCGGTTTCAGAATATTAAGCCTTTGGTTGCATATATAAAAGTAGGCTGGTAATTAAGTCATAACTGTATCTGTACAGTAATATTCCTTTATCTTCATGGGTATTATATACTATTAACCAAATTCATTTTGGTATCGTTAAAACGGTCATTACCGCTCTGAGTGCGGTAATGCATAGATATTACCGTACTCTTGTTATATAAAAAAAACATTGAACCAGAATTTATTGATGAAGATAAAATACACAATACACGTTTGGTTATGGCACTTAACGAAACTCGTTTGATTGCCGCAAAACTCGGCTCACCGCCTAGTTATGGTAATCAAACTCGTTTCGTTAAGATGCTCATAATCAAACTTGTATCGTTAATATCTATTACCATACATGGTAACCATTACCATACTGCAACCGATAAACTACTGAACAAACCACAGATATTATGAATCATAACAGTCTTAGATGTCTTAGATGTCGGTTGTTGCACCGATCTTCACTCGAATACAATTTTGTCACAACTGAATTCTCCCCGCCAACTCGGCTTAAGACTACTGCACATTAAATTCTCAAGGCTTCAGATAGTTGTCACGCACTGTACGTCGTAACTCAATAAATAGTTACTTTCTTGTTTTGGGCTATATAATTCATCCTTGAAATTTAATACTAATTTTATGAGATACCCTGTATACTTAAAGTAAGTCAATTATAACTTGTAATCTGGGCGTCTTTTAAAATTTAATTTCAGAATATAATAATAAAAAATATTTTTGATTATACATAGTGGCTAAAAAATGTGGCAAATCAAACTTACTTTTTACTTTACTTTCTTGGGGTAGATTAAAAGTTTGGCGTCCAAATGCTCATAATTTCAATATAAATTTGAATGGGTTTAAAGTACACTATTTTAGAGATATTACCGATTTTATACGAAATAATGTTGAATTTTAGGCGGCTGCTGTAACAGAAAATGTAATGTTACCAAAAAAGTATGTTTCTCGTTAAATTTCGAGTCTAAAATAGTGGCTCGAGTTATTGATGCTGTAAAGGGTGCACAAAATATGCAAATTGAATCATTTCGGATACAACTTTATATTAAAATTAGTAGTATTTCGACACAAAACCTTTAAGGTACCCAAATATAAGGCTTTCTTGTTAAAACAAAGTAAATTTGGTTCTCCGCACTTTTCTGGACCACCCTGTGTAATTAAAAGTATGTTTGCTAATGTGAATTACTATCGTACTTAAACTTCAGCCAAGTTAGGAAGGCGAGCCAAGTAAACAAAGGCACGTGGTCGGTGAAAATCGGATGATAGAAAGGCGTTCTGTGGTTGGCCGTTTCGAAGAGAAAGTCGAACACCGCTTATGCGAGCCTTTACACTAGAGGAGGAATCAGCGTTGTTTTGTTGTGCGGTAATTTCTTTTACAGAAACATGCAACGGACGTTTACGTAAAATGCACACCGTTTGAAACTGGTTTAAGCCGCACTGATAACTGTCATAATCTTTGTTTACATGGCTCGCCTTCGTAACGTGGCTCAAGTGTACAACTTTATTATAATAGTATATTATACACAAAGGATTAGAATACTGTCATTATAGTCCAGGAGTACAACGCGCGCGGGCTATATTAGTCTTCTCTGCAGCGTATTATATACTATTTTTTGCACTACCAGCAATTTAAATCCCAGTATATGGAACCCACGGTAATGTCCTGTAACACACAGAATTCGACTTACGACATATAAAAGAAAACAGGCCACGGTCTGAGGTCGACAATCGACGACAACTCGGTAACTACAAGTGCCACTCGCCTTAATAGTTACGGTATTTGTGTAACAAAAGGTTCGCCAGATAACTCCTCAAGAAGGTCGTAGGTTCACTTTCATATTCGTTACTCTGGGCGAAGACTTGATAATTTAAGAAAATATTTATTGCTTTGAGTGAGAAAGGGGGTCGCATGCAAACACCATCAGATAAAAATATGGGCTAGTTTAATCTACTACATTGAAGTTAAACACAAAATTAAACAAGTGCAATCTAAGCAATCATTTTTACAACCTGTTAAACGTGATGTCTGGCTTTCCTCGAAACCTCGAATATCTAACTTTAATTACTTATTGTGGAACAAGAATTAATGTTTTTGATTTACTATCGGAGCTATGCGATATCTTTCAAAGCGCGTCACTCTGTAATTATTTAAGTCGCACTTTTCACACAGCGAAAATCGGGACGGGTGCTTAATGTTATGATACAATACCATAGAATTCTGGCAGCTTCGTGCTTGATGTCGCTGTCCGTTGGCAAACATACCGGACATCTCTGTAGTGCGCTACCAGTGAGGCAAATTTGCTAGATTCGGGTCTGAATGGGCTTTTCCGTGCCGGAAAAAAGACGACTGAAGAGTAATATTGCTAATCCACAAAATTGATACGTGTGCGTATGGGACGAGAATTCTGGCAACCTCACTCTCTAATTGACCTTGCTGACCTGGGTTCCTAGTTAACTCCTCATGGAAGCGAAATAAAAATTTATTCTCAGATAAAACCTGTAGTAGCCTCAATTCACTTAACCCCCCACAAGTCACCCGACACTTCACTCAACGAGATTCTTAATTAGAACTTTCCGTATCTTCCAATGTGCTCTTATTGCGACGGAAAGAAATGGCGGAAATCACTGCACCAACCAAAAGAAATGTTGCTTCAAGGGTCCAAGCACTACGGGAGCCGCGAACATACACACAACTTTAGGCTCGTCGACTGTACTGCAAAAGGGCTTAAAGATAACTCGTTTCAAAAACGTGGTAAACTAACGGACCTCCGGTCTCTCGCTATCTCTTTCCTACACACGTACGCTACCTTCGTTGCACAAAATTGCTTAACGATCCGCGAGAAGACGACGCTTCAAACGGCACGTAGTCTCAATACCAGCTAGGACTTGTCGCCGAAAACGCGACAGTCTGATACTGAAAGCTTGTTAAAAACAATGACATAAATGATTAAGTGAAAAATACCAAAACGTGATATGGAACGACCTCGATTGTTTAGGGGTCCAAACAACGAAGTACTACCATAGCCAGCTTCATCCGTTTCGCTTTGCTCAGCTGGTATGAATGAAGCTGGCCATGCTACTACTTGCTCAGAATAGAAACGATAAGGTACAGCGCGTATTTGCAAAGACCGTGCAATCTTATTAAATAGAAGCAGAAAATGTCGCTGATTATTTCGCGAATGACTTGGATTTTACTGAAAATGCTAAAATTTTAAATTATCCTAAGAATCCACAAAAATTAATTAAGCTAAATTTTAAGCTTGTATAGGCATCTGTCGCGAGGGCATACTCGCCAACTCCAAGCGACCAATGGCGTCCTCCAATTGACTCCATTATTAGTCGTCGCTGACGAAGCGTCTTAACGGCGTAAATAATAATTATTATTCACCACTGGTCTATGCTGAATAAAGATGAATCTCGACACAAATAATTTCAATTATTTCAAATTTGCATGTCGCCATCTTACTACATTTCAGCTCGGTATTTTATTGCACATTTTGGGTAAAAGTCACGCGGTGCGCGGCTGACGGCGCACGTCTTTAACGCAACCGTTTTCCCCACTATTTGAATTCCCAGTCTAAATTCGAGATAACGCGGGCCCCCAAAAGCGTATAAAAGCACTCGCTGCCGGCAGAATGAACAACTCTTCGAGTCCATCTGCTCTAATCAGTAACCTCTCCTAGTCCCGAAGGACCTATCTGGGTTGTGCACAAGGCGCTGGTTCAGATGACGTGCACAATGAATTTTTCGCGAAACCGCGACCGAAATTGGCGCTGGTCTGTGACGAGCTTAGTTTACGCCCGTAAAACGTCTTGTCTTGACCTGGTGAACGCTTGGCGCCGGATCAAGT
Organism: Agriotes lineatus; assembly: GCA_940337035.1. Classification (NCBI taxonomy): domain Eukaryota; kingdom Metazoa; phylum Arthropoda; class Insecta; order Coleoptera; family Elateridae; genus Agriotes; species Agriotes lineatus. The sequence continues at coordinate 39,875 of CALNHX010001796.1, read as the reverse complement.
GACGAGTTTTCACTTACTCCACCGATTTGGACACCGGCTCTGGTCCAAGCGACGTCTCCATCTATCCCGTAGCATATTCCGACTGCCCTGTATACTATAACTCGAAACCCACAAGAGAAGTTACAAGTTGAACACTACATAAATTATCCGACTTAGTGGCTGCCGCCCTTATAAGTTCAGAATTTCAAACAAATCCGAAACCGCCGGTTAAAAAATTATAGGAACATAATCCGCACATAGATAAACTGACCTTCGAAATTCTCGAACACTAGAGTACTTCAATCACCCACTAGCGATGAATTATTTTTAGTGAAACACAACAGTTATTGACACCGGCAATGTTTGTTTTGTTTGCAGGATTAAAAGGTTAGCCATCTTTAAAACCTTCGCAAGAGGCGAAAACAAAGTCGCGACATCACCTATAAGCTACCAGTCAAGTTCCACGAGCGACATGGGTTGCAGCGGGCCTTAGGAGTTTAGCGGTCGACTCAGAAGAATATAACCACCCACGTACATAATTTGACATTTTTTTATACTTTATTAAGAACATTATTTTATTTTGTAATACAAGCGTATCAATAGACGTTTATTTTCGACTACTTTTCTTTGAATGTCATCACAGTACCGTGCCCCCAGCATAGAGTTATGTGAGGGCCAATGTAACTGGAAAAATACAGAATAATTCCCACCGTTGTGTTTCGTTTTTGTAACGCCAGAGCAGAGACGTAACAAACACATAATAATTTTTTTGTGCAACGGCAGCGAAATAGTAACGGTCGCGAAAACGAATTCCGCAGCCGTAATTGCATCCGCAAACGTCAACTTTTCACCACGGCTGCACAAAAACCATTTTTTCTGCAATCGCCGTAAAAGTAATTTCCTTTAATAACAAAATATATCATTGAAGTTGGCGTTTCTCTTACTGATACAAAAAGTATACGTTGCATGGCAACACTTTTAATTCCTGGGATTAAAAGTACTTTTTTTTTAATTCGACAGTGAAGAACGCCCAAATCGTCATTAAAATACAAGTAATTCATTGATTTACGACCTTTTGCAGTTGGCGGCGTGACAGATGGGTGACGAGAGAAAACATCAAGATAACGTCAAGATAAATAGTTGGTTAATGAATGTTAATTTCATGATTTTTCGGTTTAAAAAACCGTAATGTGCATCTAGGCACTGAAGTTTCTTTTTATTCTTCATGTGGTTTATTTGCTTCAGCCCCACAGGTCTCTGCTACTAAATTCAGATTCGTGATACAAAGTTAAACTTCAGTGCCTTGGTATACAAATAACTATCATTTCCTATAAACTAAAAGTAAGTTATAGAGCGCCTGGTATTGACACCATACCAGCGGAGACCATCAAGCTTCTTGATGAGCAAGGAAAGCGACAGATACTTGTTATATGCCAGAAAATATGGGAAACGTGCATTTGGCCAGATGACTGGCTGACCTCTGTTATTATTCCCTTACATAAGAAAGGTTCCACTAGCGTCTGTGACAACTATCGCTTAATAGCTTTGCTTTCACATGCCAGCAAAGTTATGCTGTATATTCTGCAAGCACGTCTCAATTCCTTTCTATCCTGGCAGATACCTCAGGAGTAGAATAGGGGCACCTTGTTTTTGATAGCTGTCAATCAAATTTTGATTCGTGGTGTAATTCGCGGTTTTATTCGCGGTTTTCGCGGTTTTATTCGCGGATTTCGCGGTTTTAATTTTAATTCGCGGATTGACCTAATTAATTTCGCGGATTGATCTAATTAATTTCGCGGTTTGATCTAATTAATCACATATGAAGTTTGATATGTAATTTACATATGTGCTACTGATTAAATTACGCATTAGCTTCCGATTAAAATTACGCGTCGGACTTCGGCGGCCGTCTTGGATTTCTGGCGGGAATATTTGAAATTTGAATTTTTTCCGATTTTTTTCTAAGTTCAATTTTTTGAATTTAAATCTCCCGGGGTGTCGGCCATCTTGGTGCGCGCGCACTTCTCACAGGTGTCGTTTTTAATTTTGAATTTTCGCGGAAATATTTGAATTTCAAACTGGTAGATCTTCCGTCTCCCTCATCGAAGCTACTCTCTCTCTCATGCACGGAGGCTATTTTAATTTCGCGCGAATATTTGAATTTTAAATTTTTTTCAGATTTTTCTAAGTCCCTGTTTTGAATTTAAGTTCTCGGGTGTCGTCCATCTTGGTTTTCTCACATTTATTTTAATTTAAAAAAAGCTTCCTGCGATGTCCCATGGCTGGAGTCGAACCAGCGATCACAGCATTACGAGTACGAAGCCTTAACCAACTGGGCTATCGAAGCGATCGAGGTTAAAGGAATTAAACATAGCCACTTACGTGTCACGAGCCCAGCTTTAAACAAACTATTTTTCAAAAAAGGTTATTTATGAAATTGGAAATGCATTGCCTGTGTTGTTAAATGACTTGTAGTAATTTTAAAAAACTGATTTTACGGTTGGATGTGTCATAATTGATAATTTTATAATTTGTGCCTGCTATATGGCTGGATTAACGAGATACCCATTGTCCCTACCTACTATTGGAAATTTCCGTCTAAGTTCCCTTTTTAAAACAGGTCGGTGACTGTGTTTTGTTTGGTTTTAAAGGTTTGAATATTGTACCACTTAGCTGTTCTGACATTACACTTCCATATCCATATTATAAATAAATTTTAAATGTTATTTTCGACTGAGTTTTAGCCACTTATAAATTACAACAGCTAGTTTAAAATTAAATGGGCGATCGGTCACAATTATATATATCCGCAATAACATGAACAAGAAGATATACGTATTGCTTGAGTAAGAAAGAGATAAACATATAATCCGTTCACGACCTTTTTGGGACAGAGTTGGCTATTATTTTTTCTTTTCATGTTGGACTAACTGATTCGGTGATGTAGCGGATGCAACTTTTTTTCTGTCAGTGTCTGTTCGACATTTTCTTGCCACCACATTGCCAAACTTATTATTTTAATATTCGTAAGAAAATAAATGCTTTATCAAGTGTGTAAAAGTAATTTTAATTTCCGTCAAAGGAAAAATCAAAATGCCCAATATAATTTTGTTACAACAAAAAAAATTTCCATTAAACGATGCTAGTTGCAGTTTAAAAAGGACAGATCAGATCTAAAAGAACACGAGTTGATGTCGAGACTAGAGAGAGATCCGGCAACAATGTACCTATTCAGAAAATATAACCTTAAACTGAAAACAACCTAACCTAACAGAAAAAGTGTCAGTTTGCATTAGGGAGTTTAGTTGCCGCAGAGGTACTACCAACAAAATTACTAGATGGTCATAGCCTCACCTGACCCAAAAAGATCGTGAACGGCTTATATTAGCAAGTATTGGAGAAGGCTTGACTAATTTTAATTATGACATTTGTCAACTAAACATAAAATAAATTTGAATAAAAGCACGCAAAATTACGAAAATACGTAGAAAATTTATAAAAATCGGCATCTTGTCACATTAAATTCTGAAAAAACGACAAAAAACAATATTTTTATACAACTTTCATCGAAAAAATAGTAAAATTTTACGAAAAGACGTATGTGTTGACCTCAAAGTAACAAAAATTTGAATAAAATCACGCAATCATACAGCATCTCACATAAATTTTCACAAAAATCGACATCATGTCACACAAATTATACAAAAACTGTCATCATATCACTTGAAATTATACAAAAAACGACATTTTCATTCAATACACGATGAAAATTGAACAAAAATCAAGCAGTCATACAGCATCTCACATAAATTTTCATATACAATACCGCGAGCGGTCCACGAATTGCCGAAAATTTTTGTCAAAGTGTATGAGTGTTTATTGCTTCGATATAAATTGGTCGAGTGCGACAGCACGAGACCAATTTTGAAGCAATAAACACGAATAAACACTTTGACAAAAATTCATGCAATTCGTCGGCTGCAAGCGGCATTTGAAGGACTATTCAACGAACAAAATTGACATTTCTTAGTAATTAATCAATTTTATCACGTCCTCTTTGAAAATAAAAATCTGTTGACGTAAAATAAATTGTTTGTCAAATTTGACATTTCTAATATCATATTTGATTAATTTTACAGGAAGTTAAATAAATGTCACAGGAAGGGAAAAAAATTGTCATTAAAACTCCGCTAGCGGAATTGTTGCACAATTTTACGCTGATTGGTGGCAAATGACATAAATACTAAATTATGATTGGTGAATAGTTAACTTGAAGGGGGTGAGTTGAATAGTCACAAAAATCGACATCATGTCATATAAATTATACAAAAACTGTCATCATGTCACTTGAAATTATACAAAAAACGACATTTTTACTAAACACACGACGAAAATTGAACAAAAATCACACAATTACACGCCATCTCACATAAATTTTCACAAAAATCGACATCATGTCATATAAATTATACAAAAACTGTCATCATGTCACTTGAAATTATACAAAAAACGACATTTTTACTAAACACACGACGAAAATTGAACAAAAATCACACAATTACACGCCATCTCACATAAATTTTTACAAAAATCGACATCATGTTACATAAACTATGCATAATTTTGCAAATGTTTTACACTTTTTATAAAATGCATCGCTCAAAATTAAAAGAAATAGCAATTTCATTGAAAAAATCTACTACCACAATCATTTCGATAAACAAAATTCAAAAAATCTTATACTTTTGACGGAAATATATGTATGTTGACCACAAATTAACATAATTTTTAAATAAAAACGCGCAATTCGTTGAAAAATATTCTGACACCACCAAAACAAGCAATTTCATTGAAAAATATATATATGTTGTCCACAAATTAACATAAATTTGAATAAAAATACGTAATTTTGTTGAAAAAATGTTCTGGCCCCGTCATTTCACTTAAAATTTTACAAAACTGCCATCATAACACTTGAAATTATACAAAATATATGTATGTTGATCACAAATTAACATAAACCTGAATAAAACACACAATTTCGTTGAAAAATTTGCAAATGTTTTACACTTTTTATAAAATGTGTCGCTCAAAATTAAAAGAAATCACAATTTTTAAATTATATCACGCCAATGTGAAATCGTAGATTGATTTTTTTTTTGAAATTTTACACTTTGTAACTGTAAAATAACTGCAAATACTAATATTTTAGCTTTAGACTTTGTAATTATTGCAGATTCGAGAAAAACACAAAGCAGAGTAGAAATAAAAAACACAAACACTTTGTAATAAACAAATATATTGTTCTTATTTCGTATAATACTTAATAATATAAATATAAATGTACAGCAGAATGTCTTATTTCTAAAAATTCGCTAGCAATTTACAAAACTGTAGTTTGAGGTGCACGACATTTCAAATTAAAAAGACTGCAAGTAATAAAATCAGAATTTCATTGTGTAATTTTAAAGTTTAAGATGCACCCAATCTAGAATTCCCTTCGTTTTTGGTGTTGATGACATCTGCCTTAGAGGCGTTTTTCTAACGGCCCTTTTTTGGAGGCGTTTCCTTATCGGCGTTCTTCTGACTGAACCTTTTTGATGTGGACTTGGATGAGTAGCTGGTGTTTTTAATTTATATTCTAAATCGGACTCGCAGTTATCAGTTTCCATTTCGGTTTTTCCTGTAGTACCAGTCGGGGTTGGCTTCTTTTGCTGTTTAGGTTTAGCTAGCAGCACATTAGCAACGTTAAGGTCTTTGATGTAATCAGCAAACTGTAGGCGTCCGGGTGGATTAATAGTTTTTCGAGGCCGCAGAGTGTCGTGAATTAAATCGACTATGTTAGACGCCGGTAAAATTTTACCCTTTATAGTAACGGTACCCTTGTGATCCCAGTTCACATCGCTTGAGGTACTCAAAATGCGTAGGAAAACTTCAGCTTTTTTCTAAAAGTTTTGGGAAGTGTAGATAAAATAACGGCATTTGATAGGCTGTCACTGGTTGTTTCAATAGGTATTTTGATTGGCTGCCGCGCCTGGTTTGTGAAATGAAGGAATCGTTGTAAAACCTGATTGTACTGGATCCATTTATCGTGATCAGTTAATTTGGACTTTAAAACTTTTTGCATTTCGTCATCAAGCTGTGATAATATATTTTTCTCCGCATCATCGCCAGACTTAAGACGTTTGACAAATTCCGGCGATACAATCAACATCTTCCGCTCTTTGTCCATTTTAGTCAAAAAGGAGCTCAGTCGTTTGTTCTGGTAGAGCCGTCGTGAATAAACTAGCTTAAAATCAAGACTTTCATAATAAATATATAAAAAATATGCCAGGTACGGGAATCGAACCCGTATTCTCTCTCGAGATCAGAACTTGAATCTGACGCCTTAACCATTCGGCCAACCTGACTCCCTATATAAACGAGCACTCTCTGCATAATTAAGAAAACATATAGTTTAAAAAGCCTTCTATTTGCAATTTCATACAATATTTCATATAAATTAAGACATGTGACAAGATGCCGATTTTTATAAATTTTCATGGGAGATGCTGTCGATTTTCTAAAATTTTAAACGAAATGCTTTGGAAATTGCATGTTTTTATTCAAATATTAGTAATTGAAGCTATTTTTCACATATAAAGTATCGAAAATTCATATAAATTGAACTACGATTTCATAATTGTGTGATGTACTTTAAAAAATTACGGTTTATTTGTTAACGTTTGCAAAATTATGCTTAGAAATAACTCTTAAAACTTTTTTACATCATTTTTTCGGTACTATAAAGTCGCTTTGTAAAGATTTTCAACGAAATTGTGCGTTTTTATTCAAATTTTTGTTACTTTGGGGATCAACACATACGTCTTTTCGTAATTTTTGCGTATTTTTATTCAAATTTATTTTTATTGGTCGTCAACACAGACGTATTTTCGTAAAATTTTACTATTTTTTCAATGAAAGTTGTATAAAATATTGTTTTTTGTCGTTTTTGCAGAATTTAATGTGACAAGATGCCGATTTTATAAATTTTCTACGTATTTTCGTAATTTTGCGTGCTTTATTCAAATTTATTTTAATTTGTCGCCAACACATACGTCTTTTCGTAAATTTTTTACAAGAAAAATGGTTTGACTTATATTTTTACAAGTATCCCTTGTCTTATTTGCAAACGATATTGAAAAGCTATTTTTTTTCTACGAAATTGTCTGTTTTTATTCAAATTTATGGGGGACTACCATTCTTATACAATAAGACTCGGATAATTTACAGCCCGCTATGCAATGACGTCAAAACTTTGAAAGAGAAAGCTAGAATAGTCTAGCATCTTATAAATTATTTATTTCTGTCTTTGAACATTTGCTGTAATTTTTGACGTGAAATATCAGATCGAGGCCTTGTTTAGAAATTGTACGCATATTAACAACACACAAAAATCAAACAGCTACAAAGGAGACATTAAAAAATGTAACTTTATATTGTTTTTTAAAATTACAGAGCTATATTATTTTAAATTTCGATTAAAATTTACAGCCCGCTCAAATTGTCGTCGCGTTCTATAAAACACAAGTCAGTTTTTAAAATACAAAGCCGTTTTAACATTAATTCCAATATCTTGGACGCTTTGGCACAACGTTTATTTAAAATAAAATAGATTTTCTATACCGTCTGCAAATAAAACAATGGTTGATTGTAAAACACATTTATTAAATAGAGACCGCTTGATCCTGAGCGTTATAAAACATTTAGTAATTCAGTTCATTTATTTAATTTCTATTATAAAAAGTCTAAACTCCAGCAGACGCAATCCCCCGGTAACAATGCATTTTGGCGATTAAAATTTACAGCCCGCTATGCAATGACGTCAAAACTTTGAAAGAGAAAGCTAGAATAGTCAGAATGCGTGTATTTATATAAGGGACTAAAATAATTATTTCGCCTTTTAAAAATATTACTATGGTTCTAAATTATGCACAATGCAGTTCATCTGTTATTAATTATAATTTTCAGGAAATAAATAATTTTATAATATGACAGCATAGCGGTACTCAAGCGGCCTGTGACTGATTTGTTAAATACATTTTCTTTTATTAGTATAACATCAACTACGTCCAATTAATTTTTAAAAATTACAGAACTATAATATTTCAAAAGGATACGATCTGACGACTAAATTTCAATCGAAAATAACATTTAAAATGTATTAAATTATGCTTGCTTCGCTAGTGACTATGATTAATTCCTAAAACCTCGAGCGCTTCGCCAGCTCAGTTGGTTAAGACCTCGGCCTACAAATGCAAAACTCGTCGGTTCAAATCCGACCAGCAGCCGTGACGAGCAGCTTTTTTAAATTAAATAAATTCGAGCGAGAGAGTACAACAGCGAGAAAGACAGATGTCAACGAGGCGAGTAATCAAATTCAAAAATGGGAGCTAAATTAGCAAATTTGAAAATACGCTAGAGGTGCGCGCGCAGAAAACCAAGAAAATCTGAAAATTTAAATTCAAATATACGCGTCAGAAAACCAAGATGGCCGACACCCGGGAGATTTAAATTCAAAAAATTGAACTTAGAAAAAATCTGAAAAAAAATTTAAATTCAAATATTCGCGCCAGATAACCAAGATGGCCGCCGTGTAATTCCAGAAGCAAATTAAAAATGGCCGCCGCGTAATTTAATCAGTAGCACATATCAAAATTAATTCGCGGGTCATATGTGCAATGCGGATCATATGTGTAATTTAATTCGCGGTTTGATTAGGTCAATTTAATCCGCGGTTTAATTCGAGGAATTTAATTCGCGGATTTAATTAGGTCAATCAATTTAATTCGCGTTGACCTTTGACATAATCCAATTAGTGGTGCCTCCACTTCTACTAAGGTGTTTTCAATGGTTCAATGGTTCGTTCATTATAGTTTTGAATATACTAAACTTATCTGTTACTTTCGAGTTTAATCCATTCGGTAAAGCAATTATTTTTTGTAACTCGTCCGATAATATTAGAGCAAAGTTACCTACTGTTATAATTACAATTTTTAAATATAGGACAGCAAAGTTTGTACTTACCTACAGTAACTTTAAATTTCTATTTGGTAGCGGGTTCTTTATCATAAAAAGATTAATATTAACATTAACACCTATTAAAGGTTACCACACACGCACATTGCATAAGCGTTTTCTGTAACTGGGCGTCGACCTGTTGATAAGATGATACAAATAAAGGAAAACTAAATAATTATAGCGACATGAAATATATTGTTTGTGTTGTCTACGAATGAGAAGTACTGCAATAACTATTATATTAGATTACGTAATCTCTTTTAGCGTTACGTTAATTGACAGATCTTAGTATTTTACGAGTAAATGTAGCGGTACATCTAGATATTTCAAAGGTCTACAGTGAAAAATACTCCATCAGATGAATGAAAACGTATTCAACAAACTATCTAATAATATAGTTCCATAAGGCTGCAAGTTGGAAATGCCAATAACGTACATGAGATGCCTTACAACTTGACTCATTTACAAAAGCTTAATTAACCGTGTATCTAACAACTAGCACAAGGTCGCCTCGTGCAAACCCAGTGATGAATAAACTCGAAATCATTGTTTGTTCTAACCAAAACGAAAAACTTCAAGTAGCACTAGTGTAAGTCCTCTTGTACATATGTCGTGTGTAAACATCACTGCAGTTGTAAACTTTTGATATCTATTCCGTGATAACTGTAATGATACGATGATGTAAAGACGGATAGTGTTAGAGCCACTTTAAATTCCCACCCATTCACGAAATACATGAAATGAAAGTAGCTCTAACTCTAAGCTGTCAACGAAATTGGACGAAAGGTTTAAGATACTTTTATTTAAGCATGAGCAACAAAAGTGTGTATGTGTCCCATGTGGACATTCCGGTGTCAGCTGTTGACTTGCTCAAGGACCGGTAAGTTTTCATATTGTTCAGGTCAGCGGAAGCTTAGCTCGTTTTGGCAGGTTCAAAACATTCGTAAATGAAGTATTCACCAAGGATGGAAACATAGCTAACGTTCGGGGAGCCAGTGGCATTTTATGGAACACCAGAGTTAAATTAGATAAGGATATCATAGACTCTGCAGGTGAGCATTTGTAATTTACGGTACATTACCTGTTTTCCTCTGCACCTCAGACGAATTATACAAAGAGAGTGCGATAGCAAGGGTTTGTTTTGTTCCAACAGGATAGCAAGAGATAGTCTCTATACATCTAACGTGCAAGCCCAAGGATGATAATTTTTTAATTTTCCAATGTTTACACATACAGTGTTTATTATTTGACATTGATGTCACTGATTAACTGTAAATTATACTCAATAATGATAAATTGGAATACAATATACAGAGACATAACAAATCATGAACACCACGTGATCATATAATATAGGCAGCACATTGACAACTGTTAGCAATTACTAAAAACGTAAGGTAACGTGCCCCATTTTAATAAATTGACATATTATAGGAAACTACTTACCCGAAACACTTCAAAAGTAAGCAATTTAGCTCTAAATAAAACTGTTGTTGATGCAAAGAAAATCAAGTGTCAGAAATTAGAAAATTAGCACAACGTGAGAACTCAAAACTATATCACGAACGTCAATGCTTAGAAATGCCGGTGCTTTGCATGAAGCATAAAACACTAAATTTACTAAATCACCAAATGTCGCTTTCCACATGATCTTTAATCTTTTTCGATGTGTGCAAATATTGTCTTTTCTTTCTCACTGTTAACATTCAGACCAAATAGAACTATTAATGGACTAAGAAAAACAAAAACGCTGTTACTTACTATTTCTATTCACATATCGTTCTATCCTGGTCTGGTATCACAATATTATTTGAAGTGGGATATACAGGGTGTTTAGGAAATGAATTCAAATATTTTAACCCGTAATAGAACTCGCTAAACTGAACTACTTCTTCATTTATAATTTTTTCGAAAATACCCTCAAAACTGAGTTAAAATTCCATACACTTTTACTCTAAAAATGCATACCTGCCTATGTAATAATATTTTAATTTAATAGCACAAAACACAAAAAAACATTTCTTTGATATGCAAACCAACAAAAACTGCATAGGTACTGATAAAACCTTTAGTTCACATCTGGTCACCAACGTACCTTCTCAATTGAAGTAGGTAACTGATTGACCGCATATTTTTTTGTGCAAGAACTTTGCAGCTTTAAAATACTTGTGTCTTTCACCTTTAACTTAGATTTGCTTACCAACCGACTCGTCAAATTGGAGGAGATAAATGATCGAAAAAATATGCGATTAAATTAAAAACTATAAACAGAAAAGTTGTTCATTTTAGTGAGCTTTATCACTAGTTAAAATTATTGCATGGACTTTCATAACACCCTATATAAATATGGGTGACAGCGTGTTTAGTGTATAACTCGTCTGTGGTTTTTACGCTGTACCTACTAATATCATAAGTTCATAGCCTTAATTTATTCTAACATGTGAGCAAATAAAAATGAAATCAAGCTCTATTACTTCTAATATTTTTAATTTAAGTATAACAGTTTATATTAGTGGAAGTGTTAAGTTGTTTAAATTATCACATTTTAAATTACACATGTTTAATCAATGATCACTTTCAGCAGTTCTTATACATTAATATGTAATTATTGATGTAGGCAAATGCAGCATTGTGTAAGTGTTGGTTTTTATGTTAATTGATTTTTTTAAGGACAGTAGGTGACAGTTATGCAATGGTTTAGGTTATGTAGATGTATTTAATTCTAAAATATTAACACAATAATGTGTTTCAATTTTCAAAGCCAAGCTTGATTTCACATTCGTTTGCTCACATGTTAGATACCATACACTCCAAATCGTTACGTCACAAGAAAATGTGTCCTCTTTACGGGAGGGAATGATTGAACTAACAGAAATTGCAACAGATTTTATTTTAGCAGATTTAGGCAGATTTTAGCGCCCATTTAAATAACTTCTAACAAAAGGATATTCCTGCTTTTCTTCCCTAACAAGAACTCCGAACTCTGAATTTTCCCACATTGTAAAGGGTTGTGGTTACAGTGGAAATTTTCTTCAGGTTTTTAAACACCGTGCGCGAGCGAGGAGACTGCATTTCTTGCAGTTTGACTTGGTGTTTAGTCGGGGTTTACCATTTAAATCAGTTTGTGGCTCCCGATTCCCGGCCGTTCAAAATTCAGCTCAGGGTATTTTTGAGTGAGTCACATCGGGTGGGAAATGGTTAGTCACGTAATGTATGGGACCGAATATCGTTAAGTTATGTCTCTAATCACGGCCAAGTCGGAGATATGTAGAAGATTCCCCCAACAATATTACACATTACGGAATGGTTGTTCCGTAGCAGAATCACCTACCGTTTCTGTCTCCGGTTTACGTTAAACTTGATTTCCGGACTACCATATTTCCATCCACCACAACCAACCCCAAGGAGCATTGCCATCCTTCACGACCGTCTATCGTACCATTCTTGATTTGGGCATCATTTTTGAAGGGGGGTGATTCTTCGACTTCCCCTCGAGCCTTGCGACGACGCTATTAGATAAACGAATCGTTTATTATATTATGTACATTTGATAAAAAGTACATTGCGTAAGTGATTTGGGTTTCTTCAACCATGAACTATTAGGTTTGCGTTTTTAACTGTTAAATTGTTTGAGCTGCTTCTTCCAGAGAACCGTTGGTATCTTTAGAGCCACTGTTCATTAAATTATTAACCCGTAAGGCAACTGATTGTAAAAAAATTAACCCGGCATAGGCTAGAGTAGCTTGTAAAGTTAGCTTGTATAATGGCGACGCCTCCATATGTAGCCTCATTTAATATTTTAAATGTTTAATATATGTTTTATCATATTTCACGTTTATTTGAATCCAAGTAAAAAATCCAGGGCGCTAAGGAAATCATCTTTTGAGCTTTATCTAGCCCAACTCATCGTCGAACGAATCGAACATATGTCTAGACTAACCTACTAGCCGGAGTGACTTAATGCAGGGCTAAACATCTATGTGTTGGAAAAATTTAACCATTAAAAGTAATCGTAGATCAGATTTGACACCATTATTCAACTAAGATCAAATAACGACATGAGCCGCCCCTGAGGGGTTGGTTTGTGTTTTAAGTACCATTTGGTCCTGCAACATAATATAATTTTAGCGTTTTAAGTACACATTATTTTCATTGGATTTATTTTTACCCTTTCATATATATTTCTTTTATACCGCCTTTGGAGTTTTCCGGTTCCCAGACGTCACATGTCTTTGTCCTGAGTATTTTCTTCTTGTACTGGGTAGATGGCCAGTAGATATTTAAAGATCTTCTGAATCGTCCTCGTTTAGGATTTCCTGGAAGAAACCGTCTAAAGATTTTCTTACGCCATCGTTGGTCGTCCATTCGGAGAAAATCGAAATAATTTATATTTTCTTGTTTTAATTCTAGCTGTTAGTGTATTTGCAGCTTTCAATTTATATTGGATTCCATCAATTGTGACATTTTCTAGTCTTGACGACACTAAGGCACTGTTTTTGTAATTCGTTTTTACTACCAGCCGGTTTCTTTTATATTCGCTGTTGACTGTCAACGTTTGGCATAAGTAGCACAACACTTTGGGTATTACCTTTATGTGAAAATTCTAAAATTTGCAATAATGAGCTGTGGAAATTTTTACATATTCGAAAGGGTTCTTTATCATCCCTTTACGTTAAGATCAAGTTTGTTGCAAATTCTTCTAATTTATAACAACTGGACTATGTTAGCTTGTTTATACATTTATATAGACCTTGTTGAATTAAAAAAGGTTCAAATAAGTTATGAGCTATATTATTGTAAACAGGTCCTCAGTTGGAAGTAGTTGCCACAGCATCAGCTGGGTTGGACCACATAGAAGTAGAAGAGCTAAAGAAGCGTGGAATTAAACTGACCAACACGCCAATTGTTCTCAACGCTGCCGTTGCTGATATTGCTGTGCTATTGACATTGGCTGCCTCCAGAAGATTGCACGAAGGTCGCCTACATATAGAAAAGCAAGTGCTTTTAACAGTTGGGGTCAACATTATAATAATTATAACTGACATAATTTTAGTGGCACTTGGGAAATTGCCAATCAGTGGATGTTGGGACAAGCCCTTAGTGGATCTACTGTCGGAATCGTCGGATTAGGAGGAATAGGTCAAGCGATTTTTAAAAGACTAAAAGCGCTTGAAGTTAGCAAATTTCTGTATTCTGGACACGCAGAAAAGGAAGAAGGTACTTATTCTCAAAACAATATCATTAATGGGCATTGAAAAATGCGTGTTTATTTTAACTTCAATGGCTTCTTCTCTATCTTCCACAACATTTCTTATTTTTTTAACATTCAAAAGAAATTTAATTTTTATTACTGAACCCATAACTTCTCACTTAAAAGGTAACATTTAAAATGTATAATTAAAAATGTCAGATATCGATTGCAGGTAAGCAGTTGGGAGCTGTATTCGTCTCATTCGACCAACTGCTCAAAGAAAGCGATTTCGTAGTCGTTTCCTGTCCTCTAACCCCTGAAACTAAAGGAATGTTCAATGAAAGCGCGTTTAGCAAAATGAAGAAGACGGCAATCTTCGTAAACGTCGGTCGCGGAGGTATCGTAGATCAACCTGCTTTAGCCAAAGCTTTAAGGGAAGGAACCATATTTGCTGCAGGGTTAGATGTGATGACACCTGAACCTCTACCCGTAGACGACGAACTCCTCAAATTGCCGAATTGCGGTAGGTAGCAATGGAATTTCCAGTTTAAAATTGATGCTAATTGTAAACTTTACAGTTCTGATTCCACATCTTGGAAGTGCCACAGTCCAAACGCGCACTGCTATGGCGGAACTTGCAGCAAAAAATATCATAATGGTGCTGGAGGGCGGAGATCCGTTAACCCCCGTGTACTAAATTTAGCGTGACAATTTATCTATAGGTATTTTATACGAATGAGAACTGAAGCCAGAAGTATTGAATTATAGTTTTATTTCTACCGAATACCATAAAAACTTTATAGATATACAACAGTTATACAATATTGTCAGTCATTGCACGATATTTTCGCCTTGTACTAGACACGTCACAAAGCTCCTTCCTTATAGTACTAATTTATTAAGTGAAATGAAACTTAAGTCAAATAATTCTTTCTTCATATTTTTACCTACATCCAAACCATTCACAAGCATTCATACTTGTTTATCATTCATAACTGCGGATAATATATTGCATTTTAGATAAAAATATAAACTGCAACTATTTATAATTATGTAGGTACATAAGTCATTTACAAACTCGTTTTGTCATTGCAAGCGCCGTGTGCGACTATTCGATGTTGACAGAAAAAATATCAAAGTCTTCCTTTGTTCTTCTACGTAAATTAAATGATTGTCATCAAAAGCTACAACAAAATTAAATTATGAGCAGGCTGAAATACTCTAATAACGTAATTTTGGCTTCTATAAGCCCATCTTCACGTTATTGCAGCCTTAAATAAGGAAACCCGACTCGAATAGGCCGTGTGGGGAACATATTGACTCCTTTATCTAACTTAGTTCTTAAGCTTTACTAGGCTTTGGTAAAATTGGGACTCGTCCCCCTAATGACTGTAATATAACTAAGTTTTAACAGTGGGAAAACTGAACTGAATTGCTTTAAGTTTTTATAGAGACCACTTTTCCTCATCTTCCTCTAAACCATTAGGCGAACGTCATCAGTTCCTACGCATTGTTCTATACGAGAAAATGCTGTCATTATTGAGGATAGACATTATATCAAAATGCAACACTTATCCCCAAGAAAATAATAGTATTTATAAAGAACACGCCCAAAACATACACATCTGCCATGTAACTAATTTAACATAAACCATTTTTGAATTCTAGGAATGTATGTTCAGTAACTGAGATGATAGCCCCTTTTTGTTCTCTCCTCCAGTGTCTCCAGCAACAGCAAAGTGACACGGCTGATGCAACAAGAACAGCGACAACAACAAGAGCAATAGCAGAAGCGATTGGAGATACTGGAAATCCTCTATGCAGAGAACAATTCATTTCCTGCTCGTCGTTCCCTGATGGACAATGACGTAGCCCGTCGCACCAAAGTTCTGAACTTATACATGCCCCAAGTTCTGGGCAACTAAAATGAAAAGTTGGAATTAATATTTAACTGAATTTTTTCGCACACTTTACGCCTTACCTGTGGGGGCAATCTGGGGGGCTTATCATGAGCAAAGAAGTGGGTAGCGTCAAGGCGGGATTTTTCGAAACTTCCATCCAATTCACGGCGAAATTTCCGGGTTCTCGTTGTAAAAACTCGACTACGAAGCTTCGCGAATTAGCTGCTTGCATGTACCGATACGAAAATAAACTCCATCCTTCAGAAAACAATTCGACTACTCGATGTGGGCTATCGTAATACGACGGACAAATGACGTGCATATAGTCTGTCCTTGTGGGAGAATACACTAAAATTCTATTCTTAGTCGAACATTTCGTATCGTTGCTGACTTCAACCCCTTTAATTTTTAAATATATAAAGTTGTTGTAAGCATCCTCCGGCTCTATAAGCCACGGTTGATGAACGCAGAGCGGCATGGTTTGATTAAAGTTTTCCGCTGGTTCCGCATTTTGTCCCACATTTCTTACGGTAATTTCCCCGCTGGAGCCACGCAACCTTCGTGTTTTCCAAGGGTTCATGCAAGAGTGCTCCGATTGGAGGGAAATAAATTCGTAAGTGGCATCGAAAAAGTAATCGTTATAGTCTTCCGTAATGTTCATATCCGTTACAATGAAATTGATCACAACTTTACGAGCAGTCTTTGTAACAATAAAAATCGGCTCCGTTAAATTTCCGCACATGCAGTCACGAGGTATTTCGATGCCAGGCCAGGGATATTCAGAAAGCTGAATTTGAGCGATTCCGTCGTTATCGGAATCGTAAACCTGGCATTTCCATCGACCACTTTCGGCGTCAAATTTGGACGAGCACCCCTTATTTCCAAACCGCGCCTTATGGAAGGCGACCTTTAACCCTTGCCGTTCGTTCGATTCGAAATGATACGCGCAATTCAAATTTTGTTGTCCTCCTCTGCCGTACAGGAAAGTTATCTTAGGCGAATAAAATTTTCCTGAGGGAGCTGTGAATATTCTATTGCAAGGGTTTGACACTTGACTACCCTCCTGGGAAAAATCCACAAACTCGTATCTTAGAATGAAGCTCACCGGATACAGGACGTTGCCATAGCGTATCGAGTGGGCGATGGTGAGGTCTGGCCCTGAAGAGACGTAACTTTCTGATATCCCGCAGGGTCTCGTTAATCTGGTTGAGTTACTGAGCAACGAATGATCGCACAATTTGGGTTTGTCGTCCTTGCAGAACTGCCCAATGAGAGGAACGGCGTCGCCGCTAGTTTTTAGGTCTCCGTCCCACAAACGAAGCTGCACATCACACTCACCCTTGTCGTAATCTCCCAACCTTTCACCTGTTACGTGATATTTTATGAATGAAATCCAGACCACTTCCTGAGGTTGACCCCTAAAGTGATAATGACAGGTCGTATTGGGTGGTAACGAATGGCGAGGACTTTCCAGTAATCCAGATGAATTATCGAAAGCCGTGAGAATGAATTCACACTTCTTGCCATGTTCTACATAAGCGGGAGATTCTTTCTTCACGTAAAACACCTTTAAATAAATTATGTTACAATTGTCACTTTGGCGTGCACTTAATAAAGTGCGTACTTACCTCTACTTCAAGTTCGAATCCTGGCAAGTATGAGAGTGGTAGCGGATGAAAGGGATTGCCAAAAGGAGAGGTGTGAAATTTGATTAGCATTTCGGGCCCGCTACTAATAATCTCCAGAACAGTTTCCCCACTGCATAGATGGGCCAACGTTGGGGCTGAATCGTCAAGACCGTCCGTAATCTCTATGTAATCTTGCATAACATTACAGCGATCCCAAATCCTGAAATGTTTGCATGGTAATGTAAAACTGAAAGTCTCAGCAAAAAGCATCTGACCTGAAAACCCTCTCGTTCGTCGAGAACTTGGGCGATTGTTCCTTGTAGGGAATGTTAGCCTGCCGGACGGCAATTAACGCGTGCTTTCCTGGGGGTGCATGCCTGTCCCTTACCCGGTAATGGCATGTTACGTTTCTGGGATATATTCCAGGATAATTGGGGGATTGGATACGACAAGGACGCCGGCTGCACCCTTCCAGCAATCGGTCGCAGTATGTTCCAGAGTGGAGCTTGCCTCGATACGATCTTTGCGTCCCATTTCCGTAACGAATTCGGGCCTCTCGCATACGCAAGAATTTGTAGGACAATTTGAATTCAAAGCTGTACCCCGAAGTTTGCTATAAAAATAATAAACGTCAAAGTTTAGCTTATATAGCAAATTTTTTTAAAGTTTAATTGAAAACTCATGCCAGCTGTAGCAGAGTGTTAATGCCTCATATTACATATAAGTGACACTGGAAACCATTCGAGAAAATGGGTCTTGCATCTAGTACTATTTATAACTAAAGCTGATAATTATATGCACCCAAATGTACGAAAATATACGCATATATATGCATACATTTTGTTGAGTATGTGCACTCAAAGTAATAAGCTCTATTTTTTTTTAAATAAGTAGATGTGCTTAAATAACGTAAAAATTTGAATTATTTTGTATAAATATATTTATTTCTCTAATTTTTATTCAAAGATGTCATTCATTTTAGCGTTTGGCTATATAAACATAGACTGTCAACGCCAACTTCATGTTGTAAGCCAACATAAAAATGAGATTTCCCCTAACCTCGCCATACTATTATTCGCCCAACACTCGAAGTTCGACTCTTGAAATGGATTCTATGTTGGCTGATTCCGTAAACGTACGTTGCTTCTATGGGAAAAGTGGGGGTTTCTGGCAGTGTATGTTTATATAGTCAAAAATTTTAACAGGGACTTCCCCTTTCCTCTGCTTATTTCGATATGCGCACTGCACTCCAGCGGCAGAAAATGAAAGTATATATCTCAGTCGTACACAAAAATTTTATTAATACATTTAATGAAATAGTAAATTTTACAAAAAAATCTCAAAAAGTTCATACATTAAAAATTATTACTAAATATAACCAAATATCATAAATCCAGAAAGTATGCTCACCAACGTATAAATATGCAAAATATGCAAACTGAACTTTGGCTTTCACGATTTGTTTTTACATAATTAGAATACATATGCGAAAAGTTTGTTCGACATATTAATTATACAAAATACGTATTTGCCATATAATATCAGCTTTATGTATAACAGTTAAACTAATAACAATGTGGAAATATGAAGTTCGGTTGTCGTGTTCGTCAAATTTCTCAAAAGCTGTCATAGGAAAATCAATGTGAAATGACAAAAAGAGTTGTTTAAAGAATTAGTGTTAATTTTCAAACAATTCTGTTTTTCATTTTTCAATTGTTTCTCCGTGCAAGCCTATAGAGGAATGGAAAAAAATGGCGATCAAAAATTGTGTGGTCACACGGTCCTTATACATTTACTGTACTATTATAATTTATTTGAAGGTTAGATTCTTATTCCATGACATCAAGGATAGTTTATGTGTAGGTATTTGCGTATGTTGTATGCTTTAATTAGCTACGAATTTTTGCATTTGTAAAATATCGCGTAAAAGTAGAATTTCTGAGAAATATTAGAACGAAGGTATCCAATGATTAATAGTGTTACATTCCACACAGATAAGTGACTTATTTGCATCAACGAATATATTGCCGTATACAGAATTTAGAAGTTACCCAAACCAGGGGTTGGACAATTCGTCGTCGGCGATTGGCAGTCGCCGGTTGGCAGTCGCCGATTCGCCGTCGGTCGTGGAATGCTGTAGTTTGGAAATTATTAAATAATAATTAATCTGTAATTTCATTTATGATGAATTTTAATGACTGCAGTTTATTCCTGTGTTGAGTTTTTATCCTTGTAAAACTTTCTAACTATTACTAAACCATGCAATTGTTGTTCGACGAATTTCTCAAACTTATTAATTTATTATGTTCGCCTATTTCTATTTCAAACAACGTAATTACAGTAGGACTATTGTAAAGCGATCAACCCTAACAAGCGCACTCTGGTTTTAACATGTGAAATGTGTTCGCGATGGCGAATTTCCACACGAAATGTAAATACTGTTATAATATTGACTCTTCTTAGCAAGCCAATATCTACACAATAGTTACTTAAGTGCCAGAATACTCCTAATAAAATATTTGCCCTAATTCCAATTTTAATTTATCAAATAATGTATTTCTTTGGCTAGCTCAATTAATATGATGATCTCAAATCTCAGGTAAGGTCTTGCATTAGAAAAACTATCAAATACTTTGATCAGTAACAAATTATGTCAGAATTATTTTTGATCTTTCAGATTGTCACTGTCAAATTATTAATATGACATTTTAATAACTGAACTCATTTTCAATCAACTCACATCATTTCTAACATGTTAACGAGAGTAAGTTTTTATGTGTATAACTAATTGTTCTACTGTAGAAATTAATGAATGTTTATTTAATTCACATATACCTAATTTTTTGTCTTACGTAGAATGAATACAACCTCCCTGCAGAAACATCACAAACGCATCCAAATCCATCTTGTCACTTATATTTGGATCCTCAACAGAAATCCCACTTTCACTAGAATCTACAGTATAACTACAGGCCGAACACCGCTAAGGTCTCACTCTCCAACCCAGATGTCCTCGCTTTAAATGTACCTTGTATGGACTCGAATCAGCAATTCCAATCTACTTGTAACAGCTACTAAGCCACTAGCTATCCAAAAACTGTTCTCCCTCTTAATCCAATTCAATTATTACATATTATTTCATACGTCACTCAAGAACACTGATGCCACCCGAGCCATATTCAACCAGATGTAGTATACACCCAATTCCAGCTCAATTGCAGATGTATCAACTTGACAGTAACTCACACGAAATTCCAAATCAAAGGATACCTAATATTGACTTATCTGTAGTTACTCCAAACCGTTTATTAACCATTTTATTCTTCCGTATGTTTTAAAATTAATTTTATTTCTTTCTTTTATGATTTTAGTTAACTATACCCTTTAATACACCAACTAGTCAATAAATAAAATTTAATTAAAGGGTTTTTCTTATTCAAATTTCATTTGTACTATAAAACATGTTATACTTTTTGAACAAGATTTCGTTGTTTTTCATAATAATATTTATTATTGTAAGGTAGCAAGGAGTACTATTTTTGTTTTTGAGTGAACGAGCCATGTCGTCACTATCGTCGGAATTAATGATATGTTATTTTTCATTTTTTTCTGTAAAAGGACTTCGAGTCCGTCCATACTTGTAATAAAATAAAATAAATAAAATAAATTATAGTAATTTCTAATTTTAATATAAATGTTTTAAAATTAATCTTCTGGATTATTTTAACTATATACAGTATGTTTTATTAATTAATCTTACAAATTACAATTAATTTATTACTTCCTTTTACGATAAAGGACGTATTGGATTCACCCCAAAAATGCGAAATTGAGTTTTCAACAGATCTTCACGTTTTAGAGTCCCCTGAACCCAAAAATCATGTTTTTTTCATTGGTCTGTCTGTCTGTGTCTGTATGTGTTTGTCTGTCTGTCTGTCTGTCTGTGAACAGAATATCTCAAAAACGAAAAAAGCTATGGCGTTGAAAATTCATATATAAGTTTATTGTACTATCTAGATGCGACAGCAAGCTTTTGAAGAAAATGTATTAACCGGAAGTAGGTATTTACTCCTATTAATGTGAGATAGGTGATTTTCCAGTTGAGTAACTGTAAAATGGGTTTCTTTTGTTGTTTTTCTTTATTTTTTATTAACTCCTATTTTAAATAGAACACCCGGTATATTATTACGTTATTGAATTCAGCTTAGGATTTTAAAGAAAATTTGTTTCTTGAACTAACGCTCTGTTTTGTGCCGTTTTTGTGGAATTTTTAATTTTTGAAAATGTTTGGCAAATGCTTAAAAATTTAAAATCAAATTTTTGGCTAATTATAGGATCACTGTAAAAGGAAGTTGTGTGCGTGTATCACACCAGATTTTTATAATATGACTTCAGCTCATAACTTTTATTTTGTTTAAATTCTTGACTTTGTACTTTTTAATTTGACAGTTTTTCTCTCCAGACTACTTTTCTGTTTGGTAATTAATTTATTACTAATAAGTCATGATCTGCAACTATTACAATACCTATATGGAACGTATAGATAAGGTAAAAGACAAATCTGAGTGGCAGTGGTTCCCAGCCCTTCGTCTTGGGAGGGGACCCCCCCCCCTGAGAGCGCCTTCATAAATAATAATATAATCGACGATATTGGCAAAAGATGCAATTAGGCTCTTTGATTGTACTCAGAATATCGAAAAATGGTATTCCTATTAACAAACTTAAATATGTCATGATGCCGTTCTAATGGCTAGTAATTTTAAGCATTGCGCTGTACAAGCGGAGGTGTCGATGTGTATGGTCTAAAACTAAATGTAAAAAAGTAGCTACGTAATCACTAGCCATTTTTACTTTTGTAAAAAATCCTATAAAAGGAGAATTGTTATGATTGTGTAAAATTAGAACGAATGTAAACAATGATCAATAGTATTCGGTTCTACACAAAGAATCTGCTTGTTTACATTAACGAATACAATGCGGTATAGAGAATATCGAAGTTACTGAAACCGGGGATGAGACAATTCGTCGTAGCCAATTGACCGTCGCCTATTCAACGTAGGTCAAATTCACCGTCTACCCGATTCGCTGTGGTCCCGGTGTATTTTTGAAATGATTGAATAATAAAGAATCTGTAATTTTATTTCTGATTAATTTTAATGACAACAGTGTATATCTGTGTTGAGGTTTTATCTTTTTAAAACTATTTCTATTCATTACAAACCATGCAATTGTTGTTCGAAGAATGTGTGGAACTTATTGTGTTCGAATTATCATAAGTAATTTTCTGTTTCTACTTCAATACAACGTGGGAGCGCATTGGCTTTAACATGTGAAACATGTTATTAATTTTTTTGTATTTTATTTACACTTAAGTGAGGGTAGTCGGTATTTTTATTCGATTAAATTGTATCCACCGACGGTGAAAGTTTCGACTGCGAATTTCCCGACGGCGAATTGTACCTATGCGAATCGGCGACGGGCAATCTGTGACGGCGAATTGTTCTAGACCCACAAAAACCAGTTAGTTGTGCCCAACTTGTTAGGTTGTTTTCGACCTCTTTCGTTTTGCTCGAAATTACGTTTATTTGTCGCCCGAATTTTTCCTGGATTCGGCCCTGTGCTAGTTACATTTAAATTTAGTCCGGCGGGTATTGAAATGCTTGCGCTTCATATTTATTTTCTTAAGTAACCAATTCTTGAATGCTGGCGCAAGGCCATGGTAAGATTTCTTTCCTCGAAACTATATTATAAATATCATCGTTTATGTGCATTTGCCGAATTGGGTCCGTGAATGCATTCTTTGTTTTGCATTATTGACAACCCAGGCTAACGCTAAGTTTTGTGTATTTCCTTTTGTTGGCCTCGGTAACTCGATATTTAAGCCCTTGCATTTTAATCCGATACGCAGTGGCTTCCGTTCATTATGTGAAACTTTCCTTTAAGCCTTATCTTTTGCCAATTCAGCAATTGCATCACCCGTTAAAGCTTCTTTGTTGTTTGCATTTTCTCGCCTACGCATTTTACGTCCAGGTTTGGGACTATTGAAATAAAGTTTCGATAAACCCTTAGTTAACCATACATATAGAATTATAGTTTCGGAGTTCAAAGCTTTCTTCAAATAGGCCCGCGATTTTAAATCTGCGAGCTTCGGGGCAATCAGTATTCGACACTCACAGAAGTCAGTTGTGTGAAGTTTCGCACCCCCCGGCCTTCGGAAGCCGGGGATTGCGCTGATTTGCGCTTAGTAGTTTTGGAGAATCTCGTGAAGCCACTAACTGTTCTTGTGGATATTTTTTGAGTGCAGTCCGAGCCTTTGAAGTTATTATTTTGTGAGTGTTTAAAAGTTCGCGCGGCGAAGCATGTAGTGAAAGTGAAGTTAAGTAACCGGCGTTGTTACGATAGGCAGTGGCGTCTCATATAGTTCTGCTTCCCGGGGGATGCTTTTGGCTTTTGTTTGCCGATTTGTTAAGAGACGTCATCTTGAAGCCTTCAATAACTTTTCCTGTTCAGTGTGGAAAACCATTGCTTTATGCAAATTTAAGTATCAACGCCGTGCTAGAATTAAATAGAGTGCTCGCCGCGGGAGACTCGTTTTCTGTCATTTTGCTGGCTGCCGTTCTTCTTCTACCACCTTTGATGGGGTCCTGCCCAACCGGTCTGCCCTTCTTGGGGTTTTTCGCAACGCCACCACGTTCACCCAAGCTTCCACGAGTTCAAGTCCATCTGTAGTCAATAACAACATGCTTCCAGCTACAAGGTAACTTATTTGTATTTTGTTGCGCCCAACTGAAGTGATCGGGAAGTGTCGGAAAAAAGCGACGCGTTCGGCGCTATATTAATTAAGGAACATTGCGTACGACCATTTATTTGATCATTTTGTACAGGGGCTTGACTCCTGTCTTGTTTTTCTTTTGTGTACTAATGCTTACTGGTTAAATGTACGTAGATGCTAAGGTAATTTTGCCTGGGTCCCCGATATCTCATGTAGGATTTATCTTTTGTATACCATTTAAATTCACCTCTAGGTGATCATCTCCAATGTAAACTGTTTTGTAATCGTAATTCCTTTCAAATAATAAAACTGTTAAAGTCAGTTTGCCCTTTTAGTGAATTTTGAACCTTTCTTGTTTTGTTTGGGTCTTAAACCAAGTCAACAGAGCAGAGGCCTGATGTATTTTAATTGTAAAGCTGAAAGCATGTCCCTTTGATAAGCGAGCCCGAGATCTGGGCCATTTAGTGTTCTTTTGTGTGTCTTTAGTGACGGTGGCCTTGAAGTAAGTGATTTAACGACAAGGTCACCCGGCTACTCGGAGGAGGCTTGGTAAACAACAGGCTGAGGTGTTCAGCAACGAACCTGGAGGACTTCTACATAGGCTACGTGTATTGTTCTTGGTTCTAGACACGTTAGCCACCCCTAACCAGAACCAAGTGGCGCTCAGGCATTTCTTTTTCTTTTAAGCAAGCTTTAGGGTAAGTACCCGTCGGTTTTTCATTCAAGTTTTCGAACACGCCTTCCCGACTGAGTTAAGTGCAGGTAACCGGAACAACAAAATCTGTTCCAACACATTAAGATCTGTGATTTCTAGGGAAGACCGGCGAACCCTGTAGTTTGTACCCGATTTTTGACAGAGCTCTTGATCAATGTCGATCTGAGCATTAATACCGTAACAAACTGTACGAGTACAAAGACATAAATGCATAGATAGAGAGAAATATAAGAGAAAACAAATCTAAGTAGCATGGAGCAGTAGTTCCCAAGCCTTCCTCATTACTGTGTCCACCAGTCTATTCAGAAGGTATATCTAGACCATAGTCATATTTCTTCTAGGAAACAGGATCTTATTTTAAGGCACATTAAGTTCACATGATTCAGGTCCTCTATGGGGATCTGTACTCGGAGTAGTAATGCTTACGCAACATATTTGTGACTGACTACAAAACCAGGGGAAAGAAATAATATAACCGACGATAATGGTAAACTCATCACCAAATTATGATTGAATAATTGGAAAACTACATTGAAGAACTGATCATACTCTGTAATGTAGCATACAGGATGTATGATACATTTAATTTAAATATTTATATCCAGATATCTAATGGATATCATGTGATATAACAGTTGTATGTTTAACTGGTGGGGTAGTAAGAGCAACCACATGGTTGTTTGTTTTTTGAGTAACAGAATAACTTGAATTCAGAATCTACTAGAAATAGTCACGTTAAGGGTTAAATTCCCATTAATTGTGAGAAAATAATAATTGTTGATTTGATATGTAGTAGAAATAAAGCATTCTCTACGATCAAATTCGACTTCAAGTCACAAATATTATTCAAGTACATAATTTAAGATTATTTGAATTCATTTAACGTAGTATATTCTATTGTAAATATTAGAATATTACGAATCCAGTAAAACCAGTAAAAGTGAGTGTTGTGGTATGCTGTAGAACTGTCTATTCAAGTAATAAAGTTTTCAAAGAGCTACAACGAGCTTTTGATTTGGCCGAGAACAACCAAGAGAGGTTTGCTGACTAGGATCTGTCCAGTTAGGGGCTGAGGTAGAGCATTCAGGTACAAGAAATAAACATTCAGAAGGTTAGTGGCAATTTCTTATAAAATAATAAGAATAAGTAGGTTTGGTGCGACAACTCTTTAAACTAATGTAATTATATTTAGAAGTTAATTTCAGAAGAATTATTTTTCTAAATTTAATAGTGATTTGAGTACTCAACGTTTTCAACAATTATATTTTGAAATTTGAACATTTTGGAAGTAGAATGACATTTAGAACTTTAGATTTAATTCAATCAAGTTTGGAAATATTAACAATTGATTAAATTACTTTTTGAAGATCTGTATTTTATTCTGTAATGTCAGATCAAACTTCTATGTTTTACTAACAAACTGAACGTACGAATTCAAGTTTATGAAGTAACTGAATCTTGTATTTGATTCATAAAATCAAATAGTTATTATATTTTAAAAGGAATTCAGTCTTTAGATATAGAGGAGGTTGTTAGTTGAAGGTTAATCCATTCAGCTGGAATTAGGAGTCTCATTGCTCATAAAACTAACTAGTCGTGGCTTAAACAAGAATAATTACATGACATAATTTCAAATGTCAAATTGATTTACGAGTTACGTCAATTCCGACTTATCGCATTAAAAAATAAGGTAAGTATATAAATGTAAACGAAAGTATTTCTTTACAATAATCAGTAAAAGAGTATATTTCATTTCATACTACAAGTGTGGTTGATAAATATTACAATTAACACCGTAAGTGGAACACGAGATATCAGATATATCACCATTGGCTTACAACGTGGAACTTAGATATATTTCAATTGGCATATCAAGTTATGTTTCAAAGAGGGGGTTATATTTCAACTCTCCCGCCTAATAACAATGGAGGAGGTAAGAAATGCTATCAGAGAGGCCAAAGCGAGGAATGCTCTTGATTTGCTAGCAGAAAACAAAATAGGAACATTAACCAATCTATGATGAGACAGTAATCCTCTCGGATTGGCTATAATACTACTTTTTGTGGTTATGATGACGAACACTAATGTAGTGAATACAAAACAATAAGTTAAATACTTTCTTAAGGAGCAAAGACGCAATTCGGTTTTCGTAAGAATATGGGATCAAGAAAGCCTTGTTTAGTATACCGGTGATTGTATAGGAAGTGCATAGACTTCAATTGTGATATAGCCTTATGTTTTATTGATGTCGAGAAGGCAATCTATCATATTCACCACGACAAAATTATTCAAATATTCAAAGACGGCCAATAGATGGCCAAGATATCCGTCTCATACCAAATTTATTCCGAAATAAAAGTGCCTCTGTATGTGTAGAAAATAAACCAAAAGCCGATTTAGAAAGGAGCGAGTCGCAGGTGTATTTCGTCCGCACTAATCTTCATTATACTCAGAATATCAAAAAATCAATGTTTCTCCAATTAACAACGTCAAATATGCCATGATGCAGTTCTAATGGCTGATAATTTGAAGGATTTGCTCTGTGCAATGGAGTTGTCGGTGTGTATGCCGAGTATGGTTAAAAACTAAACGTAAAAAGGACGAAATACGTGATCGTTATCAATTTTAGCATTTGTAAAAAATTGTATGAAAGTAGAATTGTTATGATTGTAGAAAATTAGAACGAAGGTGGACAATGATTAAGAGTATTATGTTCTATGCAGAGGATTGAGTTGTTTACATTAACGAATACATTGTGGTATAGAGAATGTAAAGGTTACCCAAATTGAGGATGGGAAAATTCGTCGTCGCCGATTGCCTGTCGTCGATTTGCCGCCGCCGATTCACTATAGTTCAAATTCACAGTCTACCCGATTTGCTGTGGAGCCGATCTACCGTCGTGGAAAGCGGTATTTTGAAATGATTAAACAATAAAGAACTAATCTGTAATTTTATTTCTGATGAATTTTAATGGTCACACTTTATCTCTGTGTTGAGCTTTATCATTTTAAAACTCTTTCTAGTTGTTACCAAACCATGCAATTATTGTTCGAAGAATGTCTGAAACTTATATGACTTATAAGTAATGTTCTGTTTATATTCAAAAACAGTGTAATTACATTGGGAGCACATTGATTTTAACATGTGAAACGTGTTATTAATATTTTTTGTAGTTTATTTACACTAAATTGAGAGTAGTAGGCATCTTTATTCATTGAAAACTATATCCACCGGCGGCGCATATTCTGACGGCAAATTTCCCGACGGTGAATCGTACCTATGGCGAATCGGTGACGACTAATCGGCGAGGGCAAATTGTCTTAGACCCACAAAAACTAGTGAGTTCTGTCTAGCTATACGAGTACAAAGTGCACAAAATAAGGAGAGATCAGAAATAACAAATCTAAGTAGTACAGAGCAGTGGTTACCAATTCTTCCTGCTGCTACCCCCATCTGAGAGAGCCCCCATAAAGTCTTCCGATCGTTGTGTCCATCAATAGTCTACTGATAAGATATGTTTAGACCCTAATACCATTTCTTCTAGAAAACAGGATCATATTTTAAAGCGAACTGAATTTTCATGATTCAAGGCCGTCTATGAGGGATCTGTACTCGGAATAATCTCTCTATACTTTTGTAAACCTACCACGGCCTCCCATTGTGTCAAAATTGAGAGAAGGGACTGGACCACCAACCCAAGGGAAAGAAATAATATAACCGACGATAATGGTAAACTATAATTTCCAGAAAACTCATACTCTCCCGCTTAATAACGATGGAGGAGGTAAGAACTGCTATCAGTGAGGCCGACGCGAAGAAAACTCCTGATTTGCTAGCGGACGACGATATAAGAGCATTAACCAATCTTTTTAATTCATTATCAGCCAGTAACCCTCTCAGATTGACTAAAATTTATTATTGTGGCTATAACGAAGAAGACATGCGAGTATAGAAGAATAAACTTCATGACCCAGGTGAAATAAGCAAACTGTGATTGTATAGAAGTGCAGAAACTATAATTGTGATATAGCCTTAAATTTTATTGATCTCGAGAAGGCATTCAATCGTATTCACCACGACAAAATTATTCAAATATTCAAAGACACGGGAATAGATGGCAAAGATATCCGTCTCATACCAAATTTATACTGGAATAAAAGTGCCTCTGTATGTGTAGAAGGTCAACGGAAGAGATACCGATTTAGAGAGGAGTAAGACGCAGGTGTATCTCGTCCGCACTAATCTTCATTGTACTCAGAATATCGAAAAATCGATGATTTTCCTATTAATAAACTTAAATATGCCATGATGCAGTTCTAATGGCTGCTCTGTGCAAGGGAATTGTCGATGTTTACGGCGAGTATGGTCTAAAACTAAATGTAAAAAAGTACATGATCATTAGCAAAGATCTGGTTGCTCACTAAGATAATTAAATAAATGAAACACAATTAGAAAGAACATCAAACGTTACATATTTACAAAACACAAAAGACTGCAAATGAGATTATAGCTTAGAATGGAGAGGTATAGAAGTATTCGGGGCCGCATTAATTAGGATACTGAACGCACAATTTAAATTTAAAACAAAAATAATATTATGATGTTATATCTTCTCAGCCCGTAGGGTGAAGAAGCATGGACTACAAATTATAAGGAACTGAAGAGGGTAGAAAGACTTGAAATGTAGTGTTCTAGCCTCATGCACTTCGTTTTGGTTGCAAAGCTCGTCACTAAGTACGTCGGCTCAGGGAAATAAATCGACAGGAAAGTAGAAAGTAAAAGCAATTTTGAAAAAACTGCTGCTATTTTAATCAATATCGTTAGGCATTTCTCATGTGGATAACTTTTACTTCGATCATTAATTCACCCACAACTAATTTTATTTCTAAAATAAGAAAAGAGACATTTGAATTCTATGCTACAAGTGGGTTAACAAGTCTGTTATCAAAAAGTTTTAAACATAATCAGTAAGATACCTATCACGAATGTTAAAAGCTACTCTCAAAGTAGAAAAACGGTAATAGAACATCTGATTCTATCAATGCTGACTGAATACATCAAATAAGGTGCTGGCACTAACCAAATGGAGAATTATCGTTCGTTATTGAATTGACCTTTTTCTGAATTGATTCATTGTAAAAACGCAATAATCGTCAAGTAACAAACGTAAATATGCATGCAAACTTTAAACTTTTCTGGTGAAACACTGGGCAATTTTACACCCCCATAAATCAAATGTAGAACCTAATGACCATGCTATTAAAAATGCAAGCTTTATACTGAAGTTAATTATGACGTAACGATAATTTTAAACGAAAAAGGGGACCGTGAACAAAAATTACATTGCCACAGTAGTCAGTAGCCCGTGAAAAGTTTTTGTTAAATTACTGAGGTTTTCTGAATCAGATATGAAACGGCACAAGTTGACAAGAAGAACGAGCCGCGGCAACAAAGTTAGATAAATACGAGCCGGGACCGTTAGTCTTTCAGAGTTTTGGGCGAAAGCAGCGAATATCAAAAATG
Source organism: Agriotes lineatus (assembly GCA_940337035.1). Lineage (NCBI taxonomy): Eukaryota > Metazoa > Arthropoda > Insecta > Coleoptera > Elateridae > Agriotes > Agriotes lineatus. The sequence goes on along the minus strand of CALNHX010001796.1, from coordinate 9,106 downwards.
CAGCCCATCTAAGTTTTAAATGTAATTCGCCGTTCCCAGAGCTTTCCAATTAAGAGTTCACTTCTAACCCATTTAAATGCAAATGTGTTTTAGGTAAATAGGCTTCCTTTCTTTGGACTTTTTTGAACCCTTCCACCCGTGAAACTCGGTAATTAAGTGTTGGAATCCTACGCGGGTCGCTGTACAACAAAAGTTAATTGGTTTAATATTGGTAACTACCTGTTGCGGTAGACGCTCAAGATGCAGTGTTAGGTTGATGCTGGACGTTTCGCTGTAGTAAACCGTGTATCCCCAAGCACTTCCACACCACTTCCCTGCAGAATCCGGTCTTCCTAACTCCCGCACTGACACATAACCATCGGGACACCCATCGGACGTGAAGGACTCGAACGTTCCGACGGCAAACGATTCAAAGGTCAACTGAAATGTTGCCATTACAACAAGAATTGCAAAATTTTTCTCGGCTTACTTGAACCAAATCCCCCAAAGAACCACCTCCTGCAGTGAAGTTGAGGAAACACAGAAAGGGCATTTGGTTGTCACGTGGTCGCTTCACTTCCAGTTCATACGTATGACCAACATCCCCGTAATAGGTTAAGTTGCAAGCTAAATTTGGGGAGAATGAAAAACGCTTTGGATTTTTAAATAGGACTTACGTGTGCAGTTGGGGGGCTCGTCGCTGTGGTCTTCGCAGTCTTCCACTCCATTGCAGTAATGGTCTAAACTTATGCATTGCGGTTCTGTTTTACATGGAAATTCAGAACGACGACATGGTGTTGTGACTGCCAAATTTTGGGTCACCACGACGTAAATTAACAGCAGGATATATTTTTGAAGCATTCTGCAAATGCAAGGACAAGTTCCTTTCATGCAAAATCACAAACAGAGATGCTTAAAGTAAGTACATACTTGCCAAGGGTCATCTTTGTTCTTTTTACAAAACCATCCACTGAGCGGTCATTGTTGTGAGCTTACAGCAAACACTTCAAGTTTATATTTACATGCACAAAAAACAACAAAGGGCATCACTCATTGTTAGTTAATGGCCAGGAGAGGGGTTAATTTTAATTCACATTAGTTAACCAGCTGGTGGTGCCAGTGAAAAAGATTAGGGCCCATAAAACAATAAAATTTAAGTGTTCCGTGAGCAAATCTGAGAGCATGATTTGCGGTCGTGGTGCGGAACAAACAGGGGTAAAATGGATCCGTTAAGGGTGAGCGGTGCGCAAGAACCGCGCGCAATTCCAAAGCTCGATCGAAGCTCATACAAGCTTCATAAAAATTTCAATACCCTGGGGAGCTGCAAAGAGGCACGTCGATTACGATAAGCGGAGCTGCCATCCGACTAATGTGCCGTCAATCGGAGTTCCTCCTCTTGGAAATCTCGGTTTGCTATGAACAGCACTCCCGAGGGATTCTCCAGAACTGTCCATCTCACATCAATCAATTATCCACACCCTTGCTTCCTAATGCTATTAAGATTTATAAGTCACCGACAGGTCAAACTTATTCATTCAGATGTTGGAAGGTGCAGAAGAGCGAATTGTCTCAAATTAGCAAAGGGTGTGACCAGCTTGATCCGCCATCGACCCGATTCGTTTCTAGAATGACTAAATATTAGAAAAATGCAAATGTAAATACAAACACCGTAGTTCTGATGGATGCACTCCATGTTAAACCTATTCCTTGATTCCGAAATGTGTTATTGCTAAGTTATCAAGTTCTCGCTTCCATAATCCTATTATTCGTATAACACAAAAGGGAAATATACAGAATTCCCTAGAATATCCTACCTGCAGGCATTAGATCTCAACAAGTTAATTGATGGATTTAGTATACTGATGCGTTCGGAATGGACTAACTACGTACTATTGACGCAAACTTTTCCTGTAACGTATACCTAAAACTGAACTTAAATCTTTCTAAATTAGAGTAAAAACGTACAGTTCAGCGTTGATATTGAAAACAAATTTTTACATTGACATTTCAAAGAAGAGACGCTTTTGCGCTGCAGATCGTTAGCATGTACATTTTTTGATACACGCTCAAAATGTGCCTGTTGCCATAGGTAACTAAGAATAGCGTGTTATTTATCCATACTTTTGATATATATGTTTTTGATTTTAAACAACTCTGTCTAATAAAAACAGAGTTTTTAGGTATAATAAATTACTTGGTACAAGTATTTACCTCAAGCAACTAACAAAAACGTTCGTGCAATGTTTGGGTTTTATAATTCACCTCCAAATCCAAATTCCAACGTTTAGGAGTTAATTCGAGCCATATCCCGAACTATGTTTTTATTTCTATGAGTAACCCCTATTGAGGAATTCGCAAAAATGCATTTTACCTATTTTCAGCTCTTTAGGGTTTGAATTTCGGAAAATCCTTTCTTATCACTTCCACACGTAGGGGCGGTAGGCGCTCAAAATCTTAGCGAGCCCGACAAGGTTCGACCGACATCTATTTTTTACTTTTACGAAAAATATACAAAAATCTGAAGAAATTTATAAATTTGTTTCAATAAAAAAAATCTTTATAATTTCAGTAAAAAAATAAACAATAAAATATATAAACTCACGTAAGTAAAATATATAGTCGCCAAGTGCATCTTGAAACCGATTTTTAATGTATTTCATAAGTGAGTTTGATCTTTCACATACCGATGCCGCTTGAAATAAGTTGTTATGTTACCCCACGTTGGACAGCAATTCTGTAATGAGAATTATTAGTAACGTCATGGTTGTGTTTAATTTTTGTAACACGACTTTACTTTATGCTTTCTTTGTCTAGATAGCTAACTCAATACACATGAAACTCTCAGTTCGCAGCTATGAAGCATCATGATCTGCCAAAAACCAGGAAACTGACCTGCACGTGTTGCATTCTCGGGGATGAATAACAATATGAACAGAAAGGGGCAGACTGATTGCAGAAATAATAATTAACCCTAGAAAAAATGGTAATTCCTAAACACAGTATTTTAGGATAAACACAAAACATATATGAAGTTTCAACGTCATATCTCTTTTCGTTTTTGAGATATTCTGTTCACACATAGACTGACAGACAGAACAATGAACAAAAACATGTTTTTTGGGTTAATGGGACTCTATAACGTGAATATGTGTGGGGTGAATGCAGCAGCATTGCGAGGCATTGAAAATAATGGAACGCCTGCCATTATATAATATTGTGATTGTTTCCTTAAATGTAAGATCGACATGATTTAAAAGTTTTTTGAATAAAATTGAATTTGAATGATATATTTATACTAGCTGAGCCGGCAAACGTTGTTCTGTCCAAAAATAATTTGTCTCTGAAACCCCGTTTCACCACTATAGAGTTTCAATTTTATGTCATGTCCACCGTCTTGGGCTTAAAAATAAATGCCATTTTCGCAATCAACTTCCCAAAAAAAACCTCAATAACGACACGCATATCGATTTTTAGGCTTATTTACCCCATTTCATCCCCTAAGCGGTTGATTTTCGGAAAATCAATAAATAAGTGTTTGCTTATTTGTTTTTAAGAGTACTCCTACGAAGTTTCAAGTCGAAATGTTTATTTAATATTATTTTTCCATACAAAATTAGAACCCTCATTTTACCCCTTTAGGGGTTGAATTTTTAAATATCCTACCTTATTCCTTGTATACATCATAGCTGTGACCTACCTGGCGTGCCCGGGAATAATATTACGTGAACCTATGAGTGCATGTTTTGAAACATGACTTTTCCATTGTTCTATTCCGGTTTTTCCATCCTGACAAAAATCGATTTTTCCTAATTTTCCGAGTTTTCCACTTCTATTTTTCCATTTTTCTCTTCGAACAGCCATTCATAAACGAAAACATACGAAATCTTACACATTCATCTTTTTTATTTTCCGAATTTTCCGGTGGATTTTCCCAAATTTTTCTCTCATACATACCTTGACATGGCAATTACGAACATAACAAAAAAATGAGCCAAATCGGTCAAGCCGTTCTCCAGTGATGATGTAACATACATGCGGCAATTGATTTTTATTTATTTATATAGAGGATATACGTAGTCAAACTTTTGTTAGTTTCGAGATGGTTTTAACGCGTTACCTGTCTAAACTAAAAAAATCGATTTACGGTCGTTTTAAGCATAGGACGCCTTGCAAATCATTGAGTATATACAGGTGTCTTCCGAAAACTAGTATAATACATGGAAATTGCTTAAGGAGGAAAAGAAGAAAAACACCTTTAATTATTTAGTCACGTCTGAGCTATTTTTCAATATTCCTGTTTAAACAAGGGGGGGTTATTCCGATTTACGCAATATTTCTGATACTTTTACAAAACATTTACGTTTGCTAAAACCATTAAAACAGCCTGTTTCTAGTTGGGACGCTCTATTAATATATTTATTAACAACACAATTTCAGGACAAAAAACAAGAAATTCTTGCTATGAATGAAATTAATATATTTCTTAAAATGCGATGCGATTTACTCGAAAAATGGTCGTTGATTAAATTAATAAAAGAGATACGCGATTTAAAAATAAAATTCAACACACCGTTATTCTACGAATTTGAAAGAAAACCATTTTCTCCTTCTTTCAATGATAGCTCATCAGTCTTGATATTCTATCGAATGCTATTTAATGTAATTCTTGCCACCTTGACTAGCTTTTCGCCGTAACATTATTATTCATGTAAACTAAAGGATAAAAATAATATGCAAACCAGTGGCGTAACTTCAAATTTTGGGCCCGGGGGCCGTGATCTTTACCGGGCCTCTTAATTGCCAAGCGTAAGTCCTATTCTTGCCAAAGCATTTTTTGTTATCATTTTTCAATTATTTTTTTCAATTCATGAACAGAAACATCAAAGCAAAATGAACAATAGCGAGTGTATAGGGGACCGAGTTTGGACCTGCCGGGCTTTAAACTTCAGGAGGCCCGTTGGGCCCCCTGAAGTTCAGGGCCCGGGGGCCGCTGCCCCCTTTGCCCCCTCGGTAGTTACGCCACTGATGCAAACGTGGATTTTCCATCCGATAAACGATGATTAGAACCGAACAGTGGTGTTAATATTAAAAACACATTGTGTGTGAGAAACCAATAGAAGACAGATGAAACTTGGATTCACCAAACAGAAGGAAAGATGATAACTCCGTTTTATTAAATAATGATTATAACTGACTGCTTAGAACAGAAAAATTATCGTTACGGCTATTGCATACGAAAGTAAAGTATCAACAGCAACGACTATGAAATCGTTAAAATATGTTGAGTTTTGCCGGAAAAATGTGCCCTCCTGCAACTTCAGAGTTATTTCCCTAAAAACTGTAGGAATTTGATTTGGAATTGCTGAAGTATTTTTCTCATTCCTCAAACTTTGCACCCACATATTATTTTCTATTCCACAAATTATAAAACCTGGTTTGTACAATGATATCCAGATTTTTAAGTTTTATTTATGTTTGTGTGTCTAGCATGTGTTGTATGTTTTCCCATAGTCTTCCGGAAAAATCGCGAATGGTGACCAGGCCATTGAAAAATTCCGGCTATCTGTGGATTAGAACCAAGGTCTGACTTAATGTAATTCCAGCGCTCTTACTAGCGCACCACCCAGTCGTAATTTTGTTTAAAGTATTTAAAATGCAGGATGTCTACCAAAAGTCTATTAATTTGAAAACGGATTATATTGAATAAAAAGAAGTTTTGTCATTCTCCTTCTTTTCTTCTTAAGCTGTCTAAGAATGAAGCAGTATATGTATTTTCGAAATAAGCGCATCAAGAGTATAATAACAGTAGTAGCCAATTTACATCTTATCATGACCTAACCTGATCGTATCCGTTTTGGTTATCTTTCTACCTATGTACTTCTACTTTTGTGGTTTACTTTAAATAATGCGTTCATTTGCTAATATATTATAATGATGCCCTTAACTATAAAGGCTTTAGTAAAAATATAAATAAATCAGGGCAAATCACCACAATTTACAATAAAATGATTTTAATCGAGAATTCTTGTATCAATCTCGGGGCTTATTAAAATGATGTTGTAATTAATATTTGCAAAATAAATGGTTTAACGCTCCCTCTATTTTATTCATTTGCAGTCAATAAAATAAAGCTCCGGTCTAGCATGTGAAAAACTCTTTTTGAAAGGGGTAGGTTCAACAACTTGTATTACAATTACTTTTGAGTAGGACAGATTAACTTGTATGGCTATTGCTTAATTTCGTATCTCACATCTTTAACCTTAAAATTGACTGTAAACACAAATGGTTCGCTTGTACAAGAAAATAGCGTAATTGAATCAAACGCTAACAATTGAGAAAAAAAAAGCCTGAGGTAAATGCAATGCAAATATACTGACGTAGTTTCCGACTAACCTGGTTTTGTTTCAGTGGCGTAGCGACGCCGAATACTGCTTTTGTTTAAGTACCTGCATTTCTCCAAATCTCTGGTTCAAATCGCAAAATCAAAGGACGCTACCTCGATTATAAAGCCCTGGATGAATCTACGTAGCTGGAATCACGTTCAACCCCTCGTGCAATGTTTAATCTTTATGAAATCCCAAGCTAGTGGGCCTTCTGAAACCTGGAAAAGTCGGCTACGTAGGGTGGATTCACACAATTAAAGGACGCCACGGCAATTACAAACGTGGTGACAGTTTTCTGCTCCAAATTTCTGCATCTAGGCTCTTCGGAGGGACTGCTCCAAACGTAGCACATAAAATTCTAGCTGGCCAATGTCTCTTCGTAAAGGGGCCCCGATATCGGAGGCTCTTGGTAATACTTCGCAGAGCTGATCCCTATTCAGTGGGATGTGTCACCACGACGAAAATCACACACACAGGTGCTCTGCAGTCTGGTGAATATAAAAAACCACATTTTGACTCACACAGAAAGCTTTTTAATATGCAAATATACATAAAACTAGGAGCACCTCTTGGACCCAGCACCAATTTTACAAGGCTTGTTTAGGTAATTAACAATTGAACGTCTCGTATCCTAGCAACCAAGCTTTACAATTGCTTTATGAAATAAGTTTTGATATAATATCTTTTCTTAAGAACTAAACTGTATTTTTCTTGGACATTGTCAATCGTAACGCTTTACCTTTAAATCGTTGCTTTTTCACAATTAGTTTTTAAATACACTGTTTTGCAAGTTTATAATTAGCACTTCACTATTGTCTGTGTCCTATAATAAGTTGCCTTATCTTGCTCTGTGCAATATTTGCTTCCGTGCACTGCTTTTCACCGTTTCTTTACCCGTCAGCTGTCTTGCCGTTAGCTGGCTAATATAATTTTTCATACTTATAACGCTCATATAATTTTTGTACTTCGCAAACCATCTCTGTGCCATGTTAAATTCATATTATTGTATTGACGTTACCAAATTAAATCTGCCAGCTACATAAATTAAGTTGCGCTTGCCATTCCGAACATCAATTATGAATAAGACGTTAAAAGCAACTCTTTTGATTAATTATAGTTACTTCTAATCATATCACGTGCATTTATTAGTGTAAAATACTAACTCTGTTTTGCAATAAACAATACATTAATTCTGGCCTCACTTTGAATTATTCGTTTATTTTCGTGTTAGTTAGGCAACCAGAATTGCTGTGGGCAGTAAACCATTGCAATATAGATACGTCTATTAATCAAATTGTCTAAGGAAACCTTAACATTGTGTACGTGATGTAAAATCCCATATCTCCATTAATTACGTAATAAAATCCAAATTTTCATAAGACAGAGTTAGGTTAATTTCTATTCTTAATGCCGCTTGTGAAAATTAGTTAGTTCTCCTACATTTCGGGATAAGCCGGTCTTGCCCATATGGTTTCGCAGTGTTGAATACATAATGCAACCTTAAATAGCGGCCCACTGAGTTGACATCGGAAAAGTTCTAACATCTGCATAGTTTCGCAGAAAATTACCTTTTCTGCCATTATATCCTGCGCGAGTGAAATCTCCTGTCGATTCCAAATTTCGCATTTCAATATGCATCCGAGTTGAGGTTTTCGTAACAGCACGTCGCTCCAACGGGAACGGTGGGCACGTAGCTCGTGGCGTCGACCATCCATTCGGGGCCCTCGCTTCCCGGTTGTTCGACAATGAGTACGAGACATTTGAGTGAGCAACTTCTACGGCGTGGGGTGGCGGTCGATAGTTGCGTAAAAATTGGGGCTCACCTTTATCATGAGGTAATTTTTCCACTGCGGCTAACAGCCGGCTCAACCTTGGAGGCTCCTACGAATAACGAAGAGTAAAAGTGTTGTTAATTAAGTTACACTTCGAATCACATCTTGTGGATACAGTAGTTAGTTCTCTTCCACCGTGCCCCCATTTCGAGACAATTCGGTGTTGACCAATCAGCATCGCTGTCTTTGCCTAACAACATCCTCAAGGACCAGATTCACGCCCCATCATCGAGATGTGTGAACAACACCGCACGCAGCAAAGGTGATCTTTGCAGTTAACCAGGAACGCCCTGTCATCAGCTCAAGGTAGTTGCATTGTAACTGCTTGAATTTTGCGGCTACAGCGAAAAGTGAGTTAAACTATAGAATGTTTCAAACATGTTGTTTTTGCGTACGCTAGTTAAGGCAGAACATTAGCCTGTTCCAGGCATTTAATGCTTACGTTTTTAATAATTATGTATTCTGGCATTAACTTAATAAAGTTATTTTAGATAGTTTGTATACATGATGACGTTCTCTAGGAGTTAATAAATTTATTGCGTCCATGTCATTTTGCTTATTGAAGTTATCCAATGGATAGCTGGTTAAAAGCACCATCCTTGTTTTATTGTGTACTGTGTGTTCAGCAATTGGTAGTAGCGTGTCAAGAATCAACGAAAGTAGGTTCCCGTTGGCGAACGGCTGGTTCGTACATCATCCTCAAGAAGTATATTAACCATTTCGCCTCCTTTTTCAAATTCTGAAGGGTTACATTCGGATTGAGTAAACACTTGTACTAAGCAGCTACTTTTGGCGTACTACCCCACCCCCTTTGGTCCGACTGTATATATCAGAGAACGGAGCAATCAGCCTTGTATATCGTAAGACATAACATATTCTTTACCCTACAATTCGTGATATCAAGTTAGGCAT